>OZ023206.1:66211303-66322558 GCA_963995525.1 Escarpia spicata | reverse complement strand
CCTCTCTCTCTCCTCTCTCTCATCTCCTCTCTCTATCCTCTCTCTCTCTCTCTCTTCTCTCTCTCTCTCTCTCCGCTCTCTCTCCTCTTTCTCTTCTCTCCCTCTCTCCTCTCTCCCTCTCTTCCTCTTTCTCTCTCTCTCTCTCTCTCTCCCTCTATATATATCTTTCTCTCCCTCCATCTCTCTCTCTCTCTCTCTCTCTCTCTCTCTCTCTCTCTCTCTCTCTCTCTCTCTCTCTCTCTCTTCTCTCTTCTCTCTCTCTCTCTCTCTCTCTCTCTCTCTCTCTCTCTCTCTCTCTCTCTCTCTCTCTCTCTCTCTCTCTCTCTCTCTCTCTCTCTCTCGCTCGCTCGCTCGCTCGCTCTCTGTCTGTTTTATATATATATATATATAAAACAATATTTCTTACGTTTTAACAGAACTGCGGGAGGCGTTTTCGTTGTTCGACAAGGATGGGGACGGGACGATCACGAACAAGGAGCTGGGCACCGTGATGCGTTCCCTCGGCCAGAAGCCGTCCGAGGCGGAGCTACGGGAAATGATCAACGAGGTGGACGTGGACGGTTCGTATAATCCACAACATGAAACTCAAAAGAGGCCTAGAAAACGAGTGTCGTTGCCCCTTCCGGTTTAGCGCACGTTTTGGTATGGATACGTAGGAAAATCTGCCTACTTTTCATTTCAGCCTTGCTACCCCGATCGCAATCACCCTGAAACATGTTCAATTTCACCAAATGTGAAAACCCCCGTTTTTGTTAATCCCAGTGTCACCCCCACTTGGGTAACAGAGAGGGCAGCTTAATTTTCTACGGAAAAAGTAGATTTTTTTTATATGTTCATATACAACATATATATATATACATATATGCTATGAGATTCTAAGCGTACGTGGATTTTCACCCGACTTCTGCTCGTCTCCTCGCACCGCACTCGTTGTGGTGTCACGTATTGTGGGCGTGGGTGGGATGGGCAGGGCCCTCTTTGGCTTTTTTATTGTTTTTATCACATTTTAGCATATGAAACTAATGGTGATTTAGCTTTGGCTGCTCTTTGCCCCTCCCCGTGAGATACTAAAACGCCACTTTTGGCGTATGCAATAAACGATCTGTCGTATGTTATCAATGGAGTGTGTGTGTGTGCGTGCGTGCCTGCGTGGGTAAGCACACGTGCACGCGTGCGCTTGTTTGTTTGTCTGTTGTGCGTACGTGCGTGCATACGTGCGTGTGTGCGTGCCTGGGGTTGGTGTGCACACTGCGTATGCTTAAATGCGTATGTGTACAGTGTGCTTTATATATAAGGTCAAAATGCCCGTATGAGATTTAAATAATATGTTATATTTTACTGATTAAATGACGACAAATAAGGCTTTACTCGCCCCATCCCCATTTCCTACCTCACGTTGTTGTTGAACCCGCGTGCATTGTGTGTTTGCGTTCGTGCGTGCATATAGTTGTTATTATTAGAGACAAATCTGGCGGATTGTGGTCTATGAACTTACCAGTAAACCATAATAATGACATGCATTCTTAAGTAGACGTGGGTCCTGCTGATTTGTTTTATTGATACGGATTCCTGAATGTCACAGTTGTCTTTTTTTACTGCACCGACAGAAATAAATACGTTTGTGTTGGTTCAATTTTCGAATCGGAAATAAGGCCCTTTAGTCGCGAGTGACGACATAATTACAAAGCCGTCCAAAACAGTTGGGGTCAAACTACAATAGAGTTTACCTAGGCGGCCATAATAACCTATACTGAGCTGGGTGGATAAGTTATCTATAGATTTTCTTTAAACTTTTTGAAATTTTTTTTTTTTCAGAAAAAATCCATCCAAACCTGATATCCTAAATTTTATCCCAATGAGGTGACGGATTTTGAAATACTGGTGCGTTCTGCAAAATAGCCACTGTGCGAATACACGAGCGACTAGCGTATATTTATTGCTACCGGCCTCGTGAAAGATCTAGGACACTATTCATTCAATATTCACTGTACCAACATGCCCATGTAAAAGTGTTTTAAATACGGTTTTGCGCAGCAGTTGCGTTGCTCAACAACTGTCAATGTATCGCAAGTGTACGCAGTGCATCGTACGTTATAAGTATACGGTCGCAAGGCTAGACGTCGCTGTTTGTCTAGTTATAAACATCAACATCGCAAAACCTGGGCGCGACACACTCGCCAACGAGGGAACGCAATAAGCGATCGCATTCGGCCATCAACGGAGCAGTTGTGTAAATCTATCCGCGATAGTTTTATAGGTAGATAATCCTGCACGACCAAGCCTTGGCGGATTCTAGATATAGTCAAGACGACTATATCTAACCAGGAGTGCCACAGCTGGGAAACGAGTTTTAGGTCCATTTGCCCTGGACGCACCAGAAGCGATATTGCATACATGTTTTAGCTGCTGACGTATGTTGATCACCAAAATAACTTGCCACCAGACCAATCGATTCACTATGTTTCCACCACTAGGCAGTGTTTTGCAATTTGCCGAGTCGATATTGGTAAACAAGGAAAACGTATTTGCCTCTCCAACGGGCCCTGTCAATACTTATCTATCAAGCTCATAGGAAGCAACATTGGTATTGGTTTCCTAATTTACCTGCAGATCAGGGGTGTCAGATCGCGTATAGAGTAATGATAAGTTTCGCAGGGATACTTTCATTACGATAGTTAGTATACTTAATTAGAATTCGTGTAATTCGTAGGATAATATCAAAACAATTTCAAGAGGTTGTGTATTAAATGTTAATGTTTTCTTCTTTTCTTCTTCTTGGAACCTGAAAATAACGTTTAATCGTCGTCATCTTAAATGCAGGGGTATTAGGGTAGAGTAGGGGGATCAGCCTACCTTAAGCGCAAAACGAGATAACTAATAAAATAAACATTTATTCACAAAAAAACATTTTATCCGACAGAAACCTGTATATGTTCCCCATCACATATGTGCCATGGAGCAGTCCAGTAAAAGTAATAAAAAGTTATGTGCTAAAACAAAATATGTTCTGGTAGGCGCATTACCCCGCTTGGTGAGACAATACGCCCAGTGAACGGGGCCAATAGCCTACGGGTGGGTCTATTGCCCCGTACTAAAATAATTACGTGCAAGAGAATGTCAAATCAATACATATTACTTCAACAATGGAAATATGTAGTATTATCTAATACTATTACAATGTCTCCACGCCATAGTCCTTCGTAAATAAACTGACAACGATGTGACATACCTTGAAAAGGATGTCCTGACATACCTTGAAAATCAATCTTCGTTCGCAATTAAATAGTTATAGGGGCCTATAGTATTGTCTCTTAGTAATAGATAACGCCATTAGTCGTCACATCATGGTTCTTCGTAAATAAACTGATGACGACGTGATAGGTCCTGAATAGAATGTCCAATCACTATTCAGTCACAGTTAAATGTGTACCACGATTAGTCAATCAACGTCTTCACAACAGTTCTTCGTAAATAAAAATTGAAAACGATGTGACAAGTCCAGAAAAGCAAATTGTAATTAAAGACACAATTTCAGTCATTCATGACAGTAGTAAAGGGGGTTAAGTACCGCAGGCAACTTGAGTTGGTCCGGAGGAACCCCATGTTAAGAGATAGGGATTTTCCGCCGGGGCGCGCCAAGCGCGCTAAAATACGGTCACTGGTTAAAGGATATGATTTTTAACATGGAAGAGATAGGGGTTCCCCCAAATCTTGTAAACGACTTCTCACATACTGCTCCCGGGTTAAAGATAGGGATTTTTAACGTGGGAGAGATAGGGGTTCCCCCGAAAATGGTTTTCGAGATTCGGTTGAACAGGCGGGTTAAAGCATAGGCCGTTTTTATCGCAAAGGTATCCGACCACTTTTCGAATTTTAACCCCACGTTAAAGCATAGGCCGTTTTTATCGCAAAGGTATCCGACCACTTTTCGAATTTTTTATCCCGTGTTAAAGCATAGGCCATTTTTATCGCAAAGGTACGCGACCATTTTTTGAATAAAATAACATATACCGAACACCATTTGAATAGGCTACTCACGAGATTGCTTGATCCGGATGCCGAGGCTTCGCCAAGGAACCGACCCGTTATTTGTTTGACTATGACACGGCGAAAATGTGGTGTTATAATAAGGCGTTATGTATAACAAAAGGCTTATAAATTCGACGGAGACCGTTTTGTCTGAAGTAATGTATACGAAATGTAGATTACATATAGGACTATGTTATATCAGAGCCTATAGCCTCGTTTTTTCGAACAGAGCGACCATTTTGGAATTAGCCCTTCGTATCTGTTCACTCACTCACTTTAGACCACCAGCGACACCTAGCGGAATTTTCCGGAACGAAAGTAGTATGACCTATAGCGCCACCTAGCGGATTCCCCCCCCCCGAACTAAATGTAGGGGTACTGCCCAAATTCGTGCGTCTTGGTTTGTCCATTAGCGCACCTAGCGGATTTTTTGCGAACTAAATTCACCTATCGGATAGGTCGTGAACTACAAGTGGTACCACCTGCCGGATAAGTTGTGAACTAAATGTAAGAGTACTGCCCAAATTCGTGTCTATTGTACGCTTGCGTACAATAGAGCCCCGTGACGGATACATCATGAACCACAAACACCACTTTATGTGACGGCATGATGCAGTGACATCGTTAAAAATCTGCAGTCTGTGCTTTTGAATTTTCTACTCTACAATCTGTGTTCTTTCGACACGCCCACGTGAACTTTATGTTCTGTTGAACATTTTGGAAGATGAACAACATGACTAGTGATAACGTCCGACAAGGGATTTTGCTACCGAAGGCGCAGCCTTCTCCGGCTATGGGACCACTCGTCCTTTCGACCCAGACAATCAACCCGGACCAACAGCCAACGACCAGTTCAACGACCAGTTCGACGACCAGTTCAACGACCAGTCCAACGACCAGTCTGACGACAAGTTCGACGACCAGTTTGTCGAGCAAAACAATTTCGTCTCTGTCATCAGCTCCGGCAACCAACCCAACCATCAACCTGACCCCACCACCTCTGACGAAGCGTCAGAAGCTTCACGAGATTTTGGATGACACATCACACGAGACTACGGATGTCACATCACACAAGATTACGGATGACACATCACGCGTTATGTCACAAGATTACGGATGACACATCACACGTTATGTCACAAGATTACGGATGACACATCACACGTTATGTCACGAGACTACGGATGTCACATCACACGAGAGTACGGCCGAGACAAGAGATATGCCACGAGACTACGGATGACACATCACATGAGACTCAGACCAACTAGTTGCGTAAACGAAACAGAAACTTAGCCGATTACGCTACACGAATCGAACTATAGACACGAGTTGTACAAACGAAACACGAAACTTAGCCGAACACGTGACACGAATTGAACTCAGACCAACTAGTCGGACAAACGAAACACTTTAGTTTGACCAACACGCTGCACAAAGTTGTCAATTCGACGTGTTATCGTGTCAAATCCCTCAAAACGAAGCAAAGCAAAGCAAATAGACGTGTTATCGCGTGAGATTTGCTTCAAAACGAAGCAAAGCAAAGCAAATAGACGTGTTATCGCGTGAGATTTGCTTCAAAACGAAGCAAAGCAAAGCAAATAGAATGTTATCGCGTGAGATTTGCTTCAAAACGAAGCAAAGCAAAGCAAATAGAATGTTATCGCGTGAGATTTGCTTCAAAACGAAGCAAAGCAAAGCAAATAGACGTGTTATCGCGTGAGATTTGCTACAAAACGAAGCAAAGCAAAGCAAATAGACGAAGTCTCGTGACACATCTTGGTCATAGTCTCGTCTCTTGTCTCGTGTGATGTGTCATCCGAAGTCTCGTGACACGTCTCGGTCATAGTCTCGCCTCTTGTCTCGTGTCATCTGAAGTCTCGTGACACGTCATGGTCATAGTCTCGTCTCTTGGCTCGTGTCATCCGAAGTCTCGTGACACGTCTCGGTCATAGTCTCGTCTCTTGTCTCGTGTCACCCGAAGTCTCGTGACACGTCTCGGAAATAGTCTCGTCTCTTGTCTCGTGTCATCCGATGTCTCGTGACACGTCTCGGTCATAGTCTCGTCTCTTGTCTTGTGTCATCCGCAGTCTCGTGACACATCTCGGTCATAGTCTCGTCTCTTGTTTCGTGTGATGTGTCATCCGAAGTCTCGTGACACATCTCGGTCATAGTCTCGTCTCTTGTCTCGTGTAATCCGAAGTCTCGTGACACATCTCGGTCATAGTCTCGTCTCTTGTCTCGTGTCATCCGGAGTCTCGTGACACATCTCGGTCATAGTCTCGTCTCTTGTCTCGTTTCATCCGAAATCTCGTGACACATCTCGGTCATAGTCTCGTCTCTTGTCTCTTGTCATCCGAAGTCTCGTGACACATCTCGGTCATAGTCTCATCTCTTGTCTCGTGTCATCCGAAGTCTCGTGACACATCTCGGTCATAGTCTCGTCTCTTGTCTCGTGTCATCCGAAGTCTCGTGACACATCTCGGTCATAGTCTCGTCTCTTGTCATCCGAAGTCTCGTGACACATCTCGGTCATAGTCTCGTCTCTTGTCTCGTGTCACCCGAAGTCTCGTGACACATCTCGGTCATAGTCTCGTCTCTTGTCTCGTGTCACCCGAAGTCTCGTGACACATCTCGGTCATAGTCTCGTCTCTTGTCTCGTGTCACCCGAAGTCTCGTGACACATCTCGGCCATAGTCTCGTCTCTTGTCTCGTGTCATCCGAAGTCTCGTGACACATCTCGGTCATAGTCTCGTCTCTTGTCTCGTGTCATCCGAAGTCTCGTGACACATCTCGGTCATAGTCTCGTCTCTTTTCATCCGAAGTCTCGTGACACGTCTCGGTCATAGTCTCGTCTCTTGTCTCGTGTCATCCGAAGTCTCGTGACACGTCTCGGTCATAGTCTCGTCTCTTGTCTCGTGTCATCCGAAGTCTCGTGACACGTCTCGGTCATAGTCTCGTCTCTTGTCTCGTGTCATCCGAAGTCTCGTGACACATCTCGGTCATAGTCTCGTCTCTTGTCTCGTGTCACCCGAAGTCTCGTGACACATCTCGGTCATAGTCTCGTCTCTTGTCTCGTGTCACCCGAAGTCTCGTGACACATCTCGGTCATAGTCTCGTCTCTTGTCTCGTGTCACCCGAAGTCTCGTGACACATCTCGGCCATAGTCTCGTCTATTGTCTCGTGTCATCCGAAGTCTCGTGACACATCTCGGTCATAGTCTCGTCTCTTGTCTCGTGTCATCCGAAGTCTCGTGACACATCTCGGTCATAGTCTCGTCTCTTGTCTCGTGTCATCCGAAGTCTCGTGATACATCTCGGTCATAGTATTGTCTCTTGTCTCGTGTTTGGTAGAGATGTCACGCGATAACCCGTCTATTTGCTTTGCTTTGCTTCGTTTTGAAGCAAATCTCACGCGATAACCCGTCTATTTGCTTTGCTTTGCTTCGTTTTGAAGCAAATCTCACGCGATAACACGTCTATTTGCTTTGCTTTGCTTCGTTTTGAAGCAAATCTCACGCGATAACACGTCTATTTGCTTTGCTTTGCTTCGTTTTGAGGGATTTGACGCGATAACACGTCGAATTGACAACTTTGTGCAGCGTGTTGGTCAAACTAAAGTGTTTCGTTTGTCCGACTAGTTGGTCTGAGTTCAATTCGTGTCACGTGTTCGGCTAAGTTTCGTGTTTCGTTTGTACAACTCGTGTCTATAGTTCGATTCGTGTAGCGTAATCGGCTAAGTTTCTGTTTCGTTTACGCAACTAGTTGGTCTGAGTCTCATGTGATGTGTCATCCGTAGTCTCGTGGCATATCTCTTGTCTCGGCCGTACTCTCGTGTGATGTGACATCCGTAGTCTCGTGACATAACGTGTGATGTGTCATCCGTAATCTTGTGACATAACGTGTGATGTGTCATCCGTAATCTTGTGACATAACGCGTGATGTGTCATCCGTAATCTTGTGTGATGTGACATCCGTAGTCTCGTGTGATGTGTCATCCAAAATCTCGTGAAGCTTCTGACGCTTCGTCAGAGGTGGTGGGGTCAGGTTGATGGTTGGGTTGGTTGGGTTGGTTGCCGGAGCTGATGACAGAGACGAAATTGTTTTGCTCGACAAACTGGTCGTCAAACTTGTCGTCAGACTGGTCGTTGGACTGGTCGTTGAACTGGTCGTCGAACTGGTCGTTGAACTGGACGTTGGCTGTTGGTCCGGGTTGATTGTCTGGGTCGAAAGGACGAGTGGTCCCATAGCCGGAGAAGGCTGCGCCTTCGGTAGCAAAATCCCTTGTCGGACGTTATCACTAGTCATGTTGTTCATCTTCCAAAATGTTCAACAGAACATAAAGTTCACGTGGGCGTGTCGAAAGAACACAGATTGTAGAGTAGAAAATTCAAAAGCACAGACTGCAGATTTTTAACGATGTCACTGCATCATGCCGTCACATAAAGTGGTGTTTGTGGTTCATGATGTATCCGTCACGGGGCTCTATTGCACGCAAGCGTACAATAGACACGAATTTGGGCAGTACTCCTACATTTAGTTCACAACTTATCCGGCAGGTGGTACCACTTGTAGTCCACGACCTATACGCCGGGCTAATTTAGTTCGCAAAAAATCCGCTAGGTGGCGCTAATGGCCAAGAAAGACGCACGAATTTGGGCAGTACCTCTACATTTAGTTCAAAAAAAAATTCGCTAGGTGGCGCTATCGGTCATACTAATTTCGTTCCGAAAAAATTCCGCTAGGTGTCGCTAATGGTCTAAAGTGAGTGAGTGAACAGATACGAAGGGCTAATTCCAAAATGGTCGCTCTGTTCGAAAAAACGAGGCTATAGGCTCTGATATAACATAGTCATATATGTAATCTACATTTCGTATACATTACTTCAGACAAAACGGTCTCCGTCGAATTTATTTTGGCGCGCCCGGCGGAAAATCCCTATCTCTTAACATGGGGTTCCTCCGGACCAACTCAAGTTGCCTGCGGTACTTAACCCCCTTTACTACTCATGACGTTAATGATTCATAGTAGACATGTGAACTCACATCTCTTAAACAACTAAACATCGTCGTTGTGGTTCATAGTAGACATGTGGACTCACATCTCTTAAACAACTAAACATCGTCGTTGTGATTCATAGTAGACATGTGGACTCACATCTCTTAAACAACTAAACATCGTCGTTGTGGTTCATAGTAGACATGTGAACTCACATCTCTTAAACAACTAAACATCGTTGTTGTGATTCATAGTAGACATGTGAACTCACATCTCTTAAACAACTAAACATCGTCGTTGTGGTTCATAGTAGACATGTGAACTCACATCTCTTAAACAACTAAACATCGTCGTTGTGGTTCATAGTAGACATGTAAACTCACATCTCTTAAACAACTAAACATCGTCGTAGTGATTCCATAAGCGTGACTGACTAGTCGTCGTCAGAGTCGCCGTTGGGACATATGACATTTCTCTCCCCCGGCGTGTATACTTCAAGAGCCCACTCCTTGCACTGTTGGCATTGCACCCACTTCTCGCGCGGCCTGCTCGTCGCAAAGATCTCGTCACACACCAAGCAAGGCCATTCTTCGCCATCACTACTATCTGATTCTCGTTGCTTGTTCAGCTTCGATTGTCGCTCCCCCTAGACTTACTCTTCTTAGCCATCGTCGTTCTCTGCTTGTCCAACTGGGTTTGGAGATGTTTGAATGGCGACGATGTGATACACTCAGCTGACTCAGCTTTCCTGGTCCTTGATCTGGGTCTTGCGATCTTCGGAAATGGGCAGCGTTTTGTGGTGACTTGTCCCACCGTCGTGCGGTTGCAGCCTTGTAAACCAGAAGGTCCCGCAACAGCACTGTTGGTGGCCTTGCTTGGGGAAGATGTGCGTACGTAGGCATTTCATAAAATGTGATCCTCTTACCCGGGTTCGAAACCATCCACGTGTCTGATGCCGCAGCGTACGCACTTTTCAATGACTTGAAAAATGTCCTGTCTAGAGGCTGCATTCTGTGCGTGCAATGAGGTGGCAACGTCACAATGTCGATTCCATTGGACCTGGCGTACTCAACGGCTGCTAAGGTCCTGTGACTGTGGGGACCGTCCATCACGATTATGTGACGGTTTGTTGGTGACGAATTTGTGAACTTCACGAAGTGGTTGAGCCACGTCAGAAACATCTCCGCATCCATCCAACCGCTGGGATTTGCTTGTCCGGGAGATTGTGTTGGCGCTCTATTCATCAGCATTTCCATCATGCGCTTGCGTGGAAAAAAGAAACATGGCGGCAAATATGCTCCCATAGCACTCGTGGCACAGACGGCAGTCACGGTCTTGCCGCGTTCGACGCTTGTTATCTTCGCCACTTGTCTAACCCCCTTCGATGCCACGATGTTGCCTGGCCGGTGGACGCACGTGATTCCTGTCTCATCAACGTTCCAAACTTTTTGGATGGCTCGTATTTGTTCTGTTGGAGCAATTCTTTGTAAATTGCAAAGAACCTCGCCACTTTCGGCTTATTGAAACCCACGGCCCTGGCGACCTTTGTGCCTTGAGGCCGACGTATGCTCAGTTAGGGATGCCTGCGCATGAAGCCTGCTAGCCAGTTTCTCCCTGGCAGTTTTGCCGTCTGGTTAAACGGGTTGACGATTCCCAAAGTCTCAACCACGTTGTATGCCAGGCGGCGGACATACAACGGGGTAAGGCCGTACATTGACTTGTCCATTGATTGAACCTGATCGTATATATGTTGTTCAACTGCACTAGAGAGCTATGAAATGCACCCCAACTGCACTGTTCCGGGATTCTTCACTTTTTTTACTCTGTGCCGGCGAAACGTGCGCGTTGGATTTCCCATATCCTTGCTTACACGGATAAGCGGCAGCCCTGGCTTACTAGCGTCAAGGCCTCGCGTGCCTCGTCACCATACGCCGCTCGGATCTCTACATTTCTTTTGTAGAGTCGGACCATTGTTTCTTCTGAAAACAAATACAAAAACTCTTGGGTATATGTGTCCTGTGCGGTTGATTTGCTCAATTTCGTGCGCCTTTTCATTTTTGACGATGTAATATATACCAACACATATGAAACTAAAAATTACTCTGAATGACTTTATGCCAACCAGGTTTATTTTTAAAAATGGGGCAGCCCGTTCAATATTAACTTTCACCAAAGGAAGAAGTATACAGACACAATACTAAGATGTCACGATACTTACACACACATGTAAATACTACTAAAGTCAATAATAGTAAATGGTATTTCATAATCCAATGACAGGTGATCCATACATTTAAAAATCAGTTGCGACACAAAGGGCAACTCACCCAAACTTATGGGGTAATACGCCTATCTAGGCCTATTGCCCCATGTTAGAATAGGCTTATTACCACTTCAGCACATTTTGTTGCAGCGGGGCGCCACTGAAACACCAAAGTGGTAGCCCGTATTTCTCTTTAATAATGTGGTTACTAGGTATATCAGGTAACGTGTGCCTATTTTCACATTCGCAGGTTTATATACAACAATGTTATCGTCACAAATGTTGTATTCATATTTGACATCAAAACAACAACAAACTTTATTTTTTCACTTACCGTGTAAGTAGCGTTCCGCCGTTTTCGTGTGACGGGAAAGCAAGGTGGCGGCACGTTAATCAGCTGTACAGGTAGTCGCGTGCATGTGTTAGACGGGACAAAAGTGGGGTAGGACTATCGCCTCACGTGGGTCAATCCCCTACCCAACCCTGCGTTGTCAAGTTGGAGTGCGTTTTAGTAACTAACTTTCGGTAGCAATACTATAATACCTGTTGTCCTTTTGTATGATTCATTAGTTAACTGCAAAGCATTTTAAACTTTTCCTAACTCCCAGACAGCATGAATATCGTATGACACAACAGTTCCACGCGCTCGCCAGTGTTGGTTACCGAGGTTGCTTCTTCATGTATTTTGTGTTTGTACAGGAAACGGCGAGATCGACTTCGAAGAGTTCCTCGGTATGATGACAAAGCGCATGCGCGAGGCCGACTCTGAAGAGGAAATCAAAGAGGCGTTTGTCGTGTTCGACCGAGACGGCGACGGCTACCTCACTTCCCGGGAGCTGAAGCAGGTGCGTTTATATTACATAATATTTACATTCATTTAGTAAGTAACTGCTGGGAATTTTTCGCCGCGACGTTCATAATTTCCGATGTTCACAAGGTCTGGGGGGCACGTAACTGGGGCACATTCAAAAGATCTAGGGGGCATGGGGGCCCCCTGGATCCGCCTATGGTAGGTTATTAATAATTCCAGGAAACATACAATAGTCACTACACATAATTAAACACATGTATATTAATATCCCTAATAGTGTACATTTAAAAACTGTTATTTTATTTCCCGTGCGGCTTAAGATTGGTTTGAAACACTGCTAGAATCGATTTGTTGTCGGCACATCATCGCGACTTAATTCCGATTTGCCGCCAGGTGATGCTGAATCTCGGCGAGAAGATGACGGACGACGAGATCGAACAGATGATCCGGGAGGCTGACATTGATGGAGACGGCAAGGTCAACTACGAAGGTCGGATATGTCTCGAAGCGTATTTCTTACACAACGTATCTTATATTCGTTCTCGTGGACCAGCACTAGAGCTCGGTAGTGTGTGTGTGTGTATGTGTGTATCTGCGTGCGTGTGTGTGCATGTTTGGCCAAGACGTCCGTTTGGCGTCCTTCAGTATTCGTGTATTCCCTTCAGCATAGAATAGTGCAACGCCACCGACAATATCAAGACTCTATACAGCCGATGGCTTCCCACCAAACTTTGACAGCGGTTTTGTCCAAAAACTTTATTTCTTTTAGGGTCCTGCTCTTAAACTTTATTTTACATCGTTATCTAGTGAATATATTTTTACTATATTAAAAAAAAACCTGTTCGAATTGTTCTACATCAGTTAAATCCAACGTGTATGTCAGCCTGTATCCGATAGAGGCCTAATTCGATCTAATATCCTGCCACATTCAGACTAGAATGAAGCAATTTATGATAATTGAGAATCTAATTTTATAATGTTTCGATAAATGGCCTCAATGTTATTGTAACAGGTCGACTTTGTGACTAACATTCAACAATTTTTAGAATTTGCCAAGATGATGACGTCGCCCAGTTGAGCCTCCGAAGCCGCGCTGAGCATGATCGCTAGGTGGCGCAAGCAGCATTGCATAGTGTCATGACAAGTTCAACCTTCAAAGCCGCCACGACTGCGTCTTTTGCTTCCTCTGACGTCGGCGTCGACGGAGAAGATTATTGTTAGACCGGTCCGTGTATTCACAGTACTGAGCCGGGCCACGTACGACCTTGACACTAGTTTTCCTTTTTTATCCCAATGGAAAACATTAATTATTAGCAAAATTATTCCTCAATTTGGAAGAATGATTAATATCGAATTTTCATTATAATACAAGTTCAAGGAAATTGAAAATCACTTCATCGTTCCGACTGCCGTCAACAGTCTTCATTAGGAACTAATTTGGACTTCCTCTGCTCGCCAGCTGGTGATACGAGCAGGCTATGTTGACGAAAACAGCAGTAGAAACGTCGAAGCGAGTTTCAATGTCACAATTGTGTAAAGAAAACCGATTTTTAAAAGCAAAACATTTTGGTCGAGTGATGAATGGCCAGGGAGACAACATAACCCAATTCAGAGTTTATTTTACGTTGATTTTTCAGAAGAAAACATTTATGCATGGGTCTAAACATATTTAAATGAACAAAAGCTGGTCGTTTGTTATCGTAAAATTGTGTTATATTATAGTATACTATCACATTATGTGCTTTCTATCACCATGAACACCTTTAATGTGTTAATGAGCCACAGTTGGTTTTTACAAGTTGACCATTATCTGTTCAATATAAATATTTTGACTGGAATGCCATGTTTACATTGTAAACGGTAAAGTCGATATTCATAGAGATAACGGTCAATTGTTAACAGCATGTTTTCCGGTAAAACGATACGACTTTGTACTTCGTCGCTGCTCGACAAATGGTGTAGATAAACGAATTGACATAGCTGATATGAATTATACTTCCACATAGTCACATACGTGATTAGCATGTATACTGCCTACAACACAACTGTTATATAACGCGCAGATTGCGGTTTTCTCTCAATCAATTCCAGCATTTGCATTTTGTCTATAGTTAATAGTAACGTACAACTGGGTTTATAAGATAGGTAAGTTGCAGCATGGTGGTTATTTTCATCTATATAATTTATGTTTAGTAGCAGAATCATATGTTTTGGTTTGTTTGACAGACACGTGTGTTTGTTGTGTGACACTTATTGTAGTATTATCATGATAGTATTATTTTAATGTGCTTTAGAAATAAAATAATTACGCAGGATTTTTTAAAGTTGATTCATTAGATTAAAACATTATTATGACGGCAGGTGTGTGTGAGTGTGTGTGTTTGTGTGTGGTGTGTATGTTAGATTAACCAAATATCCGAAGTGAAGTGGAGGGAGAGAGGGAGGGAGGGGGCGAGAGAGGGAGGGAGCGAGCAAGGAGTAGAGGGACAGAGAGGTACTGGTACCCATGGAAAGAATCTGCAAGCCGGCCACTCGGATTCAACCCCAAAAACCCTTTTGCGGAAGGTGTGGTGTTTAGGCTTACCTTCCTCCGAACCATGGGTGGGGGCTTAGGGCCTCTCTATGATAAATTACATCACCTGAACGACGGTCGGACTTACAACTGGTTGTCACGTTGAAAATATGGTCATTCCCGTACGTGTGAAAATGTAAGTTTGATGTCATTTTGCCATGATAATCTATTACATTTCTACTTTTAAAATACGTAAACAAAAACTCAATTGTTGGTCTACCTCATGTGCCCCTAGAACTTAGAAGACACCCCCTCCAATTTCGAAGGTTCGTATGTTTCCATGAGCGGCTTCGGCAATATCCGTCGGCTACTGTTGTCAGTATTACATGATGATCAGCAGAGGGCAGCACCATATCACAGGCTTCTTCGTTTTGGGGTACGCATTTACCGCAAAAAAAGTACGTGAGACCAACATCCCAAACACTTTTGTTACACATAACATTATGAAATAATATAATAAATGTGTCTGACATGTTCTATTTTATTAGCAGAATCATTATATACAGGTACAGTAGATCTGTACTGCAATTTCTCGTCTTTAAATCATAATACATATTACTCAGTATTATTGCCACGGAGTACGATTCTATTAATTTAAAATGTTATTGTTCGGTTTAGAACAATGGCATAATATAGTAATGAAGGAAGTTTTTCATATAATAATTGTATTTTTTAATACAACACAAGAATCATTTCAAAATAACTTGTCTCGTTCTATTAACTATTTAATATTGTTGTATTACCTTATTGTTCCATCTACAAAACTGTAATGCACATTTGGTTACTGGGCTACCAGCTTTCATTTGATTGATGATACACTGCATGTGCAACAAATGATGATAAAATATAATTTATTTACAAAATTTCCCTGAAAATCATGCTAATTTATGCAAATTATGCCAATACAAATAAGTAAAATATTACTTTTTTGACATATTTGAAAAGAAGGACTACAAATCTATCAGTGTGCCAAATTTAATTGACAAACATTGAACAGAACTTTCATTATAGTTTAAATAAAAATATGCCCTTTTCCAGTTCACCGGTACTGTATACGAGACAGGCTTACAATGGGAATTTTTTTTTTAATTTTACATCTTCAAAAATTCATATCTCGAAAATTACTTTACTGATTTTGATATAGTTTTCACTTTTCACTTTCTCCTGGGTTTCGCCATATAATAAAATATAAAACTTCATATATCTGCAATATGAAATTTTCAATGACACCCCTAGCTATGGTCTCACTATCCTATATCTGGTTCTATCAGTTTTAACAGTAAATGTTTGGTATTCTACGACAACCGACCAGGAATATTTTCGATTATAATGTACTTTATATAATTAAAAGTCTGGTATCATAATAAAATTCATATTAAATTCAACACAATTGCATGTTTTATCTGCTAATTTTTGAAATGGAGATAATTTACACAACAAATCTGTGCCGTTGGCACCATTTAGAGTGATATTTTATTGTATTTCAATAATGATTCAGCCAAGCAAGTTGAAAAGAAAAATAGTAAAAAAAAGTAAACGGAAGATTTTTTATCTGTGAACAATTTTATGTACCTTGTGTGCCTGAAAAGGGGAGATTTATGCCCAAGAGAGCTTAAGATGTGTCCAATGCCAAACACAAGGTACTTGATAGATTGTACAGCTGGGCAATATATAAGATAAATACAGAGCAGATTAAACTAGCTGCTGCATGAATCAAACATTACACCATCGCAGTGAGTCTACTAAAAACACTTTAATCAAGTGGATGATAGTCATGACATAATAAGAGAGACAACAGAACAGGAGCTACACTTGTTAAGAATCAAGTGTAGTACACAGTCCATCACACACACAGGTGTATTTATAATATAAATATAGATTCTCTTATATACATATATGTACACGAACATATGCTCTTCTACAAGTCCCTTGTGAAAAGAACACAGCAGTTCATGACATATACGTCTTCATGTGTATCTGTCATCAAACTAATAGTTATTTCACTGCAGAACAGGCATAGAACATCATTGTTTACTAACAATTTTAAAATGTATCATATTAAAGCATGGCTACAGTTGATAGCATAATATGGAACACTGACAAATGAGTGCACCAAATCAGATAACGCAATTATACCCTACCCAGAAACAGCTTAACTCATTCAAAAGTTGCACCCTAGTTGGGTATGCAATGTATTCCACCTCTCCAAAAACTAATATTTTAAAACATTGTGTAGCTCCATTTTGCAACTTTAGACCCAATCCCGGACGGCGTAATGTCACAACAAATTTTGTTTTAATAATATCACTTCAAATATTTAAAACCCAACAAAATTTAGGTGAACGTTTTGAATACTACAAAATGCATTGTCATTATGCAACCTCTGTGGTAGGGTGAGTGGAAGCACCATAAGACAAGGGTCAAGGGTGATAAACAATGAGGTAAACTCTTATGTAAACACCCTGCCATTACAATTCTGAATTTTAGTGAGAAATCCGTCACACCATGTCATAGGTATAATAAAGCTTTCACTCGCAATGTGCACACACCATCAGTGTTTCAAGCAGGTTTCTATAAGGCACATAACACAAGGACAGGACAATTGTACAAACAACCACAATCATGTCACCAAGCACAAACAAAAACATACCGTGTGACACGAATATGTCATGCGACATATGTCACATGACACAAGTGAAACATGTCAAGTGACCTGTGTAACATGTCAAATCCATATGACTTTATAACAGACGAACACTAATATATTTCAAACATACATATAACAATTACACACATAAAGCTCATCCCATCATGCAATGCTCACAATCTCACTGCCCTCTCAAAATCTGTATACAAACTCAGAATTATTCCACATACAAACAAATCTTTGACAATGGATTGAATACAATATTAGTTTGTTTATCGAAACATCTGCTAACTTGGTGTGAAGACATCTGGTAGAACATGAATAATTTCAACACTTTAGGATGGTTACCTTACTTACATATTAATGTTATACAGACATTTTAACCCCAACATAGTTAACAGTCCACATTTTCCCCAAATTACCAAACTGAAACAACAGGCACATCACAACATATAACACACTACATAGCATCTACCTTCTCTAGAATCAGATACTGGTGTTCATTGAATCATCAAGGGTAATTCTAGTCATAACTGCTGTGTCTTTTCATGTGGCCCACCCACGAGATACATCTCCCACCCCTAAACCCCATAGAAATGTTTGAAATTTCGATGATCTGACTCACGCTTTCAAACCACACCTACACTTTGGTGTTTGCCGACAGACGTCACTGCTGAGATCATTTGCGAAAGCGAAACCTATCAGCTACACGTGCAACAAGTCTGGTATCCACAATTTATTACATCAACAGCAGATGGCGCCACCAATCGCATTGCATTGTCTACTTGACACGAATTGTCCATGTCGACTAGGGAGAAACCAGAACAAATGCATGCTCAATATTATATTGTGACCAGTATTTTAACGGGAAACACATACAGCAGTTTGGTCCAATCATATAAATCCTCCTTAGTTTGCTCTGACTGCTTTAATCACACCCAGTCCCGGCGTCCCACAACATGATATGAATGCAAGCCCTGTCGGACAACAAATTTGGTCCCACTAAAATCAGTCCAGTTAGTCGGGTCACAATATCAATGTTGCCAGTCTAAAGTAATCCCTGAACCCAAGTACAGGGAATACATTTAGGTAGATAATGTGATTAAAACTGGTCCACCAGACTTTGGCTCCAGACAAAATTTATTACGACACTCCCACGTATTGAAATTGACCTACATAAAACACATTTTCCACCCTCACTCCAAGTTCCAAGTACCCTGAGCGTAATCGTGTGTGCCCTATGATGTTCGCTCCGTTACCGTAGCAACAACCTCTGTCGTGGGTGCGGCAGCGTGTAACATAACGGCCTCTGACCCTGCGAGGTACCCATCCCCCCGCTCATTCCGCCGTGTGATGGCGAACTTAAAGAACTCATACACGGACCAGGAGATTGCCGTTGACGGAACTTGATAGATGATCCGCGCTGACGACCCGCTGAAAAACCCGGCCATTCCACGGAACGTATACACGACCTTGAAGGCGTGAACCAACCCCGACACTGACGTCTTTCCCTTGCCGATGGCGCATTTCTCCTGGGTGTTTAACAGAGTCTTACAGACGTCAAGCGGCGACGTGACGTACGCCGCCACGGCGCCAGCAAGACCACCTGACATGACGTGTGTCAGGGGGTTGTACTGTCGGTTTGGATTGAGCCAATCCTGGCACTCCTCGTAAGTGACAAAATGGAGGGCTTGGAAGGGAATGTTCATCACCAGTTGGGTGAAGTAGCTGCGGTAGAACGCGTGCATTCCCTCAAGGCGCAGCACTGTCCGCCCGCACTCGGTGCATGTCTTGTAGGGACTGTTGTAAATCTGCATCCGTTGCTTGATCACTGCCAACAGGAAAACACATGTCAAATAACAATATCGCTAGCAAGGATATTACAAAACTTCAACGTGTCGAAAAAATTGTCTGGCAAGGGTAGTTAAAGATCTAGTTTTTCTTGCTCTGTACCACTTTTGAAGCACTTGCATTGGCTTCCTGTACGATATCGTATATATTTAAGATCTGTACTGTTACATATCAGGCACTGCCCAGTAAGCATTCATTGCTTACTCCTGTAAGAAAACCTATCCAGCTTCGATCATCTAGTTCTGACCTACTTTTTGTTCCTAGAGTCAACCCAAACATTGGAACTAGGGCTTTTTCTGTTGCTGCACCAACTCTTTGGAATATGCTCCCTCTTAGTGTTAGATCAGTTGAAAATTATTATTATAAAATTCTGTTGCCATTTAAAAACTTATCTTTACAACCTTGCTTATCCACCATAGCTCCCTAGCGCCTTGACCCGTCTGTTGACAACTAGAATACTGCATACTGACCAATTATTTTGTCTTGAAGCGCCTCTGAGCTTGGTCTTCAAGGATTTAGGCGCAATAGAAGTTATCTTATTGTTATTAAATATGAGACTAAAGCAAAACTATATGCCAGTGGTGGTGCATCTACAATCAGATTTGCCTGTAGACCAAGGACTTTGAATGTATTCAAAATTCAATAACTTTATTGTCCGTTTAAAACTTTGCATTAAAAACAGAAATTTTCCTTTAAGTGTGTGTTTGTACATTTAAGTCAATCTTTGGCAGGCCTTTATGGAGGATCAAAACGTCCAAAAATGTCCTGGTAGATACGCGCATTTATGCATACTAGACAATCCAGTATGATACATAAATACTTATGTACACACTAACACGTGGGCATACAATCCAGTATGATACATAAATACTTATGTACACACTAACACGTGGACATACAATCCAGTATATGATACATAAATACTTATGTACACACTAACACGTGGACATACAATCCAGTATATGATACATAAATACGTATGTACACACTAACACGTGGACATACAATCCAGTATATGATACATAAATACGTATGTACACACTAACACGTGGACATACAATCCAGTATATGATACATAAATACGTATGTACACACTAACACGTGGGCATACAAGTGTGACACGCAGTTTAAAAAAACAATGGTCACCTAGCCAATGAATCACTTACGGACACATTTCAGTCTGCATACAAGCGAAACCACTCGACCGAGACAGCCCTACTGTGGGTACTCAACGAGATCAGGACCGCGCTAGATCGTAGACAAGGTACAATCGTTGTATTCGTCGATCTAAGCGCCGCATTTGACACGGTAGATCACACAATACTACTGGATCGCCTACAACGACGCTATGGCATCACCGGAGTGGTTCTCCATTGGCTGGAATCTTACCTAAGTAATCGAAAGCAGAGTGTCGTCATCGACCGCGTGTTATCGACCGAGACGATTTTGTTAACGGGGGTGCCACAAGGGTCAGTGTTGGGACCACTATTATTTTCATTATACGTGCAGCCGATCGGTGATATCATTCACAAACACGACTTAAAATATCACCACTACGCCGATGATTTACAGCTGTTCTGTCACTTCGACCTGGATGCAACTTCTCTGGTGACTGCCGTGCGTCGGATCGAGCGATGTATTGATGACGTGAAGGAGTGGGTGACTTGGAATTATCTGCTCATGAATGACACGAAAACAGAAATTCTACCGGTTGTCCCCAAATCAGCATCTGCCATCGTAAGTGGGCTCCGTGTGCGCGTCGGGACAGATGAAATATGTGCAGTTGATCACGTTAGAAATCTCGGCGTCCACCTTGATAGAGACCTGGATATGACTATGCAAGTGTCACGTACTATCAGCACTTGCTCACTGCACCCGCGCAACATCCGGTTGATTCACCGTTACCTCACTCAACCGACAGCGGAACGCGTAGTCAATGCTATGATTACATCCCGTTTGGACTACTGCAACTCTCTACTGTTCGGAACCTCAACCAATAACATCGGTCGATTGCAGCGACTCCAGAATGCTGCCGCTCGCCTTATTACTCGACAGGCTCGTTGTGAAAGTGCGACCCATATTCTTCGCGAATTGCACTGGCTACCTATTCAACAGCGCATTGCATTCAAGATCGCTGTTCTTACGTACAAGTCGCTGCACGAAGACCTCTCGCCTGTCTACATGCAGAAACTCGTGCGTGTCTACATGCCAGCCAGACGTCTTCGGTCTGCTGACTCGAACGCACTAGTTGTTCCGAGAACACGCAGCAGAGCCGGTGACTGTACATTTGCTCACGCAGCGGCAACAGTGTGGAATGCTCTGCCGTCAAGCGTTACTAACAAAACATCACTGGAATCATTTAAATCTGTGTTGAAGACTCATCTGTTCACTGCAGCGTATATGTAGCTCGGACGCTTACCAACACTGTTTTACCATAGCTGATTGATGTTTAACGTTTATTTATTATTTATTTATTTTTCGTATACATTTTAGCCTAATTTATTGATGTTTACATTAATTTTAGTTTATTTATATATCTAAAAATTATCTTAACAATTTTATTTGATGATATAATACATCACATTCCTTTTCTACTTCTACTATATTTATTGTTTTAATTGCTATTATTATTATTAGTTCATTTTATCTATGATATAATAACTATTGTTTTTATTCAAATGCATTATTTTTAACATACACTTGTATATTGTTGTAAAGCGCTGTGAACAATATTGGATGTGGCGCTTAACAAAATAAAATATTATTATTATTATTATTATAACAGTGAGGGTCAATAATAATTACATAATTTCTTTTGCCCCTTACAAGAGAAACATGCCATTTTCTTGAGGGTGCATTTCTTACATTTGTTCGTGTTAGCAGGTTTTTATCTGGATACACGGCATTTTTAAGTGCCAAATTTATTATTATTATTATTATTGCATTGCTATAACGCCTGCAAGTTACATAATACAAAAAATAAATGTTGACACCCTACTCAGACATTTATATTTTGACGTTTCTTTTTTCCCTGTTGCCAAAGATTATTATATAAAGTCTTACCTCTTTCTACTAATAAAACCAAATATCAATACTGGAATTGGCTTTCCAGGTACAATACAACTGACCCTCATTCTGGCATTAACCTAAACTGGTTTTTCAAAACTTCCATGGTACAAACCCAGCTAAAAATGTCACAGAAACTATCGTTATTTCTTAACTATCCAGTGCATATTTTTAACTTACGACACCCTACTTAGCGAAATTCTTTAGAAACCTTCAAAGTCTAGAACCAACACAATTTCTAAATTAATGGCTCCCTTCACAAAAAGAGGCTGTTCTGGTAAAAATAATAAATTATAACTTGAAAATGTCATCTTGACCCTGGTTGGTTACTCATACTAACATTTCCCCTCAAAACAGCCCTCTATGTTAGGTAAAACGGTTACGGAAGTGACATATTAATGTTATGAAATTAACCAGAATGAAATTCAAGCAGGCAACCAGAAAATGTAAAAGGGAGAAAGAAACTATCATTGCTGATAACATTGCAAAACAGTTGTGTCAAAAAGACCACTGCAAATTCTGGAAAGAAATTAAGCAATGTACGAACAGTAAAGTAAAACTTCCGACAAACATTGATAATATACACGGTGACGTAAACATCGGGTCAATGTGGAAGCATCATTATGAACATTTATTTAATGATGTGGAGGATAGTCGATGTGATAAAGTTTGTTATGATTGTTCCACTGGCAATAAGGGAATGACTTTTGGTGCAGTAGAACTGATGAATATTATTAATGGACTCTCAAAAAATAAGTCACCAAGTCTGGACGGTATCAATGCAGAACATATTATGTTCGCTGTCTATCAACTCGCTGTGCTTTTGTTTATCCTTGTGTCTTTGATTCTTGTGTATGGTTTTTACCGAAAGAAATTTCATGGTCTGTTAGTGTACCAATTATTAAAGACAAGAATGGATTTGGAAACCACTCCTAATCAATTTGGCTTTAAGCCTAAACATGGAACGGAGTTATGCGTGTTTGCATTTAAGGAATTATTAAGGTTCTACACTGAACATGGTTCAGTTATGCACGTAGCGTTTTTAGATGCATCAAAGGCTTTGATTGTGTCATCCGATATATAAACTTTTAACGAAACTAGAACAACGAAATGTACCGAAATATATCTTAAGAGTATTCAGCAATGAATTCAATAATCAACGTGTATGCATACGATTTGGAAATACCTACTCGGACTTCTTCTCAGTAGGCAGTGGTTTTAAGCAAGGTAGGAAGTTATCCCCTTTACTTTTTAAAATTTATATGGATAATCTGAGTACACAACTGCACAAAAAACAAATCGGTTGTAGTCTTGGTAACATGGTTGTTAATCACCTTATATACGCCGATGATCTACTTCTGTTTGCACCGTCTGCTAAAGGACTACAAACACTACTAGACATGTGTTACTCATATGGATGTGAGCAGGACGTGCATTACAATGCGAGTAAATCCCTGGTCATGTACTTTGAATCTAGAATGTCAAATCTGTCTAAAGAAATGACATTAGGAGGAAAGAAGTTAATCTTTGCCACCTCTTGTAAATATCTTGGACATGTCATTTCTAATAACTTGTCAGATGAGTCTGACATGCAAGCCAAAGTGAGACTTTTGTATGCCAAGAGTAACGTTATGTCAAAAATTCCACTTTGTTCAACTACTATAAAAAAAGCTATTTACAGCGTATTTGGGTAATATCTGTGTGAGTTATGGGTGAACTTTAGAAAAGTTAATTTTCAGCAATTCGTTGTTGCATATACTCTTTCAGGATATTGAACAATTTGGCCATGAGATGTATTTGCTAGCCACATGTTTGCTACAGCTAATGTCAGCTCGGGTAAATGTGTAATCAGAAAGACTATTTTTAGCTTAATGAATAGGATTGACATGTCTTTGAATCCCATTATTTATAGCGACATGTACTGTACTTCGAAACAGCGGCACCAGTGAGTCCGGGATTTATATAATTTTTAAACATGTTGTTCTTATCAATGTATTTTTTATATTTATTTACATACTTTTATTGATGTATTTTTATATATGGACATAATGATTGTCTTAAATAAATACATTATTATTATGTTCATTGCCTGTCTCTGAGCATCCTGTCTGAAGGTGACACAGGTCTACTATCTATATCAACAGGTAAGAGAAATGGTACCACGACCTTACCTTCTACTGGTGTCATGACAGCGTCATGTATCACTGTCGCTGCGCTACCAGCAATTCCTGCAAACAAAGTGACACACTGAGCTACTAGGGGATACATCATTAATTCACTTCCGCATTCATGACACACAAATAAAGTGCCAGTATTTAGACATGGTACTTCGTTTCAAGGATTTACTGCAACTGAGAGAAATCATTTTACACAAGGAGGTTGGCATATTTTTAATGTAACAACTTGTGCCTTAGTGGCAAAAATGTTAAGATGATAGTCTGTGGGAAACACAAATAATGATCTGTCCCCACTAACTCCGATGAATGATACGCTATCTGCTATTGCGGTTAGTCGCAACTACACAGGTTCTCTCAAACTCACTAGGTCGTCTTATTCAAAATAATTAAATAACACATTCGACTTCAATAAAAAACACGAATTGGCAAATGGGAATATGCACACTAATTTGTGAGCGTCTTTTCTTTTTATTATGGTAAAACTATTTGAAATATGTTTGCATTATCTAAAACACTTAAATAATTCTACATAAAATTTTTTTAAATTGTATCTAGATAAATATAGGCTCAATCGCCGAAATTATGTTTTCAGCGAAGTCATGCAGCCGGGTGAAACTCAAGTAAGCAAGACTAGTATACCGCCTAATTCTGATCACTCCATGAACCAGAGTTCATTTACTTGAGCAACTATATTTTCATGCCAAACTTACATTTGAGCACGATAATTACACAAAACATTACATTTTTATAATATTCCTACACGAGCTTACACCCACCCACCATGGAATGAACCACGGGCAGCAGTTATAAACCACAGCTACAGTATTTTTATTTGTTTTAAACTTGCTTCCACGTGGCACCCTGTGAATGTGAGTGACTTGTTTCTCACAGTTTCCATAGACGGAGCAGTGAACGTTACGGGTGTCCACCATTTTATTTCCAAAAACTAAAAATTCCATGCTTTTCATGCCATTTCGAAAACTCCAGGCTTTCAAGGCCTTGGTTTTCAAGTAATGAAATCCCATGCTATTCAAGATTTTCCATACCCCGTCCCGTATACATGAACCCTGATGAACTCATACGTCCAACATTACTCACCGTGCACCAGATGGTTACTACGGTTTGGCTTTGAGAGCGTGTGTTTCAACTTCTCATACAAGGCGAAGTAGAGGGCGTGAGCGGGCCCTGCTCCGTACATCACGATGTTGATGCCCCGCACCGTGTGCATGTAACCTTCGTGACGCACGATGCGATACAGCGCGTCTATGACACTGCGGTAGTTGGCATTTGGGTCGGGCACGAGACATTGCATCCGGGTCTGCAGAGAAAGACATTCGTGATAAGACAACATACATGTTTTATGTGTTTTAAGAGCGTTAGAGAAAATGTCAGAAACCAGATTAAAAGTTACGTCACTTCTCAATTAAGATCTGATGCATTTAAAAAAAATCTAACTTACACAGTACCCTTTATGGTATGTTAGCAAATTTGTACATGTCTCTTATTCAATATTTTGAAGTCATTTGACAATTTTGTTTTACTTGATCTGGTTAAAATTCAGCAAAAATGTTGGTTATGTTAAACTATATCATGAGACTGTTCACATCTAAACTGCAAGTTTTCCAATTAAATGATCAATGTAAACGTTTTGTTAAACCACTCTGGACAAACTTTATTGTTAAACCACTCTGGACAAACTTTATTGTTAAACCACTCTGGACAAACTTTATTGTTAAACCACTCTGGACAAACTTTATTGTTAAACCACTCTGGACAAACTTTATTGTTAAACCACTCTGGACAAACTTTATTGTTAAACCACTCTGGACAAACTTTATTAAGTAAACAATGCCATCCAGAGATGGCCTATCAACAAAACTTTTATTCCAGATCATTACTTGTAATTATTCACCTTATTTACCATGTAATAAATAAAAAAAGTATTTTTACAAGAACTGATAGAGCACTATATCTCAATACAGATCATTCTAGGTCCTGCCCTGTCACCAACTGCTGTCACATTAAACATTTATGCAAACATTTATAAACCAACCAGCATTTTGAATTAACTAAGTCACCTTAAGTTATATCACCAACTTGAAGCACCCTCACCTGACAGTAAGGTTTCACTTATGCCACAGATCTACAGGTAGTACGTGTATTATTTATAAATGCATATTACATAAAATTATATAGGATGGGCTCCTCTTATGCGCCTGCTTCTGGTTAAACATGTTACATAATTAATATTATGAAATAGGTTTCACCCATGCTCGCAAGCCAGGGGTGTGACTACGGACACTACCCCTGGCAGCTCTCCTACACATTGTATGGAAGTTAGCTGAATCAAACTTGTATTTGCCGTACCACCCGTGAGAACAGTGCAGACAGCCGTGTGACTCTGATCCAGTTCCAGGAATCCCAATTTATTTACCCATTCGACCATTCTCATGAGCCACTGAGCAGTATTGTGTATTCAAATACGTAACTACATCAACTCCCCAAACCACCAGGAACTTGCCGGCAAGCGATACTGTTGGCTGAGCTTATATTCAGAGTTTTGCAAGGCAATCTTCCAAGGGGTACTTAGACTGATGTAATGAATCATCAGCACCCCCGGCGCACAAGGATGGTTTCACCTATATCAGAGTTGGTTTATAATTGTAATTCGTAATTGTGTAATTAATTACAATTACAGTGTAATTGTAAGTATCATAATTGTAACTGATTTTGTGTGTGTCATAATTGTAATTGCCTTAATTGTTCAATTACAATTCAATTACTTTCCCATAGTTTCTCCAATTGTGGGTGAAACTCCCAGAACTGTTTTTTTATATTTCATTATGAAAACCAAGGCTGTTTCCCCCTGAAATCACCTTCCCTCTCATACTCCCCATTTTTTGGGGTGTTATAGTCAAAGTGACTCTTTCTGGTGAACATGGGCAGATAACAGCAGTCTGCCTGTCCTGGCACAGTCATGTTGCATAAAGCATTTAGCAGTGTCTTTCCAAACAATCAATCACCCATGGACAGGCACAGTGCTAACTAGTCTTTATTTGCCTTATTGACTTGGCACATTGGAAGCACTGATAGAGATATAAAAATATGGCTTCTCTTCCATTGGGGAGGGTGTATAGAGCTGACCATTGAAGCTCTAGCTCTAGCAGTAGCAGGCTTCAGCATTTGTCAAGTAGGAGGCCAAGAACAAAGATAGGCCTGTGGTCCAGTGCTACACAGGCTAGCTGTACTAATTGTAATTTAATTAAATAAGGAACTGATGTTTCTGAGGTAACAGTCACCTCCAATGAACAATGAACAGCATTTATCTAACAGATGATCATGTGACTGTGATGTGTGTGTTGTCATGTATGTTGTATCATCATGTGACTGTGATGTGTGTGTGTGTGTTGTCATGTATGTTGTATCATCATGTGACTGTGATGTGTGTGTTGTATGTATTGTCATGTATGTTGTATCATCATGTGACTGTGATGTGTGTGTTGTATGTATTGTTATGTATGTTGTATCATCATGTGACTGTGATGTGTGTGTTGTATGTATTGTCATGTATGTTGTATCATCATGTTACTGTGATGTGTGTGTTGTATGTATTGTTATGTATGTTGTATCATCATGTGACTGTGATGTGTGTGTTGTATGTATTGTTATGTATGTTGTATCATCATGTGACTGTGATGTGTGTGTTGTATGTATTGTTATGTATGTTGTATTATCATGTGACTGTGATGTGTGTGTTGTGTGTATTGTTATGTATGTTGTATCATCATGTGACTGTGATGTGTGTGTTGTGTGTATTGTTATGTATGTTGTATCATCATGTGCCTGTGATGTGTGTGTTGTATGTATTGTCATGTATGTTGTATCATCATGTGACTGTGATGTGTGTGTTGTGTGTATTGTTATGTATGTTGTATCATCATGTGACTGTGATGTGTGTGTTGTATGTATTGTCATGTATGTTGTATCATCATGTTACTGTGATGTGTGTGTTGTATGTATTGTCATGTATGTTGTATCATCATGCGACTGTGATGTGTGTGTTGTGTGTATTGTTATGTATGTTGTATCATCATGTGACTGTGACGTGTGTGTTGTATGTATTGTTATGTGTGTTGTATCATCATGTGACTGTGACATGTGTGTTGTATGTATTGTTGTGTACGTTGTATCATCATGTGACTGTGACGTGTGTGTTGTATGTATTGTTATGTATGTTGTATCATCATGTGACTGTGATGTATGTGTTGTATGTGTTGTTATGTGTGTTGTATCGTCATGTGACTGTGATGTGTGTGTGTTGTATGTATTGCTATGTCTGTTGTATCGTCATGTGACTGTGATGTGTGTGTTGTATGTATTGTTGTGTATGTTGTATCATCATGTGTGTGTGTTGTATGTATTGTTGTGTATGTTGTACCATAATGTGACTGTGACGTGTGTGTGTTGTATGTATTGTTGTGTCTGTTGTATCATCATGTGACTGTGACGTGTGTGTTGTATGTATTGTTGTGTATGTTGTATCATCATGTGACTGTGAAGTGTGTGTTGTATGTATTGTTGTGTATGTTGTACCATAATGTGACTGTGAAGTGTGTGTTGTATGTATTGCTATGTATGTTGTATCATCATGTGACTGTGACATGTGTGTTGTATGTATTGTTGTGTATGTTGTATCATCATGTGACTGTGAAGTGTGTTGTATGTATTGTTATGTATGTTGTATCATCATGTGACTGTGACGTGTGTTGTATGTATTGCTATGTATGTTGTATCATCATGTGACTGTGACGTGTGTGTTGTATGTATTGTGTATGTTGTATCAACATGTGACTGTGACGTGTGTGTTGTATGTATTGTTGTGTATGTTGTATCATCATATGACTGTGACATGTGTGTTGTGTGTATTGTTGTGTACGTTGTATCATCATGTGACTGTGACGTGTGTGTTGTATGTATTGTTATGTATGTTGTATCATCATGTGACTGTGATGTATGTGTTGTATGTGTTGTGATGTGTGTTGTATCATCATGTGACTGTGATGTGTGTGTGTTGTATGTATTGTTATGTCTGTTGTATCATCATGTGACTGTGACATGTGTGTTGTATGTATTGCTATGTATGTTGTATCATCATGTGACTGTGACGTGTGTGTTGTATGTATTGCTATGTATGTTGTATCATCATGTGATTGTATGTGACATGTAAGTTTAAATAAAGAGCCTCAATGAAAATGTGCTTTGTGATTTGTTTATATTATTTTGAGCGAAACAAAAATCCATTGTAATTGACAATTATAATTGAATATATTTTGAGACAGTAATTGTAATTGAAATGCAAAATAATTGTAACTGTAAATTATCACATCATGTAATTGATCAATGTAATTGAACCCAACCCTGACCTAGATATAAACTGAATTATTTAAACTAATACCAAAATGCCCAAATTTTGGCAATGAGCTTGGGAAGAACACATTAACACGGCCACACACACTTGCACTAGCTTGCTTATAGTTAGTCCTAGGAAACAACAGCAACAGCCGTGCATATGACTAGTTGAGTGGCATCCCTTCAAGCACAGTGTCCTGCCACCCATGTATAGTAACAACGGTTTTTAAAACTGTTTAATATCACCACATATTGTCATATGTTTTGTTTCATCATTTGCATTTGTGATTGTCCTTACAAATATACCTTCTTCTTTCTTCATTTCTGCCACTGGACTAATATAACTGTGTAAGTTTAACTTGCCCACCCCAAAGTTTGACCTACATTGCCACAGAGCGCACTTGTGAAGATAAATCACTAGAACATTCACGAAAGACTGCCCAGTCATGCTGATGTTTGCGAAACATACATTATTACTAGTTTAGGAACAATTTACATAAATTTGCAATTAACTGACTTTACATGTGAAACCCTACAAAATAGTAGACGTTTTTGCATGTAAATCACATGCATTATAATTATTTTGTAGAGAGTCTGGGATCTGAATAACTGAATAAATTAGCCAGAACCTTGAGATGACAACACAACCAAACAAATATAACTGTTGAATTCTCACTGATGCAAGACTTGAATCTGGTAATGATTTAAAACAACCAAAGACAGACGGAACAGGTCAGACTGATTGGTGCCATTGTCTAAGTGTGCCTTGCTAGACTTTGTGCAACCTGTCTAGAGGTGACAATGGTATATCAGTGACTGACATGACCCAGACGTGACACCAGTACAGACCTCCGTACCTCACAGCGCCTAGTATAAGCTTTCTGTCACACTCTCTCAATTATGGTAAACATACAAGATTTAACAAGATTGCCATCCAGAAAATTTATCCTAGATGGCAAGAGTCCAGTACTTTTTATCTACGTGTATTCCATCCTTTTAAGGTATGTGTCGATTTTATTTTTAAACATATTCACGCTACTAGCACCCACACAATCAGGAGATAATCTGTTCCAATCATTTAGAGTTCTTTGTGAGGATGAGAACTTTCTTATATCTAATATACACTGCTTCTTTAGTAATGTAACTTCAAATCCTCTGGTCTTATCTTTCTTAATTGAGAAACAAATATTTGTATCAATATTTTCATAACCATTCAATATTTTAAACACTTCTATCTGATCTCCTCTCAATCTCCTGGTCTCTAGTGTTGTTAAACCACAGTTTTAGGTGTATTTCATAACTAAGATCCCTCAGTTTTGGTATAATTTTAGTTGCTCTCCTCTGCACTCTTTCTAGCATATCTATGTCCTTCCTACGATATGGCCTCCACGCTTGAATACAATATTCTAAATGAGGCATAACTATTGTTTTGTACAGCAGTATTATTAGCTCTTTTTCCTTATATGTTACATTTCGCCTAATTAATCCAAGGATTTGATTTCCCTTTGAAGCGGCAATACCGCACTGCTCTGAAACCTTCATATCACCTTTTCTTTTACAGTAGTACTTAGTACAGAACCTCCCATTGTATATTGTACATCTTCGTTCCCTTGTCCTGTGTGAAGGCATTTATATTTCCCAAAATTGAACAACATTTGCCATTTTTCTGACCATTGTATTAACCTATCAAGATCATCTTGTAAATGCTGTCTATCTTCATCACGTTTAATCCTTCTAAAAAATGTTGTATCATCCGCAAATTTCAACACCTTACTTGTTATATCATCGTCCAATTCGTTGATATATTTAGAATAATATAGGTAGCAGTACTGATCCCTCTGGTACGCCACTCAAAACTGATTTACAGTTTGAAGCCTCCCCATCAACAACTACCCGTTGTCTTCTGTCAATCAGCCATTTTTCTATCCAGTTAATTATACCATTTCCTATGCCATGGGCCTTTAGTTTAAGCTATAATCTTTGATGTGGCACTTTGTCGAAAGCTTTCTGAAAATCTAAGTAGATGATATCTACTGGTGATCCCTCATCTACCCACTTAGTGATGTCTTCCAAAAAACATAACATATTTGTTAAGCATTACCTAGCTTTTAGAAACCCATGTTGAGATGGGTTTAACAAGTTATGTTTAACAAGAAAATCTGATCTGATATGATCTTTAATTAGTCTTTCTAATATTTTGCAAATCACTAACATTAAAACTCACTGGTCTGTAGTTCTGACTTGTTTCTGGAACCTTTCTTAAATAACGGTATAAAGTTTGCTTCTTTTCATTCTAAAGAATCCACGCCCTCTTCTAATGACAAGTTGAAAACTGTTGCAAGTGGTATGCTAATTTTTTCTACAATGTCCAATAGTAGTTTGGGCGGAATCCCATCCACTCCAGGTGATTTAGTGTCCTTCATAGCCCTAATTTTCTTAGCTACCATTTCCGCAGTTACAATTAAGGTGGCTGCACTAGCTATTATATGCTTCTTATATGAAGATAAGCTAAGCATTTTCTCAGAGTTTGCCTCAGATACTAAACAATACTCCAGACCAAAAAGAATTGATTTTTTATGTTGTTTAGAGATATTTAAATGTGTTTAAAGACAATTAAAATATGTCAAAAATCACCTTAAAAATGGCATTTTATTTCATTTTGAGAAACTCCCCAAAAGAAAAATTTGTATGGTTGTAAGTACAAACATGTTATTGACATTCACAGGTTTTTTTTGTAAACAAATGCATATTAAGTTTGATACAGCTTAATAAACATTTTGCTACAATGTTGAAAAACAGCAAAAATCCGTACTGCATTTTTGGCACGACCCCTTCACCAAACATAAAACCATCCCGTGCAATTTTGGGTAAACACAAGTCGAGTTCATATGCCAAGTTATGGCTTTGTAAGTATTGTAGTTTTTTTTATATAAAGTTATATTAAGTAATACTTCCTGGTTGTTATCAATAATAAAAGTGTCACCAGATGCTTGTTTTTTGCTTAGAAATGTTACTTTTTTTACTGGCGTGTGGCTTATTTCAACACAATTTGTTAGACATTTCTATTACTAAGATTTCCCCCCAAGGTTTTCCCCGCCGAGTTGATATTGTGTTAACGAAGGGCTATGTGTTGAACTTGTTGTGGTAGACAAGACTGATTGACACTTGCTGGGGTCAGTCACGTGTCATATATATGCGATAGTGCCTTGGTTTTTTTAATACAGCTGTAGTACACATGTTCATACTGACACCTACTAATGTTCTATGAAGACAAAATTAAAGAAATCAACTGACAGGATAGCCGGTGCAGCTACCTTAACTGTCCTAAATAGTCTGATTCTGTCCCCTTGAACTTAGCCTCTGGTACTGGCAGTGCACTAACATCTTCCCTGGTAAACACTGAACTAAAATATTATTCATTCAGGTCTTCTGCCATTAAGAATCCCTCTGATATATTATATTTCCAGCACTATCTTCTGGAGGATCAACCTTATCCTGAACTTTCTGTTTGCTCCGAACATATGCATAAACACTCTTGCTGTCTTGCTTCATATTACAAGCTAATTTTTGTTCGTAGCTTCTCTTCGAATTTCAGTTGTAGCTTGGTTTAGTGCTTCTTTATAAATCTTGTAGTCTTCGTTATTTCCAGTACGTCTATATGACCTCCACATTGTTTGTTTATACTTAATTTTTCTAATGGCTACTTTCGATACGTATTTCTTTCTGAACCGTTCCCTTGTTTTTTAAGGGAACAAATTTATCGATGATGCACTCTATTTCAGTCTTTAAGATATTCCAGCATTCTGTTGCTGACTTATTCTGTATAGATGCAACCTGTCCCACTGTCAACAGTAATTAACACATGCATTTTATTGCGTGCAATAACTTAAACAGATAATTCACAAGAGGTGAAATATCTAAGCCGAATGTCTGCTAATTATGTGGCATTTCTGTATTTGGCTGGTTTATTTATGTATTATATGATGTGAGCATATGCTGAACAAATCATTAATTGAGGTAGGATGCCAACACGAAGATCTTCCTCTATGATATCTTTACTGACCATCGAAAATCACCATCTCAGCAAGGCTATGTATACAAACTCTATACAATACCTTGAATTACCTCCTGCACTCAAATATAAAAATAGCAGACCTGAAGGTTATGCTGCACGAGTGTTTACTCAAGCGTAACGGCTCAGTACTATCTAGACATGACTAGATCTATATATAATAAATTGCTTGATCACATCATGGCCATTTCTTGACCACTACTGGTTTATTTACTCTAGGTAGCTTGATTTATGTCCTTGGCCATTTCACACACTGATCACCAGTAAAAGGGACCATACTGTGAACTAGTGTAACGTCTTAAACTTAAAGAGCGTCCTCCACTGGTTCATCCTATCGTAAATTGAATCTGATTATTTAATACATGTAATGTGTGAATATTTTAAATGACATATCCAGTGGCTTTAGCAAAGTATACATACATTTGTTTAAATCGTGGACAGAATGTACTTTGGTCATTACATCTTGTAAAGGGGCAAAGTCAACTGCCTGACCAACATGTAGCATTCAACTCACTGAATGTGTCCTTCATGTGGTGTTTCAGATAGCAAGGGAAGTCGACGACAACACAGAAGTGGGCTCACTGGATTACCTATGCCATGCATTCACATGAACGTTCCAATTTTGAGAATCACTTCAATTACTTCCTGGGAAGGAATAAAATAAGTTAGTAATTTGTCTGATCAATGATTTTTGTTAAAACTACACATACAAAAATTGCACAAATTAACTAGCATACAAGCCATAGTGGATACAGCTACATATGTGATAATTTAGATTTTTTGCAAAACAAAATGAACTTGGAAAGAGATTAACAAAAAATCAAACAGAGTAGGTACTCTTAAATGACTAAAGTAGCCAACGCTTGGATTGGGACAACCCTTGCTCAGGTACAGTGCATTGAGTTTAGTACAACACGTTTCATGACAATGTGCCAATTACTGCAAAAAATGTCAGGTGAAGTATCAATGCAGAAGTGAAAGAATCAGCACCATACACAATGATATATATATATATATATATATATATATATATATATATATATGCAGTGCCATGCTAGCCAGAGTAAAAAATGTAATTTCTTATACAGTGGAGATTCCATTCTTTAGAACTGCTCAAAGTGTTTTACATTTTACTCCCTGGCCGACCTGTTCAATCGAAAACCATCTTGACTTCTCTGGAAAGCATCCAGCCTTCAACTATCTATGGCCAGGTACTCATTCACACAGCTGAGTAAACTGGAGCAATGTAGCATGAATGAACTTGCCCAAGGTTTGAAACAGCGGCACAAGATTTGAACCTGGGTTCTATCGATTGAGAGTCTGATGCTCCAGCCAGTGTACCACTGCACTCCACGAACCATGTTACACTTATTAAGGCTACCATCCAGTCTCCAAATATAGCTCATTGTAGTTCTGCTCAGTTCAGAGCAACATTAAATTCCCAACATATGCCTATGAATGGGATTATGACTAACATGTTATATTCTTTATACAGGGGTAAAAGATCAGATAAAAACCCTGGGCTAGTACATAATCAGAGACATACTGCTACTGCAGCACATTAGACATGTCTGTTTAACATACTAACAGTATATATATATATATATATAAAGTATATATATATACACAGGGTTTCTGTCAAGAGCTGGGACCCGGGTAATTTACCCGGCTTTGACAACCCATGTAGGGCCTAACTGGTTATTGAGAACCAAGAAGGGAAGCTTTTATTACCAACCGTGATTCGCAAGACACCGCTTTTGAGTGCCTCTGCGTTAAAGATTATTCTGTACAGCGTCTATAAGTTCCACAAACAGTTCAGCGCATCGATGACGATTATGACATATTGCAACAAAACAGGTCAACAATTTTTGCATTAATAAACGGCACAGTTCATGTCTCGTTTTTCTGGTTTGTGTTGTTCCCCTGAATTGACATCCCAGAATTCTTAATGTTGTTTGCTATTCCCGATAGAGTCTGTCACTGTGTTATTTTTCGTACACCCCCTGGCAAACCGCTCTGCAAAAATGTTGACGTACCAATGTTATTTCACTAATTAGAACAGACTAAGTGTAAGCTAAAAGGAGTATGAGTATTTAATTGCGGGAATTTCATGGACTAGTTAATGCTGCCACGGCTACGGCATGTTCGCCACCATCAAAAAAACATGCCGTGTGTCTTTGGCACTTGTGTCAAATCGGTTTTCCATAATTTGTATCATCATACCTAAGTGCAGTAGTTCCATCATTCAACATCAACCCAGGCATATTTATATTACGAAAATAGTGTGTGTTAGTGTACTTTTGAGGCCCAAATAGTGACCCGGTTTGCGCTAGGCTGCGCCAATGCGGCCGTGCGTTACCTCATCACACACGTAAAATGAGCAATATAGCAGCGTATGTGCAAACCGAGACTATTTACACCTCAAAAATGCACTAACACACAGTATTCTTAAACGAAAATATGCCTGGGTTAATATTAAAATGATCGAACTAACGCACTGAGGTATCAAAGTTAGTCAAAGTCAAAACTGAAGTTATAACGGCGAAATCATGTCGGGTCCAGATTCGACACAAGTGCCCTGTCTTTCTTTGGCTTGTATTGGTTTCTGACCTTTTCCAATTCAGTGCACAGCCACTCATTTGTTACATCAGTACTGATTCAGTAAGCCCAAACAGCGCTCCAGTTTGCATCAACCTGCACGATTATATCGTTCTCCCACGGCTCCAGCGGCACAGACTGACACAAACTGGAGCACTATTTGGGCCTCGAAGGTGGCACAGAACGCAATATTTTATTTGTCTCCTATAACAACACATGCCTGAAACTATTTTGAATGGTGGAAAGAACACACTGAGTGGTAAAATGTAGACAGGTATTAGGCTGTAGTTGTGATACATGTAATGGTGACATTGAGGTGGGATTGGTTTCTACATAACTTATTTAACAAGATTCCCATCCAAAGCTACAGGCTCCAGAAGGCATGTGGACTAGGAAGCTCTAGGGTTATCAACAGTCCAACCATTTTCACCTATGTATAATTATATACCCGCCCCTATCAGATACTTATCAATTTTATTTTTAAACATGTTCACACTGCTAGAATTAACACAATCAACTTGCAAGTATCGTAATTTATGAAGATTTGGCAGCAAACAAAATGTTACAATCTCGTTATGTTGGAAATAACACATTGATGTTAATAATAAAGCTTGTTTTGCATTAAACAAAATGATAGACTGACAATGTATAATTATCAACTAAATGAACAGGGATTGAAATTTTGCTGGCAGTTATTGTTACGATGGACATACTTCAATCATAAAGCTTATGATACCACTGTGAAACATTTAAACATTATGTTAAATATTTATTTTGATAGTAATTAATATTATGACTAACATATGAGCACAACAACACGTTTGTGCTTCAGCTTGTGGTAGGTGAATGATTGCCTTCGTAGAATATATAAGTGTTCTTATTATCATTATTTTAGTCCTGTTGTATCCACAGTAGTCCGCGACTCAGTGTCATTTGGGCAGGGCATGCTATGCGGTCCCTGTTTTAGTGGTCATGGTCCCTGCTATCAGCTCTCGTAAAAAACCCTGATATATATATCTATATAAGTATAGATATACATATGGTTCTGCGGACCAATTTTGGCAAATGGAGGAAAAGGCCAGTTGGTGTTGACTTCAATCATTTGTGAGAGAACCTAGTGCCATGATTAGGCACAGTCAATTTGTCAGAAATCATTTATTTTTTGGTTACTCAGCTCAATTTCTTACTTCTTATTTTTATCTGGACTATTATATTCAAGGGGCTGGGCTCTTGCAAGCACATTTAGCTGCGTGATGTTGCACAGGGTGCAGCAACAGGACTGTGAAATACTTTAAAGGCTTATACTATGCAAGCTATTAATGTCTACAATGTAATGTGAAGTACCGGGTAGGTACTAGGTAGCAATGTACCATCTACATATGTACACAACATCAGTCACTGCTGTGACACTGGTATAACAATGATTTGACAGCTACCAAGCTACACCGAGCTAGGTTAGGTCAAGATGACCCAAGAATCCATTCATATACCACTGGCACTGACTGTGATGTACTTTGCAGCATGCAGGAAGCACCAGTTCAATAATAATAATATATTGTATTTGGTTTATATTGTTCGTGGTGCTTCATAACATATTAAAATACATAAAAATGGTAGAATTGCAATAAATATGTATATGTATATTAATTTAAAATAAATATTAGTGGTAAAGAATAAAATAAATAAATACATACATATTGAATAATGTAGAATTTCTAAATAAAGAAGTAAATAAATAGCAGTTATTCATCAAAATTAAATAATATTAATAATAATCAATCTAGCACAATAACTATATAAAATAATACTAATAAATAAATATATATCAGTATGATTAATAATAAATAATTTAGTAAAACATTTGATATAAAATAGTTCCCATGAGTTGACGGTACCTGATGGAGTTTGTAATTAACCATAATATGTAGTATTTATAAATTAATTCTGTTTTGGGGGGGCATTCTGTAAAGTAGACACTATTTCACCTACTTCAGACTCGGTTCAATCGTAATCATACCGGTTTGCTAATTAGTTACTCTTCTGATTGGTAAATACTGGAATACCTCCAAGTATCTTCATGACATGAACACAACATAACTGCGTTCTTGACGAAAACAAATTACTACCACAAATGGCGGTGTCTACGACGATTCCCCCAATTATCGCCCACTACGGGAATGTCAGCGATGGAGTACACTGGTGGCCCAATCTGGACGCGATTTTCGCTAAAATTACTACATTTGGTAACGGAGAATGTAGCCTTCGTACCTTCACACAATCGACGGGATACATAACGACGTGTTCCATGATGCCGGCGGCAGCGCCAGCCACCATGTGAGTCGACATGGTGGTCGCCGGCGGCAGCGACTCGTACGCGTCGTCCTCCTCCATCGTCGCCGACCGTCGCAAGGTCCGTGTCTCCCGCTCGTATCCACGTCCCAAATGCCGACTAGATGCTTCGTCTGTTGAACGGTTCTTTTCAATTTGTTGAGATATTGCGTTACAACGCCATAAGTCAACCCATGGTCAAGGTCCCGTAGGCATCGATGTTAATAGCGTGGGTCACGCTCTTGGCAGTGTGTCTGCCTATTTTCTAACCCGCGGTGTTGACCAATGACTCGCAAGGAGGTCAGGTCACGACGTCGCATTTTTCCGGTTCACCCACGTGTCTCGTTTGTTATGGCCAAATCGCACCTTTCAGCACGCGTTAATGAATATGAATGTGTCGAAGTGCGCGGAATTGGAACCAAAGTTCACTAGTACACGTGTTATTCGTTCGCACTGGTTTTCGGGTGTTTTTTTAATAAAGAGGTTGCGCGGGTTTTCGTGGTACATTCTTTTTCAAATCTAATAGATCTAACACATTAATTATATTAATATTGAGTCATGGGTATTTCAGGGACTTATGCTTAACAATATATTTGCGTAATATAATATTTTTGATCAACCATGATTTTGTGAATGTATATCCACGACCTAACCGTTACTAAGAATTTAATAAATTATTACGTAATGTCAAGTATATGGTGTTTATCCATAACAATTTACTTCCTCATCATTTATCGAGTTCCTTTAAGCATGTGTGATAGTCACAATCATAATACCAGTCACAATATAATAGAACGGCACATAAAGCTGCTTGTATTAGCTTAAAGATAAAACATATGGAATCATTTACATCCAGCTATAGATTTGCAGAAATGGAGAACAGTTTATAAGTTATAAAATAAATATAAAAGAATTCTACAAAACTACGAAAGTTTGTATTAATTATTAGAAATACACAGTTTAGTTATTTGTTAATTGTTATGTGGTGTGTCCATATACACGTTGTATTAAATAAAACGGTATTGGCTAATGTATATTTGAATATACAGTCTACAATTTAATATACAAATTAAGCAACTTATATGAACAAGTTCGCACTTAGAAGGATTAAAAGTGATGGAGATAGACAGCATTTACAAGATGATCTTGACAGATTGATCAAATGGTCTGAAAAGTGGCAAATGTTGTTCAATTTTGGGAAATGTAAATGCCTTCACACAGGACATGGGAACGAATATGTAGAATATACAATGGGGGGAACTGTACTAAGTACTACTGTAAAAGAAAAAGACTTAGGGCTGACAATTAGTGCTGACATGAAGGTTTCAGAGCAGTGTGGAATTGCAGCTTCAAAAGGAAATCAAATCCTTGGATTGATTAGGCGAAATATAGCATATAAAGAAAAGGAACTAATAATACCACTGTACAAAACAATAGTTAGGCCTCATTTAGAATATTGTATACAAGCGTGGAGGCCATACCGCAAGAAGGACATAGATATGCTAGAAAGAGTACAGAGGAGAGCGACTAAAATGATACAAAATCTGAGGGATCTTAGTTATGAAAGGCGCCTAAAAGAATGTGGTTTAACAACACTAGAGACCAGGAGATTGAGAGGAGATCAGATAGAAGTGTTTAAAATATTGAATGGTTATGAAAATATTGATAGAAATATGTTTTTTTCAGTTAAGAAAGATAGAAAGACTAGAGGACATGAAGTTACATTAGTAAAGGAGCAGTGTAGATTAGACGTAAGAAAGTTCTCATTTTCACAAAGGACTGTGAATGAATGGAACAGATTATCTGATGATTGTGTGGGTGCTAGTAGTGTGAATATGTTTAAAAATAAAATCGACACATACCTCAGAAGGGCTGGATATATGTAGATAAAAGGGTTGGACTCTCGATAAGCCAAAGGGCTTCCTTGTCCACCTGCCATCTAGAGTTAATTCTCTGGATGGCAATCTTGTTAAATCTTGTTAAAGTTGCAGAAACTAAATTTAGCCAATTGTCTTCATTGAATATAAGAAATAAGATGGTAAAGCATTAATATAGGAATGCAAAAATAAAAGTTTTTATAACTTCATGTAATTCCTTTCAAGTTATTTATAAAATGATTGTATATAGTTTTAGGTATTCACAGCATCCAGATGCTGCATTTGGTTCAAATGTGCTATATATATATGTGTGTGTGTGTGTGTGTGTGTGTGTGTGTGTGTGTGTGTGTGTGTGTGTGTGTGTGTGTGTGTGTGTGTGTGTGTGTGTGTGTGTATAAATAAATAAAATAAAATTCAATTCAAGTACAATTAACAACAACAACTTTAAAGACGGTCCACAACTAGTGTATGTTTGCAGTAGTAGTAGGCCTCCGTCGGTCAGGAGTCGAGCATGGATGATTCGCCCTAGTTGGCGTTGTTGCGTCTGGTACAGCGTCGGCTGTAGCTGATGAAACCGATGCGGGAGTGGCAGCCCCTGCCGCAGTGGTCACATCTGTTGGTCGTCTCTGGGTGGCTAAAGGGTTGGCGCTCCCTTCGACGAGCTCTCTGTCTTCAGCCAGGCTCCACAGCTGTTCTTCGCCTGCCCATGATCTGGTTCCGTAGAACAACTCTTCAACTGGTGCGATCAGCGGCCATCTCCTCCTAGGATTGAAGGTTGCTATGTATTGCCTTAATTCATGTCACCCTTACAAACATCTTTGTAGCGCAGCTGGGGTGCCGTTCAACAGTCCTCCTACCGGAAGACAGTTCGCTGTAGAGAATGTCTTTGGGGATACGGCCATCTTGCATCCTTCATGACCAAGCCAACGTAACCTGCATTGTCTGAGCAGCGTGGGGACGTCACCACTAGAAAGGACCTTGGTGTTGGTCGCTTGGCCCGGTCTCTCTAAGAGATCCCCAAGATTCGCCGCAGACATCGTAGATGGAAGGTGTTGAGCTTCTTCTTTTGTTTGGCGTATGTTACCCAGGTCTCACGGCCATACAGCAGTGCACTGATGACGCAGGCGTTGTACACTGCGGTTTTTGTCTTGACAGTGAGTTTTGAGTTCTCCCAGACACATGTGGTAAGACGAGCAAGAGTGAATGCATCTTTCCCTATGTTTGTTGAATTCGGTGTCCACGGAGAGACTATCGCTGATAGTAGACCTCAAGTAAGTGGACTGGTCAACAGCTTCCAATTCGTAGTTGTCAATAGTGATGACTGGAGGTACCTCCACGTCCTGACCCAACACGTTTTTCTTTTTCAGTCTTATGGTAAACCCCAAATCTTTGCAAGCGTGGGAGAAGCGATCCATTAGATTATGGAGCTGCTGCTGTCTGTGTGCGACAACTGCAGCATCGTCCGCAAACAGCATCTCTCTAATGAGTACTTATCGTACTTTAGTTTTGGCTCTGAGGCGTGCATCCGATCTGGTGCGAAGGTATATATACTTTCCGTGGACGACCCGAATGCATGTCTCAGAAGCAAGGCAAAGAAAATGCCAAAGAGGGTCGGGGCCAGGACGTAGCCTTGCTTAACGCCGTTGCGGATGTCAAAGGAGCCCGATGACTTGCCATCATATTGAACTGTACCTTGCATGTTCTCATGAAACGATTCGATCATGCTTTGTAGTTTTGGAGGACAACCTATTTTTGATAGGATCTGTACGAGTCCATCTCTGCTGACCAGATCAAATGCTTTGGTGAGGTCAATGAAGGCAACGTACAGGGGTTTGTTCTGCTCTCTGTTCTTCTCTTGAAGCTGGCGAAAGAAGGTCATGTCTGTCGTAGATCTCTCGGCGCGGAATCCACAATGCGACTCAGGGTAGTCTTTGCAGCCGGACCAGGATGACGCGTGTAAACACTTTGCCAACAACACTTGGAAGAGACATGCCCCTGTAGTTGTTACAGTCACTTCTGTCACCTTTGTTTTTGCAGAAGGTGAACATCTTGGCATCTCTCATGTCTCAAAGAACTTCATGCAAGGGTGCAGTAGCACACTTTTGCAGCACTTGATCAGGTCCGGGGGAATCCCATCATTGCCTGGTGCCTTGCCGGAGGCCAGGCTGTCAACAACCTTACTTAGTTCTTCTAATGTTGGCTCTGCGATGAGCTCTTCCATGGTTAGTGGGCAATCGATGGCGTCAAGAGCTGAAGGAATTACAGTGTTCTCTGTGGAGTAGAGTTCAGTCAGAATAGTGCTCCATCAATCTCTCCATCTGTCTGCCTCTGTCAGTGATTTCTTCCCAGTTGGTGGACTGGAGGGTCTTCTCATTTGGTGAACGTTTGTATTTTACCAGGGCGACACGCTTGGCTTCAATGACAGGAGTCATCTCATGGGACGTGGCTTCGAACCAGTCTTTCGTCTTCGAGATCGTCCTCCCAAAGGTAGCGAAAGCGGTGCTGTGAATAGTGTTCCGCAGATGTTCCCATTTCTCCGTGGCAGAGAGGCACTCAGAGCATCCTCAAAGGTATGGGCATACTTTCCATCCTTGCTTTGCGCAATGAAGTTTCTTTATTTGCAATCTGATCGTGCAGCATACCAGTAAGTGATCAGAGTCGCAGTCTGTGATACGAGTGTGTGAGGAGCACGAACTTAAGGGATGAGCGTCTGTTTCTAATGATCATGATTGCTGCTGGGTTTTCATAGAACTCGTGTTTAGTCTCAGGTGCGGAGCGCAGTGTGGGAGCGTATACGCTGACCAGGGTGACATGGTCTTCAGTGGTATGAAGACGAATAGTTAGCAACAACCGCTCTGACCCGTTGTCGCCTGATTCCACCACCTTCAGCAAATAATTATTTACTGCAGTGCCCACTCCATGCTCTCTAGGCTCGCCAGGAACCTTCCCCTGCCAATTTTTTTTTAGTCTTTCTCCTCAGCTTACCAGAGCCAGCCAGGCGTATTTCCTGAAGAGTGGCTATGTCCACACGAAGTCTCCTTAATTAGTCGTTTTTGAAATTTTCGGATAGGCCTAGCTGTCAGCATAGTCCGAACATTCCAACATCCCAGTTTTATGTTAGGTCTCTTTGCACTGTTTGTTTTGTTGTTGCCTGGTACGGTGTTTTCAATCAGCTTTTCGGGTTTCCCCTGATCCCCATGCATGTACCCAATGGGGAAGGCCGACTGTGGCGGGACAGCACCTTATTGACTGGGGGCCGCCCAGCTTAAGGCGGGCGGTATATATCTGTCCAGTGAAGTCCGAAGACGTCTCCCACCGTCGGAAGCAACCACTGGCGCCACGCTTTTTGCCAATCTAGCGGAGTGACTTATAACCGGTGACTGCTGCTTCCCGTGTTATGTCAACGTTGTGAGGCGAAGCTGGAATATCCTCTCCAGGGCGGAAGCCTGGGCAAGATAATATGAAGAACGAGCTGTTGCCCATGCATGCAGCTGATTCGCCCTCTCCACGCAGCTGATGGATCGAAAGGAACGACAAGAGCCGATACAGTTTGGCACCAGCCGCGTCGCAGGATCGAGTTGCCAGAAGAAAGTTAAAGTAAACGTCGAACTGCTTTTGGGACTCCGACTCCAGATTATTCCTCAGGGTTTACTCCCGAAGCCTTTCCGATAGGCGGGTATAGCCGCAAGGCAGTGGAGGTTTAAAATCGGACTTTTCCTTCCCCTATAGTTGAGCTGCCTTCCAAGGCTGATGAGCCCCAACTGCCCAGGTTTTAAATAATAGTTTTCCGTCTCCTAGATGAGTTGTCCTCCCGGACTGACGAGCCCCATATACCCGGGTTTGACGTTAGATGTTTCCATTCTCCTATGGTACGTTGGCCGACGACACACGATTCTGTATTATTCACGTGCAACCCCCCCCCCCGAGGGTGGGCTCCCCCACCCGCCACCCAGGGGACGCGCCTCTACGTCATGTACCATCAGCGCGTTTGCAGTAGAGGACGACTTTAAATTTACGGACAATTTAAAGTTATTCCTTTCATCATTTAATGTATAACTTAGAAGTTAACAATTCATTTTACTTCTCCTGAACAGCACTTTATTGGTATTGCTTTACCACATATTTCTTTCTATCTAGATTTATCTCTTCCTGCTTATGCACCTATAATGTCCTTTTCTTCTTAATTGCTCACCCATGCAGGTACGTCAATTATTGTAGATTGTAATTAAGGGTATTATAATTGTACATTGTGTACACATATATGTATGTAGTGAGACTTGCAGGTATAATGCTTCCAAGCTCCCGTACATTCAGTGCAAGTCATTGTGAAGGTCCCATCAAACACTGACTTAATTAAATGTATGTATGTATGTATATATTATAATATATATATTGTCCTAATATTTTATGTTATCATTTCTACTGTGCCTACTGAAACCATTTTGAGCACTAGCATGACATATGTTTACTAATTTATCTGAGCTTATTTGTCTCTAGAAACTTCATATTTAATTGGTTTTGACCAACATCTAGAAGTGGCCCATTTTATCAATATATTTCTTTATATAAAATAATACATTGAAATTTTCATAAAGCAATAGTTTATATTGACTGAATTTCACCTGACGTAGGCTACATGTAGTAGTCAAAACTCGTCATTCAAAGTGAAAATATTCGTAGTCAGAATTGAGCCAATGGATATCAACAAATTTAATCTTAGGGAGCAGTCCTGCGCACCCACCTACCAATTTTTATATAGAACTCTGACCCCCATTTTGTACACAAACAATTAACCTTAGCAAAATTTTTTATATAATTCTAAAGAAAATCGACATATGTTTATGACATTTCTATAAAATTGACGTGGCCATACAAATGCTATAGAATTCTAGATTTAAAGAATTGTTGTGGTAACTTCAGTTTCTATATAATTTTATATATATATATTGTCATGTCAAATAGTTTATTCGAACAAATCAAACATGATGAAAGCACAATTAAATATACAAAGCAAATTTAGGAACAGTTTGAAAGGAGAAACATTGAAGTAAAAATACTTTTTGTAATGTTTCTCCTTTGTCGATGATGTGTTAGAGCAGCTCATCACAGTATGATAGTTTCATAATTAAGTGACATATATACACTGTTTGTACATATATATATATGTGTGTGTGTGCGTGCATGCATGCGTGCGTGGCTGTCAAACGATATACATGTGGCTCTCTACTTTGGTAGATTATTATTATATTGTACATCGCGACATTAAGTACGCATACAGTAATTTTCAAGTAACTGTTTCTGTAACGTGCTTTAAAACGGTGCAGTGAACGAATATTGCTAAAGCCGACAGGCAATGAATTCCACAATTTGGTTCCATAGACAATTAGTAACATGTACCTTCTAATGGTTGATGAATGGATATGTACGAACTGATTTTGTGTTCGTGTACAGTGCTTGTCAACATTCATAACAAATAACCTTTGAATGTTCGACGGCAATTCATTTTTATGAGTTTTATACATGAATATTAATTTTCTAAATTTTAACAAATTGGTAAACTTTAAGGTGCATGTTTAGTGGAAGACTGGTGTTGTGTGGTGTGCATAAGCTGTGTCACCCTTTTTGCAACAGAAATATACAATGAAAATTTGTAGGAAACGTGTTGCCCCATATTTCTAAACAATACAATAAATATGACAAAAACATAGTGGAATATAGCATGTACGTACAATGGTGGTCATATACTTCACAGCACCTGTATATGATACCAATACTTATTGATACTTTTGATTTTACTTGGCTGATTTGTTTTTTTTAGTTTAATGATTCATCGACAAGCATGCCTAGAAATTGTGTAACTCATACTCTTAGTATCGACATATTTTTTATCTTTATATCAAGCAATTGTGCATGACCAGAAAATAACATATAGTTGGTTTTGGCAATGTACAAAGACAATTTGTTGATTGAAAAGCATAACTGCGATTTATCTAATTCATTGCGTACAATGTTTTCAAGCTCTTTTGTATCATTAGCTGAACAGAAGATGTTCGTATCATCGGCAAATAAGATAAACTTTACCAATTTAGAAACATTGCACATGTCATTGATATACAGAATAAACAGCTTCGAACCAAGTAATTGACCTTTGCGAAACTCCACATCATATCCGTTGTATGTCTGAGCTTTGATAATTGTAGCCAATTTGTAGACATTGATGGTACCATCAATGTCTACAAATTGGCTACAATTATCAAGGTAACTTGTTATCCAATTATATGCATTTTCACGATTGCCATAAAGTTCAATTTTTTTACACAGCAGTTGATGGTCAACAGTTTCAAAAGCTTTTTTGAGGTCTATGAATACACCTATTGCTTGTTTCTTACGTTCTAGCGAAACATAATATTTTCTATAGAATTGTTATGGCCAATTACAATGGAATTTCTACAGAAACAAATATTCTATAGAAACTCTTAAAAAATCTATAGAATATTTTATATAGTATATATTCTGTAGGTAATCCATATCATTTTTGCTAAGGATAGTGTTGGCATAATTCTGAACACATAAAATTTACTGACCCACTACCTCCAAAACCAAGTGCATTTAAAGCCGAGCACAATCAGACCAGGGATTCTACGGTATATTAAAAAAAAACACAAATATGTCAGATTAATTTTTTAATTGTGTTTTACTACATTATTACATCGTTCATAAATACACATACAAAGGGAATACTGAAATAGAATAAACAGTTTATATCAACAGTTTCTGCCTTGTGATGGCTCCTAATCAGATCAACCAGATTTGTTAAAATAGTTCTGGCAAATCATCGACATTCAGTAAAATATTTCTGCTACTGGAATAGCAATAGGGTCACACGCACCACACAAGCACCATGTATAAACAGAACATCTAAAAACCAACCAACAATGTCGGCCATCTTAATTGTCGCCATGGCAATGATTCTATCACTGGGAGGAAACAGTCCTGAGAAGTGTGAATTGGTTGTCGAAAACACACTGTAAGCGAATATTTCAGAGTCTACACTTCCCCAGACAATATCAACAACTGATTTTTCACGAGGAAGACACTTGGAAATGGCACTCATTTTAGTAATTTGTCAAATTAAATATATAAAAATAGAAATCTGTGTAGGATTTAATGTAATTATATCTGTGACGATGCGACATGCCCCTTGCAAACTGTACTTGCCACAAACCAGACAAGTATGGTGTACATGATACTTGGACACATCATTAACCAGACAAGTATGGTGTACATGATACTTGGACACATCATTAACCAGACAAGTATAGTGTACATGATACTTGGACACATCATTAACCAGACAAGTATGGTGTACATGATACTTGGACACATCATTAACCAGACAAGTATAGTGTACATGATACTTGGACACATCATTAACCAGACAAGTATAGTGTACATGATACTTGGACACATCATTAGTATTTCACACATACCATCACTGCCTGGATATCACACGGAAACCACAGACATTATAAACACAAGCTAAATTAACAGTTAAACCATGACATTTGCTCCTAAATTAACAGTTAAACATGACATATGCTGCTGTAAGGTAGATAAGGTTCTTATGATGGCATATATTATACACTTGTTGGCGATTCATCTTTTTCCGACATTAAAGATGATATGCCAAAACTTACCCAACTACACCTGTTTGCAAATCTTCATCTCGTAAGCTCAGTGAATTCCACATGATTTTTTGAGAGCAAGTTCAACAATACCATAACATCTAAACTTCTTGTACAGTGTACCACAATTTAGCAACACAAACAAACACAACAAGAAACTACACCTCAAAAATTAATCGTAGTAGCTACCAGCATTCTGCCGTGAAGTTAACGCATTCATTCTGTGATGCATACAGTATGACTAACAGATAGTTGAGATGCAAAAATATGTAAAACTTTGTATTCCAATAAGCATGCAGGGGTTACACCAATTTTCTGTGGTTCCTGGGTACTGTCATCTCGGCAGACGTGACTAGCAAGGGATATCTACATCCACGCGAGCAAACGGATACCAGAACAGTGAACCAAAACGATAATTTACGAGGATGTTGTGTTCTATTTCTGTCACCACTGAGCTTTGAGTTTAGTGGGACATTGGTAGAAATAAACTTACAATGATCGATTCTACAGTTACGGTTGACATTGGAAATCGTTGTCACGGTGTGAGATGCTACTAAAAGGGGGGTGTCTGTTAATTAGGGCGTGTATGCTTCATAGAATGAGTGCAGTACTAAGAATATTTGGCATTCCTCAATATCTACACACACGCTGGGATGTCTTCTTCTCCTTGCATCGATGTAACAATGCTTTGGTGGCTGACATCCAATGCTATGACATCATTTATATCCCACACGTGTGACAACACCTGTCACAGTACTACACTAGCTTATGCCTGCACAACTTCAGAGTTCATTGGCAGCAATGGCAAACATGTTCCTTCAGATTTAGTCAACTTCAACTTGATGTTGCTTTCTGAAGCAAACATAAAATAATGATTCACTGAGATAGAACAATTGCAGAAACAAATGGACTCTGCATTACAATTTCAGTTATGAACGTTACATGCAAATTTGTTTTTAGTATTATTAATATTCTAAAAATATTTAAATACATTTAAATAAGAAACATTGATTACAACATCACTGTTGCTAATCGCCACAAGTTGAAAACAACCATGGGGCTAAACGACATCTTTAAGAGTCCTCTTTTTCACAGGTGAAGGTTAAATCAATCATAGTCGATTATAATGTGCATCCAAAACATTTTCACACTGTGGTTGAACGACATCTTTAAAACGCCTCTTTTTCACTTTCTAAGTGTTAATAAAATCAGTCATCATATCTGCACCTAAAACAACTCTTGTCATAGTCTCACATTGTGGGTGGACAACAGAACTGGACCCTTCTCATTCATTGTCCAGGTGCAGATTAATTCGATCATCATCACTTTAATCTGCGTACAAAATGTTCCAAGTCTTTGTGGGGTTGAACAACATTTTTGACAGGCTTCTTTCATAGTATCCTTAAAATATAAATGTTCTTCTCATTCCTATATTTGGAACTCGACACTGCTGAAATCCTAGATTCCTAAAAACAATGTAGCAGCCACATATTCATAAAAAATCTGGCAGTTACTTCCACTGTGGAATGAAGCTGTGAAGAACAAGAATGAATCGATTCTGGAGACGGTAGATTTTTTAAGGAAACAAAGAGAACTCAAATAATGATATCATGGTTGTCATGGCAACGCGTCACAACTCGTCTGGGAGGACGGTAATGGCGAGACCTCTGTCAGCCCAGTGATAGTTCTTTGGTAGGTCAAGCTGTAAATGACAACACAATCATGTCAGATATCATAATAAACCATTTAAATTACTGAAGCTTAAAGTGTAACAAGCTGGAATCATTAAGAATCATTATTATATTGAAGAGAGATGTGCAGACATCGCCAGAGTGAGGGACCACTAAAGATTTCCCTTAGCAAAACAATCTATACAAATTGAAGTGACCATAAATTATATAGAATGCGCTGATAAAATTATCTAATTATATAGAATATTCTATAGAATAGTCTATAGAATTTTATGGACATAATTTTTTTTATAGAATCCTACAGTAATGATATAGATTTCTATATGATATTTTGTTATGGGTTAGAGTGGGACTGTAATGTGGAATATAACTGTCTTCTTATTTGCAGAAGGCGGGTATAGTTTCAAACGGAATACACATGATGGAGAGTTTGTTTTTCTGGTTAATATTTAACAACCAGAAAGGATATGGAAAATGGTGTCGGAAACACAGACGTTCCGTTTGGCGTATCTAGGGATTTGATTATTTGCAAGTCTTCAAGACTGGCAGATGACTGGCAAAGATGGGTAATTACAACTGATAAAACAAGTGGAACTTAGTGGGGCCAGCTGGCCACTAGTGTAACTAACAGTTCCAAGTCTAGGGGGCCCACATCAATGACTATCATTGTCACAACTGGTAGTGAAACAGATCAAATGGATCAGTATTAATTAAATAAATGGCTCAATTACACTAGTTTGTCACTGAAAAAACTGAACAGGCCAATAATGACTGTGACACGTGCTAAAAGGCACACTTTTGGTTAATTCAAGACTGGCAAAAAATTAGTTCTGGCTAAGGGCCTGGTTGCAAGGCACTCACATGGTCAACATCTGAAAGTTGAGAGAGATCATGGTGGAGATGTTCGATGAAGTCATCCGGCAGAAGAACCTGGCAGAGAAAACACATCACAATAATGTGAAAAAAAAACAGTGTTTTCTGTAATGAACAAACTGCCACTTTCATTCCAGAATGTTCCATCGCGAATGTCACTTAAAGTTGCACTCAGAGATCGTCCATCTTGTAAATACAAACTTCCAGTGAATCAACTTGCACCATACACAATATATTTACACACATATATGTATATTTATGTATAAATATATATATATATATATATATATATCACTTTCCTCAACTCCATATCAACTTTTTTAACATGATGTACAATGTTAAGATAAAATGGAGTAAAGGACGAAAAATTATATCTGTGTGCCATGTGGTTATTATTCCGCTGGCCGAACCTTGCGACCGGTAATTTTACAAAAGCATAATTTACCAAATAACACATCAAATGCCAAAGTGACATATGTGGCAGCAAGTATGATTAATTAAGTTAATATTGTTCATGTTATACACTTTCCTAAATAGTTTAAAATGGCAGTTTTACTCAGAATGCAATTTTCCTTATTAATCTTGTTGAAGTTTAACTAAGAGATATTAAATACCCACCTGTAGCCATGAGCCATGGGCTGCATATGGATGCTGTTCATTGACAATGGAGCCAATCACATTGCTCGACACAAGTGTGATGGCACTCTCGCCAAGGACACTCTTGAAGGTGAAGTGGCGGCCATGTTTTAACCTGCCCCTGTCAATGCCAACATGTCACGGTTGAGTTCAAGCAACTTCTGTACATTTTATGCAATGATGATGACAAACTATTACCTATGCGAATAATTTTGACCGTTAAATTTCCACACTGAAAAAAACAGATGGATTTCGACAGTGACAGCTTTTTTATTTTATGAACATCAACAGAATTTGTGATGGATATACCATTTTACGATAGCGATGAAACCTGACTGAAAAAAGACATGTGGAGTGGATATAAAATTCAACAAAATATATATATATATATATGTATATGGTACGAAATTCATCATTAAAACTATATATCAAGTGTGAAGTGTAACAGAAAGTAACCTGGCTTTACTGAGCACATTTATATTAAACATCACTAACAGATCACGGGAATATCTAAAGAATTTACTATAAGAGCAATCATCATGGTCATTAATTAAGTGACCTGTTGCCTAGCAAAACCTCCGTCAAGCCATAAAACAATGGATGCCGACCATGTGGTGCGTTTCTGCATTCTGTCGAAATTTTTTTGGGTGAAATTCCGGCCCCAAAAATATTTCTTTACGAAACAAACATATGGCAAAGTGAAAAATTGACGACTGTCTGTGGGCATGTTTGATTTAAGAGATATCACCAGCAACAGTAACTGAATTTACGTATATAACTGTTACCAACACTGATGGCAAAGCATGACGGACGTCACACACACAAAGGATGACGGACGTCACACACACAAAGGATGACGGACGTCACACACACAAAGGATGACGGACGTCACACACACAAAGGATGACGGACGTCACACACACACACAAAGGATGACGGACGTCACACACACACAAAGGATGACGGACGTCACGCACACAAAATCATGACGGACGTCACACACACAAAGGATGACGGACGTCACACACACAAAGGATGCATGACGTCACACACACAAAGGATGACGGACGTCACACACACACACACACACACACACACAAAGGATGACGGACGTCACACACACACACACACAAAGCATGATGGGCGTCACACACACACACATACACACACACACAAAGGATGACGGACGTCACACACACACACAAAGGATGACGGACGTCACACACAAACACACACAAAGCATGACGGACGTCACGCACACAATTTTTTTATGATGTATGCAAAAACGCGACATACAGGATACATCAATTGGTGACCTCAGAGTAAGGCTGCATGACCCCAGAGAGTAACTGACCTGAGGGCAAGAGGCAGTAGAGAGGCAGCCTCAAGGTTGAACTGTAGATGCACCGAGGTGTAGACCTTGGAGCGTGGTAGTTCTATTGGAGGGTCGCTGCTGCTCAGACTACACATTGACTCTGGACGGGAACATCCGCGCGGACTGTCAACATAGCAACAGTAAAGGTAAGTTCTTATATAGCGCAGTATCCAGTCCTTGGGACTGCTCAATGCGCCTTACACTTTAATCTAGGATTCCATATGTACAGAAACGCAAGTGGAATGGGAAGTACCTCTGTAGTGACGTCACTAGTGGGAATTTCCTATTAAATTCGTGTGCGGACACCATTCGAATCGCTACACGGTGCGATTACATTTGCCGCAGCCGCATAACAAAACTCATCCGCCTATGTACGTTTAGAACTACTTATGTTAATATTCATTGTGTTGCTGCATGCCGTATCTGCATGCTGTATCTGCATGCCGTATCTGCATGCTGTATCCTCACATATGGAATTCTAGCTTTACTCTCTGGCAGATCTGTTCAATCAAACACCATCTCGACTTCTCTGGGAAGCTTCCAGCCACGCTGCAATTCTTGTGCGATGACTATCCGTACACAAATCTGTCTATCTACTCATTGTATGTACATAAATATTATAGTTATTATTATTCTATATCTATACATTATCTTATACATTTTAGTAATGTTTAATCAAGTTTAATATGTTTATATTAATTTATTATTTTTATAATTTATTAAACTGTTCTTATAATTATTTAGCATGATTTTACTCGATTTACATTCTATTTGCACTCTGCTCATATTTATGCTAAATTAAAAGTTTTATATTAACCAGATTTCGTACAGCACTTTAAGCATTTTATTGAAAATGGTGCTTTATAAAAAATCACTATTATTATTATTATTAATACTTTAGTCATGTGACGGGGCAAGAAAGACACAGTGGACAACAGCTGACAAGAAGGGTTAACCGCATCCCTTACCTGTCTCTGCCTGTTTCGCTTGGATATTTATCGAGTGGCTCGGTCTTGATCGGAGGCAATGGGTTAAACTTTGACAGTCCCTTCTGCAGTGTTGCCTTGATCTGCTCGGCATCTAAAATATACCCAGTAAATATTGTCTAGAGAAGATCTATAACGCTTTAATTTATATACTAAGGGGCAAATTAGAGAACAAATTCAAAATAACACGCAATACAAATTTGGAGAAGCTGATATGATAAACCAGTGAGGATTATGAAATTGTGATATTTAAATTGCGAATATCAGTACAAACAATGCATTTAAGCACAAGTCTAAAATACATTATCTGATAATTTTCATCATAGGGTTATATATATAAACTATGTCGATTCTAATACCTGAACTGCACAGATGTGTTTATATAAACCATACTAACAATATACTTTAAACTAACTTTAATGTTCTACGCAGTATCAATATTCAAAAACAGAAAATTGCTAAATAATAAAAAAAAATTGTGCATCGTAAAAAGCCATCCACGTAATCAAAATGTTAGAACAGATAGAGTTACACCTTTCACAAAATAACATCGATGAATTAATAGTGTCACATGATCTGTCACATGACCCTTGTCGTGGGCACCTAACCTACCAAATGGTGTGAGAGGAGCGCGGTCAGACCCGCGGTTGCCGGGAGTGCAGCCCCGTAGCGCCACCAGGTGTCCGTCCTGGATGCTGTCGTCGCTATTGCTCCGGGATACGGAATACTGCTCCCAGGAGCAATGACTCGTGACTCCGCTCAGGTTGGAGCCTTCCTCCTCGATACCTCGCTCCACCTCGTCCTGGGGAGGAAGAAAAGTAAAAAAGGCTAATTCTTAAATATCGGAGTATCCATTCCTTAAATCATTTTACACTTTTCTCCCTGGCAGACCTGTTCAATCGAACACAATTTTGACTTCTCTGGGAAGCATTCAGCCATGCTGCAATTACTGCGCGAAGATTATTTGTACATAAATATTTACCACTGTCTATAGCCAGGTACTCATTCATAAAGCTGAGTGAACTGCTGCAATGTGGAGAGACAGACAGACAGACAGACAGACAGACAGACAGACAGACAGACAGACAGACAGACAGACAGACAGACAGACAGACAGACAGACAGACAGACAGACAGACAGACACACTCTAAGCACCACCCACCTGTAGTTGTGGGTCTGTTTCAAAGATCGTCTCCCCTCGTCGCATGTCAGTGATGAGCCAGGGTCCCCCCGCACTGCATCAGACACTGACATACAGCACAAGAAGAAGAAAGACGACAATCTATTTGATCCCATGTACATAATATCATTCTTCTTGGTTGTATACACGTAATATGCATTGGAAAACATACATCGTATGTATGCATATCTAGGTAATTTTCGAATAATAACTAAATAAATCAAAATTTCTCAGATGGGGCCGGTGACTCCTATTAAAACAAAATATCGCTCTCAATGGAGCCACCTCATTTACATTAATAATTACATAATTCTTCTTAGCAACAATGTCTATCTATGTGTATGTTTGCATGTATGTGAATGTATACACGTGCGTGTGCATGCATGAGTGTCACAGCGTGTATGTTATGTGTTTGTTTATGTTGCGTGTACATGTGTATGTACTTGTGTACAACTTCACACACATCATCAACGGCGTGTACAGACTGAATACATGGCTCTCGTTTACCAACGACTGCATGTGCATAGAACCGACTAATTAAGAATCTCATAATTAGAGCTATCAGGATAAATGCTGTGATGACACCTTGTTATGTCCACTACCTGACACTGACTGGACACTGTCCACTCCTTGATCAGATAGCCTAACTACTTGTACAGTCACATATTCAGACATTTACTGGTTATTCAATAAAAGCGTGATTCATGATCGTTTTTTTACTGGGGGTCTCATCCGTGTTCATTGTGACTTGTAGTACTGTTCGTATTTTTGAGGCAGACTGTATTACAATTAGTGAGTTCAATACTTTGTATTTTACTTTGTTCATACTTTAGTTGGTGCACACATTCACATGTGTACAATACTTTGTAAGTTACTATACAAGACATGGTTGCCTGTTTATTTATTCAATAAGCGGTCCTTTCAAAAATATGTTTCGACTGACCGACCGACAGTTTAACAGAATTACTCACACAGGAATAGTTTTGAGTAGGTCCAAGATGCCAGTGCCATTCCAGTGTTGAGCAGCCTTCAGTTCCTCGCTGCAGACCCCAACAATCTGTGAGAACAGAGGTCAAAGTTGAACGCAACAAAACACACAAAGCGCTCACTAAGTTACCACCATAGTCTCATGACAGATTTGAAAATAAACACAGTTTACGACATGCGTCTTGTTTTGCACAACATTGACATATTATACTTCTCTGGAGGGGCCCATTCAAAATATTCAGATGCTGCATGTCAAGTTGCAAGCGGTGAATTGTAATGTTTTTCATGTAACTGTAAATATAATAATGCCATCAACAAATATGTTGCTGTATGTGCACAAAATTCTTAATAGTTTTCACATTATTGCATTTTGTACTTGAATGCTACATCACTGAGCTATTAAAAACATCAATGCAGCTTCTGTAGACCGTATTATTTCTGGTGAGATTTTGTGAATCAATACTTGCGTCAGACATGTATTAATTTATTAGTTTTTGTGAACATATGTTTAAAGACAGAAAAACACTGTGATTATTACCTCTGCGAATATTTTGGCTGACTGTGGATCTAGTAATATAATTTTGCGTTGTACTACACACAATGGACTTAATGCTTTACAGAAAAAAATTAACATAATGTACCGTAAGGGAAATCACTGCTTGTACAATCAAATATACAATTATATCTACATCAGTTTTTGTTTTAAAATAATTTAGGTGAGTGCTCATGTACGTATAATCATAAACAATGATCATTATAAATATAATAGTGTTCAGCATGACATGTATTGACATAGAATAAAATAAGTTATATGTTGAATATACAAAATTAACTTAGGTAAATCTACACCTAAACATTATTAAGTTAGGCTAAGATTATGCTAAGCTGGTCAGGCTAATAAGCATTTAAGACAAATAAATCAACTAAGATAAATGTCAACGTGAAAACATTTTTACCTGGACAAAGTTGACGGAGCCGAAGGGCGTGTTGATTGGCTGAAGTTGGAGATCGTCTGTCATGAGCATGTGCTGGATTCGGGATTCACTTCCGTCCAAGGAACTGTGCCATGGCACGTGGTCACCCACACACAAACTGTTCTCTGAGGGGAACAAAATAATAATAATAATGATATATTTCTTATATAGGGCCCCATTCAAATAATTGTTCTGGGGTGCTTTACAATGGTTATTAAAAATAAATTAATAACATACAAAACATACATATTTAAAAATACTAATGTGTAAATATATGCCATCATCATCTAAAAAATGCACAAATAAACACAAGTATACAAGCTATTAAAATAATAACAACAGATTAATTATAATAATAAATTTAGTTTTAAAATGCATAAATAGTTGATCGTTGAATGTTAAAATAACTTATAAAAAGATGCGTCTTAAATGCCACTGGCTACAGTTCTTGTTTAAAGACAAGCATCCTTAATATTCTAAATTCAACTGTGTTTACTACAAAAATGGCCATATCGCCTTGTTGAAACATGGAAGTTTGGTTGCACCTGACATCCTATCATCCCGTTACCATTGTATGGTGAACTGGGTTTGGGCTGATGTTACATGTGATGTTTGGGAAGTAGAAGGAATTAACAGAATGTGCACTATCAGAGAATAGTTAGACTGGCAACTGGTCGAATTTCCTTGAGTTTTCCTTTGATATGGGGCATGGGCATTTACATGGTTCCCACCATCAGAACTGCAACTGGATGAAAAAGGGCGATGTACTTCCATAAGAGTCATGTCATCAACTACCACCCTGGCCTGCAAGGATGGTGGCAACTAATGAGGGAAATTACTGGCAAACTTTGGATAGATTTCATGCAAAACCAGTAAAATTACAATTTTTTTAAAACAATTATACTAACTGAAAACAGATTATCTCTTAGAGATGTCAACAGCCAGTTGTGCAACAACTGTGACTACAAATAAGGCTTTGAAACAGGGAGGGCTTGATATATATAATTAACCCCCAATATTTTGACAAGTGGGTGCAGTTGGAGGTTTTTGGGTGAGCCCTCAAAGGGGTGCAGTTGAAGGCATTGGTGATGATCAGAGGAGTGCAGTTGAAGGTATTGGTGACCATCAAAGGGGTGCAGTTGAAGGTATTGGTGACCATCAAAGGGGTGCAGTTGAAGGTATTGGTGACCATCAAAGGGGTGAAGTTGAAGGTATTGGTGACCATCAAAGGGGGGCAGTTGAAGGTATTGGTGACCATCAAAGGGGTGCAGTTGAAGGTATTGGTGACCATCAAAGGGGTGCAGTTGAAGGTATTGGTGACCATCAAAGGGGGACAGTTGAAGGTTTTGGTGACCTTCAAAGGGGCACAGTTGAAGGTATTGGTGACCATCAAAGGGGCACAGTTGAAGGTATTGGTGACCATCAAAGGGGTGCAGTTGAAGGTATTGGTGACCATCAAAGGGGTGCAGTTGAAGGTATTGGTGACCATCAAAGGGGTGCTGTTAGAAGGTTTTGGTGACCATCAAAGGGGGACAGTTGAAGGTTTTGGTGACCATCAAAGGGGCACAGTTGAAGGTATTGGTGACCATCAAAGGGGCGCAGTTGAAGGTATTGGTGACCATCAAAGGGGTGCAGTTGAAGGTATTGGTGACCATCAAAGGGGTGCAGTTGAAGGTATTGGTGACCATCAAAGGGGTGCTGTTAGAAGGTTTTGGTGACCATCAAAGGGGGTGCAGTTGAAGGTATTGGTGACCATCAAAGGGGCACAGTTGAAGGTATTGGTGACCATCAAAGGGGTGCTGTTAGAAGGTATTGGTGACCATCAAAGGGGCACAGTTGAAGGCATTGGTGACCATCAAAGGGGTGCTGTTAGAAGGTATTGGTGACCATCAAAGGGGCACAGTTGACGGTATTGGTGACCATCAAAGGGGTGCAGTTGAAGGTATTGGTGACCATCAAAGGGGAACAGTTGAAGGTATTGGTGACCATCAAAGGGGTGCTGTTAGAAGGTATTGGTGACCATCAAAGGGGTGCAGTTGAAGGTATTGGTGACCATCAAAGGGGTGCTGTTAGAAGGTATTGGTGACCATCAAAGGGGCACAGTTGAAGGTACTGGTGACCATCAAAGGGGTGCTGTTAGAAGGTATTGGTGACCATCAAAGGGGCACAGTTGAAGGTATTGGTGACCATCAAAGGGGTGCAGTTGAAGGTATTGGTGACCATCAAAGGGGCACAGTTGAAGGTATTGGTGACCATCAAAGGGGTGCTGTTAGAAGGTATTGGTGACCATCAAAGGGGTGCAGTTGAAGGTATTGGTGACCATCAAAGGGGTGCTGTTAGAAGGCATTGGTGACCATCAAAGGGGCGCAGTTGAAGGTATTGGTGACCATCAAAGGGGCGCAGTTGAAGGTATTGGTGACCATCAAAGGGGCACAGTTGAAGGTATTGGTGACCATCAAAGGTTTGCTGTTAGAAGGTATTGGTGACCATCAAAGGGGTGCTGTTAGAAGGTTTTGGTGGGCCTTATTCCCTCAATATTAACCATGGTTCGACGCCTAACAAACACTATTCTACATGTCCTAGTAATCCACCATGTGCAGTTGTAGTAATTGCTATTTTAATTTTTCCACAGCATCTAGTAAATGTACACGTGTCACTTTGAGTGCCTGGCATGATACGTTGCAAAACCAAGATCTACCTGACTTGAAGACATATCTCGCCAATGCCTGCATCAGTGCGGCAGGCCAGGTAGGGGGCGCTGTCTCCCCAGGCTCGTGACGCAGACGAAATGTCAACTCAAAGCCGTAGCCACTGACGCTGTTCTGTCCTGTGAAACTGGACAGCAGAAGAAACACCACAACTGGGTGATATAGTAGTTATTTGTATTTTATAATATTTCATTTGAATGATTTTAATACTATTTTAGTTATTTTTTATTTTTATTATGATTTATTATGATAGTTTTTTAGGACCACATTGGAAATAAGTCTTAATGGATTATCTGCATGCATATAATTTTACTGAATAAACTCAATCAATCACAATTTTATAAATAAATGTCACACAAACTGTTGTAAAATTTATTATTTAGTGTATGCAATAAACAACTTTGCTCAGTTGTATAACGGAGTACCTGGCTGTAGACAGCGGTGGATATTTGTGTATGAATATTCTTCGAAAATTAATTGCTGAAAGCTTTTCAGAGAAGCCAAGATGGCGTTCATATAAACAGTTCTAAGAACTAAGAAGGTTCTTTGCGCAGTCCTGAGGACTGGATCTCTGGCATTATAAATTATATATAAGAACATACCTTCACTTTTTTTAGTTTTTACAGATATTGAATACATTTATAATGGGAGAACAATGTGGATTGCTGATGAAACCGTAATATCTTCCGTTAAAAAACAAAGAAATATACTATAACCCAAAAACATTGGCTGCAATTGCTGGATGCATTGCAGTGAGATGTATTCAACTTCTAGATCTTTAATTAATATACTTACAGTCTAACTACAGACATTATTATGAGAGGCTAGGTTCATCTTTATATATATATATATAATAATAATAATAAGATAACTTCTATTGTGCCTAAATCCTTGGAAACCAAGCTCAGAGGCGCATCAAAACAAAATGGTTGGTCAATCTCAAAATCCATAAGTAGTTTTCCAGTTGTCAACAGATGGGTCAGGGCACTAGGGAGCTACGGTGGATAAGCAAGGTTGTAAAGATACGTTTTTAAATGACGACAGAATTTTGTAATATTTTCAACTGATCTAACACTAAGAGGAAGCATATTCCAAAGAGTTGGTGCAGCAGCAGAAAAAGCCCTAGTTCCAATGTTAGTGTTGACTCTAGGAACAAAAAGTAGGTCAGAGCTAGATGATCGAAGCTGGATAGATTTTCTTACAGGAGTAAGCAATAAATGCAAATAAGATGGTTGCTTATTGGACAGTGCCTGGTATGTAATGGTACAGATCTTAAATATTATACGATATCATACAGGAAGCCAATGCAAAGACTTCAAAAGTGGCACTGAGCGAGAAAAACAAGGAGATCTTGTAACTACTCTTGTTAGACAATTTTGGACACACTGAAGTTTTGTGATATCCTTGCTAGCGATATTATAAAGGAGGGAATTGCAATAGTCAAGTCTGCTGCCAACAAGCGCTGTTGCAATAGTCTTAGCAACAGAAAATGACATATACCGGCGAATACGGCGAAGATCACGAATATGATAAAAACAGCAGCGACATGTTTGAGATATATGTTGTCGGAAATTTAAATTACTATCAAAGACCATTCCTAGATTCCGCACCGTGGTTGCTGGCGTGATATACTGATTCAAAATACGCGTAGGGAAAACACCATCCAGTTTACAATGCTGCATTGGAGTACCAATAATGATCAATTCAGTTTTATTTGCATTTAATTTTAACTTGCTGTCAGTCATCCAATGGAAGATATCTTGAAGGCAATCACTAAGTTGGTTAAGGGAGCGATTTGTATCCGGTGTAGCCAACGAAATGTAGATCTGAGTATCATCAGCATAAAGATGTATAACAGAGCTTAGTGGCGTGGTGTAAAGAGTAAAAAGCAAAAGCCCAAGAACAGAACTCTGGGGAACACCAAATAAAGCCGGTAGTGCAGCTGAAAAGCAGTTCCCAATCTTTATAGTTTGGTATCTATCAGTTAGATACGAAGAAAACCAGCTTAGAGCTGTGCCAGATATGCCGTACCACTTTAATAGGCGTTCAGTGGGAATGCTGTGATCAATCGTGTCAAACGTGGCAGAGAGATCTAGTAAGGTAAGTGCAGTCACTTTACCATTATTAATGTTCGAGTTAATGTAATTATGAACCTTTAAGAGGGCAGTCTCTGTTGAATGAAACTGCCTATATGCTGATTGTGACACATTAGTTAAGACATTTGTGCTAATGTGAGACCTTAGACGACTTGCTACAACCTTTTCTAGTATTTTGGAAATGAAGCTGAGATTAGAAATAGGTCTATAACTGTTTAGGTCTTGCTTAGGCAGAGATGACTTCTTAAGAAGTGGTGTGACATGGGCGTATTTAAAATCATCAGGAAAACAGCCAGAGCAAAGCGATGCATTTATAATATTTGTTATAGGTCCAATTAGTGTATCGAGACATGCTTTTAGCAGTATTGTTGGAAATGGATTAAGTGCACAAGATTTATTTGGGGAGGACATAATTATTTTCCTAACTTCATCAACTGTTGCAGGTTCAAATGATACAAGTTGAGAATTTACTTGTGGAAAGTCCACACTGACATTACTTATATTATGACGTGGGAAAGCAGAACGAATAATACTGATTTTATTCTTGAAGTGACTAGAGAACGAATCACATAGAGACTTAATTGACACATGATCAGGTAGCGATGGAGTGGGCCGTCTGTGTAGAATGTTATTGATGCAGTTCCATAACTGACATGGATTATCAGACTTATTTATGACCATATCTGTAAAATAATGTGATTTAGCTTTAGCCATTTGTCTGTTACAGAGGTGACATTGCTTAGAATAGCGCGATCTATCTAATGGCGAGCGTGATTTGTGCCATACACGCTCTAAATAACGACGACGCCTTTTAGATAGTATAATTTCGGAAGTCATCCATGGAGCCGGTGGCCTTTCTGACACCCATTTGGATTTTATAGGTGCATGTTTGTCAAGTAGTGCATTGAGTACTTGACAGTACTGTTTATATAAGTCAGATAGATGTTTTTTTTTATCTGTGATGTGGTGGTATGGTGGTCTGATAACCCATCTGAAACAGTAGGTGCTTGGATATTATTACAAGTTGAACGGGTTATCAAGAGGTCAAGCCAATGGCCATGTATGTGTGTCGAAAAGGTAACATGTTGTTTCAAATCAAATGATGCCAGAATATCATCAAACGTAGTTGTAGTTGAAGAAGGTATATCCAAATGTAGATTAAAATCACCAAGAATGTAAAATTCTGAATGAATAACTGCCAGATTTTCCAACATATCCTGAAATTCTTCAAAGAAATTGGCCGGATGTCCTGGAGGGCGATAGATACAAACAAAGTGTGCAGAGAAAGAAGAATCTGAAATTTCAGCACAGATGGACTCAAAACTAGAGTATTCAGGGTTAGAATGTAATTTAACTTTGAACTGCTGTGATATAAAAAAGCCAACACCACCTCCACGGCCGACTAAGCATGGTCGATGGTGAAAGGTGTAACCAGAAGGGGAAATGTCAGCAATGCATGCAGGTGTATCATGTGGTCTGAGCCAGGTCTCGGTTACAGCTAGAATGTTTATTTTCTTTGAAATTAATAAATCACAAATCCTTAGCCAACAAGTAACAAGACCGCTTATTGGGTGAATAATTAATGACCCCCCCACCGTTTGCCAATTACGTGGGCGGATACAAGTGAGTTTGGCAGTGCATACACGTCATCGTATATGCATGACTGAATTTGCAATTATTCAATTAGTTATAACACAAATTTTACAAAACAAACATTGATTTAAATATCAAATAAAAAGATTAGGCTTTTGGGTTGTCCTATTTTTTTAGGTAGGGTCGAGTTACCAGAAACACTATGGTGGTCAATCAGATTGAAACCAGTGGCCCGACGCGCCTGTAAAATATGAAAACTGGTGGCCCGAACTGCCCTGACAGCCTCAAAAAAGGCGCCTGCCCAGCATAACAAAGATGATATCTCATGAATTAATTAATCAATTATATGACATTCGTCATATTGCAAATATCAATGGTTCATCACCGCCATAACTTACTCGTGTACGCGTTCGTCGCCATGGAGATCAGAGAGGCCGAAGCTGACGTAATGCCAGTGGGGGGGAATGCCACGTTCTGGAGCGCCAGGGTTTGAGTACATGCTGATGTAATCCAGTGGATCTGGTCCTCCAAGCCTACAGGATACGAAATTAACTGAATTAAATAATTATACAATTACTGTATTCGTTCCGTTAAACGTACAGTATGCTTAACAGAAATACTTACCACACAAAACATGTCAAACTTCCAGTATTTAAGCGAACAAGGGTTACACCCATTTTCTGGGGTTCCTAGGTACAGCCATCTCAGCAGATTTGACTGGCAAGTGATTTACAGCTGTATAGACCCACACATATGATGAGGAAAAGGATACCATATTAAGTGTACAGTACTTATGCACAACACATATTTAAGACGTGGAAATATGTCACATTTTGCGTTCCAATAAGCATACAGGGGTGTACACCCATTTCATTTGGTTCCTGGGGGGTTCCTGGGTATAGCCATCTCTGCAGATGTGACTGGCAATCAATGTATGCATCTCACCAGAACACTGTAAAGGCTAATAATTTAGGTGGACCTTTTCATATTTTTGTTATCACTAACCCTTGAATTTAGTGTGACATTGCTAGAAAATTTAAGTACAAAGTATTGATGAATTCAACAGTCAAGGTTGACGTTGGAGATCGCTGTCATGGTGTCACACTGCTAAAAGGGGGCGTATGCTAATTAGGGCAGGTACGCTCAAAATAACAATGATGTGTAAACAGACAACAATAAATCAACACTTTTACAACCCTTTATTTTGTTCTTTGGATGAGGTGGAATTAATATTGACAGTTTCCTCCTAAGATTTGCTACAAAATAGCAGTGACAATTATGTTCAAAAATAATTAACTGCTGAAAAAGGTGAGCATTTATGGTGTTTCTACTACAATGTAAAGCTTCATATTTTCACAATGTAATTTAAATAATGCAGGACTAACGAAAGTAAAAAAATTGATCTTCATGACTGCTGAATGCAAAACCAAAATTCAGGGGGGTAGACAAATCATTTTAGAGATACCTAGCTAACTGAGTCAGTTAGCTAGGTACCTCTAAAATTATTTGTCACACATAACGCTGATGCTACATAAAACCTGCACATGACATTTTGGCACCAAGTAGTCATTACTGCTTCAATTAATTATCTGTGAGCACAGGTGTAACTGTGTTGATTACATTTATTAATCAGTCCTCTGCATGAAAGAGAGGAAGACTTCTTTCCTGCCAAACCCTTGACTGGAACATAATGAGAACCCTGTGGGGAGATGGCACAGAAATGGTTGCCTAGCAACCAAAATTGAAGTGGTTTCCTGGAAGAGCAATCAGCATTCAATATCAGGGTGCCTGAAAGTTAAAGGTTAGGCATGGGGGGGGGTGTTAATCCAAAACAGGCAGTAGTATTTATAGTGCTAGCATTTATCTGTGGGTGGTTCAGTTAGGGCTTTGGAACCAATTGACAGTGATTTCATGAAGAGTTTCCATTACTAGTAGAACTGTATCAGATTATAAATGTACATATATATTATTTGTAATATTGATTGATTTATTTGATTATGGCACTTGTTTTATGTCACTGGAGGATTGTTTGTATGATATTCTGCATTGCCCACATGAGCTAAACCATAAAGCACTTTAATTAATTATGTATTAGGCCAAGTAAAAAAAGAAAATAGTTTCTCGTATGGATTTTTTTTCAAAAGGAGGCGGGAGGCCCTTATTATTTACTATTTGTCAATATTTTGTTATTTTTTAAAAATGGCCGCAATGTCTTAGATGTTAAGTGTTACTGATTTAAAGATACTGTTGCTTGTCCGATGTAACGTGGAACATACCAGGGCTGTGATGTACCGGTATGTTACTATAATTACTATTATTTTAGCTGGATTGACAGATAAACAGAACAAATTATGTGGAATATATGTCTCATGTTACACTGGAATACAATTTAAATTGATTAAATAAACAAAACACAATGTTAAATGTATTTAATACACAGCAAAAGGTGCCACACTGTACTGATTTCCCGCATACAATATGGATTTAAAAAAATACAGCAATATCCAGTTTTAATACGGATTTGCTACAAAATGTAAGCAAATGTTAATTACTGTAGGTATATTTAGTAGCCTGGTAAATGGCGACACTCGCTCGGAACAAGCATGTTAACCAATACAAAAATACTACGGTGTCAAGTTAAAGTATGTATTTCAGAACACAAAATGTGGCATGTCTGTAAAAACAACCATCCATTGCCAAACGTACACATGCACATCATTCGCCTGCAGGTTGCCGAGGTGCGAAGGCTCTAGTCACTTTCTTATTGGCCAGTTTGCATTTCACCTCACATTCCTCACAAAGAGGATAATGGCCAACCGATGTTGTAATGCTATGTTACATAGTACGACGCCTCAATGGGCATTTTACATGTTAGTTTGTCGTTGACCTTAACCATGTCAAATGTGCTCCCTTCTCCAGGATCATTGACGTCTTTGAAGCATGCGGCACATGAGTGTAACATCACCTCCAAGTTCCTCTCCAGTTACTATTTCTCTTCTGGTTTGAGAATGCGGGCAGCATAGAGGACACGCCATTTCAGACATCCTTCACACTTATAAAAATTGAAAGTGGAGAATGTAAAGCTCTAGGAATGTCTGCTTGCCATTTGGTACCATCCTAGCATACCACGGTTTCAATATTGCGGTGGACCTACGAATTCGCAAGCAAACAAACACCGCCATATTCGGACTAAAGATGGCCGACAATAGCAGACATGTCGCGCAAGCGCTATAGTTTCGTGCACGTGATTAGCTTCGATTCCAGACTTGAGTATGCGGTCCTTGGAGCACGGGGTACACAACAAGCCAATATCGTTCCTATTTTAAACTCAATAGAAGGCATACACAGATCTGCGTTTAAAATAGCGAATTTTGTTAATAATAAATATAAAAAAAAGGAGGCGGCAGCTAAAAAGGAAGCGGCGGGGACGAGAAACTATTTTCTTTTTTTACTTGGCCTTATTATAATTTAAACAAATTTAAACAGTTAGCAATGCTGCATCATTTATAGTTGCACAATGTACATTACAGAAATTATTACAAGTACATACTATAATATTAAAAGGGATTGTTCTTAATGTTGGCACAACATAATAATGTTATCCCATCAGCAGTAATTATACCAGAAACGATTCCCATCATCATCTTTGTAAAATGTGAATGTCTGATCACATAACAGCAGTGACACAGCATTGATAAAATGTGAATGTCTGATCACACAACAGCAGTGACACAGCATTGATAAAATGAGCCATTTTGTAAGCAACAAGTAACAAGATATATTAATGTTGCACTATAATTATTTATAGACCAACATCAACTATATTCTTCCACGGGCAATGTCATAATTGGAATCTCAGCCTAGAATTAGCAAACACTGTTGTTTATGTTCAATTACCGATCCATAGTTGGCTTTCAGCTACTGGATGTTTATAATCCTGACCTTGAAATAACAATATGTCTTGTTTACAGTTCAACCTATACGTGCCTCAGTTCCTATCCATAATTTGTGTTAGCCAAATTTTTGTATTACGTACTTTAGGAAAATCAGTTCTATGCACCATAATACACAGCACCGACGCAGATTCTTGTAGAAATGTGTCTTTCATTGCTGTCTTAAGTCATCAAACCAGGCTTTGATTTTTCCAAGGAGTCTGTGACTTCATGTTTCATCCTCTGGATTCATTAACCCTTTAGACCCCCAACTCCCACAACCAGCCGAATTGTCTCATCCCCAACCGCCTGTAGGTGCTTGCAGATAAGATGAACTTTAATGACTTAAATATTAATTTGATGTCTTCCATTGAACACACTAGAATGCTTCGATATTAAAATGTATTTTGTAATGCAATTAAATACACATTTTATCAATTTATCGATACAAATGTGTTAGCAACTGGTTGATTCTGGAATTGATAGTTTCTGACGTCACTAACACCATGGGTGACTGAGGTACCCCGATAATTATTATTGGTAATTATTATTTGTTCATGTTTTCAATACTGGGCAACTTGTTTTATGGTTTCAGCATAACTTACACGAATTCATGATCACACAACACAATATTAACTCTAGAGCCAATGGTTATGTTGATCAATAAGGAAGCTATATACATGAACATGAGAACTTGTAATAGTAGGAAATTATATTCTTTTCACTCAGTGACATGGATTAGAGTTAGCAAAAGTTACAGAACTTTGAGTAAGTTACGGTTTTCATGAACCCTTTCTCATCTTTTCTAAAAAAGCTTTCTCCAGTTTTTCCAAACAATAACTGTGCATGCTCAAAGTCAGCACCTACAAAAACAAATTTAATCAACATTTCATTTTTGTATTAATTGATGCTTAATGGAAACCATGTAACTTATATGATTCGAGAGTAAAAACATTTAAAACTTGGTGTTATTTAATCATTTAAAGAACATAGGTAAATTTATGCTCTTTACGTAAATGTTTGGACTCCAAATAAATGCTATTTTCTGCATTGCGACTCAGTTGCATTCTATGATGTAAATTTGATACAGTATATCTTTGTTTTTAAATCAGTCACACAAATTTTTATTTTAAATACTTCATACAAAATATTAGCAAAACTAATATATTCTCCCTGCAAATGCATGTTGTTCTAAGTAAAAATATTTTGAAAAGTATAACTAAGAGATGGATACATAAAAAGTATAACTAAGAATGGATATATTTATTTCAGATTCGAAAAAATTTGTGTAAAATTTGTGTACATAATTTAAAAACCTACGTTTACTTTACTGATATTATACATTTCACATAACAATTACATTTGAATCTATAATTTTGTTATGGACTATGATGAAGACAGGGATCACTAAAGGACTTCCTTAGCTCTTGTCACTTCACTAATTGAATGGTTAATTGGGTAGTTTCACTGGGGAACACTGAATGAGGTTACTGGACCAGAAAATGTCTTCACACTCACATACACACTTTTAATTCTTGGACAAATTGTCTTGACACCTCCCTGCAAATAACAACACTGAGAGTACAATCAACAGACATGATCACTACAATTACACATGGATTAGTAGCACTACAGCACAATAAACAAAGTCAAAGCACTGCATTCACTCACTCACTGTTGATGACTGAGCCAGAGAAAGGACAATACAATAGTCAATACTCACTAACTCAATCACACTCACAGTGACAGACTTCAATACGACAATTGGCATTGCTAACCTTAATTCTTGACGGCGGAAGTGTAACAACAGCAAACACGACATTTGATATTCTTGACTATATTAGTTATTACTCGTATCGAACATGAATCGCGAGTATTGTAAAATAATTACGCTCATGTCCTCAACGCTTGTATTTCCGTCCGGATCACTTGTAGCCAGATTCCTCAGGCTCAAGTCAACGAAATCCGACATGTCCATGCCTAACTAAGGCTAAGCTGAGCCAGAGGACAGACGTCTCACTCTCAGACTCAGACTCACGACATAATAATGTCAACAACATTTCGGAATGACGCTTACCAGTATTTCACTAAAGCCGTCACCTGGAGAGGGTTCGGCTGGCTGGGATAGAGTCGACGACATGCCGTATATATCGCCTGCAGTCCAGGCGGCGTCACAGGGACGGGATAGTTCTGAGCCATGTACGACTCGTCCACCATCACGTTTTCCCAAGACCGAAGACTCCGTCTCTACTCACAGCTGTGTTGACAATTTCTACAAAGCACCACCCTTTAACGTGTTATTTCAACTGGTTTTATAGCCAAGTTATTGCCATTAAATGTATACAAATATCACACACATAGGGGTATATTTCTTGTCGTCTGAATGTTATAATTTTATTCATGATTAGAGTCTACAATTATGGAGAATCTTTACTTTTATTATTATTTGCGGTGGGGTGAAACAAATCTTGGAATGGTCAGTCCAACTTCCGTTTATCCAGACCACCCAAGTAGCACCATCAACTGCACTACTAACTCACAAGAAACGACATAATTTGTTTAAGAAACTACATATTACATTTTATGAATGAATTATACCTACCGTAATACGATAATTTGGAATAAAATCATTTATTTTCAATGCGGGAAGCCTACATGAGTCATTACGACAGGCGACAGTTTCCGTTTCCGGTGTGCGCCGCTCCAGAGAAACTGAATAATTCGATGGTGTCCGACTTCTAAGTTGCAGACACAGATAGCAGTGTTTTATGCAAAATGGAATCGTATGATGTTATAGCCAACCAGCCAGTAGTTATAGATAACGTGAGTAAGAAATAATATAGTCGGACTAAGAGTTTCACTCAATGAATTACCATTCTAAAGCAGCCCGTCCCAGACCGTCTCGACTCTCATCATGTCGTCGCGATCGCCATCGGCATCGGTGACGTCCAGACCGGGCCTCAAATAAACGTAGTCGATTGGGTCAACCTTCATTTGTATACGGCTCTATCGTTGTGTTACAGTTGAAACACGAATTCAGCTTCATAGATTAATCTTAAGGGCACTTGTGCAAAATCCAGTCCGATCTCGATTTTGCTGTTGTTAGTGTTATAAGTTACAACCGTGTATGTTTGCCTAAGTAAATTTGACACCTCACTCATTGCGTTGATTCCAACATTCCAGATCATCCCAGGCATATTTACGTTATAAAAATATTGTGTCTAAGTACACTCTTGAGGCCCAAAAGATGGTCTGGTCTGCACCAACACATGCTGTTTATTGCTCACTCCAAACGTGCGGTGCAGTAACGCACGTTTGCAGTGGCACAGACTTGCACAGACCGAAGCGTTATTTGGACCTCAAAAATGGGCTAAGATGCAATATTTTTATAACTTAAATATACCTGGCATGATCTGGAATGATGGAACTAATGCACTGATGTGTCAAATTTAGGCAAGCATACAGTTACAATGGCAAAATTGGGGTGGGTCCCTCCGGATTGTACATAAATGCCATCATAAGTTATATGTATGTTAGATCCAGGCTGCATAACTGATAGCAACCATGGACCAAGCTATTCTTTGCCATTAGTAAGCCACAGTATTACATCAACCATCCACAACCGTCATTGCAAAATTATCTATGGAATGTGTATATTATTTAAAATGGTCTACTCTATGTAATACGTTCTATGTTCATTTCATCGCATTTTTCTAAGAATAATATGAAAGTTTTTAACAACAATGTAATACAATTGCACAGAATGGTGTGCTGCTACTGCTATTGAAAGGGCATAGCTGGAGTCATGCGACTTATAAGGGGCTTTAGATACCCTCTCGAACTAAAACATAAAAAATACATTACGAATTATAACATAAAGTACAAAGTAACAATCACAATTCATTTATAAACTTGTTACGGTGGTGCTTGTACTTTTAAAAGTTTACAAAGCACTGCTCAGATGTGCAGATTTGACTTGACAACTCCACAAGGGGCCATCTTTCCCTTTTATTGTTATCATAAGAAATATCATCTTTGCATTTTTAGTCTCACATGATTGAAATCCATTTGTTACCCATCTTAACGAAATGAGTCAGATGTTGGCAAAGCCGATTTTCCATAAATGCTGTTTATGTAAACAAAATCACGATGTACAGATTTTGATGAGATCTCCCCTTAAAATGATTCCTTGATATTGATTGCTGCCAGTGCTACTCTCTAATTAATTATGTTTTATGTATTTTGTAATGTATTTTTTGAAGAGCTGTGCAGTAAGTAAAACAGCCGAAAATGCTGCTAATTGCATGCATTCGTTATCTTAATTTTTGTGATGATCCCTAACAAATCGGGTATCCCTGGAAAGCTTGACACATCGTCTCTCCAAATATGCTAATAAATGCAAACTGTGACCTACAGAAAGCGCCCTCTAATGCCAGATGTGTAAATAAGTTTGGATAACATGGTAGCAACCAGACCTGGGGCGGAAGTACTTGGTACTTGTGTACTCGAGTACATTTTTGAAGTACTCGTACTTGTACTCGTAAAACTTATGGGTCATGTATTCGTACTCATACTCATTGTACTCAGATTTTATGAGTACATCTGAGTACTTTCTCACTATGTACTGGGGAAAATTAATTTATTTGTAGTTATACAATGAAACTTTCCTGAAATAATTAAATGTTCAACTTTTTTAAACACTGTTATTTCTGATAGAATACCACCTTACTGTCCATACACATAGTACAACCTCATTCTCTCATAACCATGACTATGATACCCAAACATGGCAACATGCAGCATCTTTTTCCAGTCAGAAATACCCTGTTAAAAGCACAATAATGGTAGGCTATCAGTTCAGGCCATAAGCCTGTTTGTTCAGTTAAGCCACCAGGATGTCCATATAGAGTCAATTAGCAGTTAACCAACAATTAAGCAGGAAATGCCTTTGATGTAGTCTGGAGACCATGCCACTGGGCACTGGCTGACAATGCTAGCTGCTAAGAACAAGAACTGCCAGTCTTCCTCTATGGAAGTATAAGGTGGCTAAAATCAGACTGCCTCCTATACTAGTATAATCCGGTACCTGCAGCCTGTCTAAAAAATTCACAGGGGATTTTGAGCCTGTTATGTGGACATGTGCTAACCCTCTCTAAAACCAGTAGTTTACGATTATAAAATATCAATTGCAAACTTCTAAGTATTCCGCCCTAAACGGTGCAGGCTAATTAAGACTCAACCTTGAACAACTCATGTTCGTTCGGTGCAATGGCAAATAGATGATAAGATCATAGGATGCCACTGGAATGAATGCCAAAGAAATAAAGAGGTTTTTCAGTTTTCCTCATAAAAAAATTGATCAACTGCCATTGCATATTCACTTGTGCTGAGTTATATAAATTACATTAATTAATCAAATATGTTATTATTTAATATTTACATTTTAGAAAATGTACTCGTACTCGTGAGAATGTACTCGTACTTGTACTTGTACTCAGCTTTTAGCAAAGTACTCGTACTCATCCATTGTCAAACTACTCGTACTCATGAACATGTACTTGGCCCCAGGTCTGGTAGCAACGGCAACCACATGACCCAGGCAATTTGACGCATTAAACAAAATTCTTACTTGCCCACTAGTGCAATTACCTCTACAAAACTTAATGTATAATGGTATAAAGGTGTCGGTTTTTGCTTTTCTTAACAATGTCGGTAATTATAAAAGCAATTGATTTTAGGCTAATTTATTTCTGACAAACGTTTTGTTTGTATATTAATGTAGTGTCATGGGGAAGCCATTATCTTCATGTGATCCAAATATCATCCAGATATGACAATGCTAAATAAGGCATAATGTATAATAGTGCTGCAGAGTTTGAGCTTTTCTTAACAATGGTGGTAATCACACAAACAATTAATTGTACTGGTTTTTTTTTTCTAACAAAGATCTTGTTTTCATATTAACAGAATATCTTCAGAATGCCATTATTTTCGAGTGGTCCAAATTTCAGTAAGATTTGTCAATGGTAACTAAGGTACATTACCTGAAACATAACAAATATGTTGCTTAAACTTTGAAGGCCGTTTTCTGGGTTTGAAGATTTCAGCCCCACGCATGTTTGGCGAGCTGTAACTTCAGTTATAATTGAGATATCTTCTAGTATGATACGCCATATCAAGCTTAGACTTTCCCACAGTACTAATAACTCAATATTGAAAAAACCCAACATATGACTCATTTTGTTAAGATGTGTCACATTTTGATGTGAGAAAACACATATCAAATATATGCATCTTTGGGGTGTTGTTATTGAGGCATTTGTTACATATTTGACGCAGTAAAACAAATACTTGTATAAATATATTATATATTGCAATTTGCATACATGTGCTCTATATTAATTTCTAAACTCTTGATGCATACATGTATTTAATAGACACAACTGAATAACAGAGCAGTATCATTATTGAAATATCAGAATTAATTTTTCATTTCATTACAGGGGTCGGGAGTAATCAAGGCAGGATTTGCTGGTGATCAAGTTCCTAAGCATTATTTTGCAAATTAGTAAGTATGATACTTCCATACTGTGGCCATGCTATAGTTCTGACTGTAGAATGTTTGTAATACCACTGTGATATTGACGATTCAAATAAACTTCACAGTCTGGTTGTTTGTACAGTAGACTACTTCAAGCCGACTGAAAGCGACTGTTGCAAAGTTGTTGATTCAGTGTAGACCGTGGCGCAGTGGTGCAGGGGTTTGAGCACTGCAATCAGTCAAGAGAACTCGGGTTCGAATCCTGTGCAGCCATGTCAAACCTTGGGCAATTTCGTTCAGTCTACGTTGCTCCAGTTCACTCAGCTGCATGAATGAGCACCTGGTGGAAATTTGTGTATGAAGTCTTTGCGCATTAATTGCAGCATGGCTGAATGCTTCCCAGAGAAGTCAATATGGTGTTCGATTGAGCATGTCTGCCAGGGAGTAAAGTATAAAGTGCTTTGAGCAATCCTAGCGACTGGATACTGCACTATATAAGAACTTTTCCTTTACTTATAGAATGAGACCACTGTTTTCTATTGCAGCATTGGCCGACCCAAACATGTGCGGGTCATGGCAGGGGCCCTGGAGGGTGATATGTTCCTTGGACCCAAAGCTGAGGTGGGTAAACGCACTATGCTATATTCCTGGCCAATGTTGTATGAAAATATGTATCCTTCCTTCATTCTAGTATGGAATATATACTCCATGTGCCATATCGAATATATACTCCATGTGCCATATGAAATATATACTCTGTGTGCCATATGGAATATATACTCCGTGTGCCATATGGAATATATACTTCCTTTGAGTACTTTAGGCTAAAAATGGTGCTATGTAAATTTTCATATTATTATTCGTCTCATAAATCTGTTATTCAAGTTTGTAATTATTGATGCTGTATTATTCTGTCCAGTAGATGGCAGTGCTACTGTTCAGAGATGTAAACATTGTGGCATGGCTGTCAGAAATTGTGTTAAATACTGGCCATCCATTTCGTATGTTATTGCTTTCATCACAGATAATACACAAATCTACAGCCTGGTGGAATTGGTGGATCTTCGTTCAGTGTTTATGTCTTGACGACTCAGAGAAGTACACTGCTAGTGTCTATGTAAACGAACATGATAATAATTATTGTGTGGCATGGTTTCTTGAACTCAGGAACATCGGGGGTTGCTGACGATCAGATATCCGATGGAGCATGGCATCGTCCAAGACTGGAATGATATGGAGCAAATTTGGCAATACATATACTCGAAAGACCAACTGCAGACTTTTGCAGAAGAGGTATGCATGCAGGCACTTGAAATTAGGGGTGTAACAATACAATGTGTGTCACACTACTTACTAAAATTTAAATGACGTTGGTTGTTATGGCAACTAAAGTGTTTTCCTGGGAAAAGTGCACATTGGGGTCAGGGATGTGGTGCAACATTTTCTTAATCGCTAGCTTTAAAATGGTACATTGTGTTACATTTTGAAGAATTTTAACGTATCCTTTGATGATACGACACATAAATAAATAATATAAAATGCAGCTGTTTTTATTAGCAAATTGAAAATACTGAAATCTTTGTCAAACGATTCCATTTGTTCACCCAATGTGAACCGGGACGTAAATTAAAAATACTTGCAAGCTGTGTATGACGATACATCGATACATTAGTCATCATTAGTCATTACTTAAAGTCTTGCTGTTTAAAAGGAATGAAAGAACAATGGTTTTCATTTATATTTCAACACTTGAAATCAGTTAGATTTTTGTGTATAATCTTGCCATAGAGTACCATATTTACTAAGACAGTGCTGTAATGGCCAAACATTAACAGTGCTATCAGTGAATTTGACACTTCCAGCATATTTAAGATAGATAAAATGTCTTAATCTCTTCCTCAGCATCCAGTCCTACTGACAGAAGCGCCGTTGAATCCACGACAGAATCGTGAAAAATCGGCAGAGATTTTCTTTGAGACGTTCAATGTGCCTGCGCTCTTTATCTCCATACAGGCCGTACTTAGTCTGTGAGTAGATACTATCCTTAGACGACTTCCTCCGACTGTGTCATATATTCACTGTCAGTTAGTTGCCACAGTAGACAGGAGAAAAGGCAACAACAGACAGAACAATTTATGATGTTAAACATTAAAATAATTAAAACAAATTTATATGTTAAAGCCAATGTTTTAAGACCAACATATTAAAAAAACGTTGCATTTTGTAGACCAAACATTTAAAAAATAAATGTTAAACAAAGAAATATTTAAAAGGTATAAAAAAGAAAGGGAAACATAATTTTTTTTTTTTATATAAAACATTTAGAAATGAAACATTAACATGTTTATGCCATTGCTGACGGATAAACATACATTGTTTGAATACGTTTTTTCGATAAGATGATGTCCATTTTAAAATTTCAAATACCAAACAAATAATTATAATACAAAATCAATTCAAGCAAAATCTGAATATTAAATAGAAATATCTATCTGAGTGTGACTGTGGTGTCTGCCGACAGATACGCAACTGGACGGACGACGGGGGTAGTGTTAGACGCAGGGGACGGCGTCACACATGCAGTGCCCATCTACGAGGGGTTCGCCATGCCCCACAGTGTGATGAGGGTTGATGTGGCGGGGCGAGATGTTAGCAAGTACCTTCAGATGCTGCTACGCAAGGAGGGACACAAGTTCCACACTAGTGCCGAGTTCGAGATCGTACGCACAATCAAAGAGGTATCCTACCACATTCTTTATGGTGTCTCTGGAATATATTGGTGGGAGTGAAAATCGTGCATCCTAATGTTTTATGCTGTGCAGCCATGTTATAAAAACCTGAACAAATGTTTCCGTAATATAGCCATATTCTAAATCTTTAATACATGTGTTCAAAATTATAGAAACAGACAGGTAGAAAAGTTGTTTTGATTGAAGTACTTACAAAAAAGACCGACAAAATTCAAAACTTATAAAAGACAACTACCCCAGGTATGTCAGAAAACATGTATCTTATCTGTGCTGTGTAAATCGCTCTATGGCCAGAACATGTCATTTGAGTCAGTATGAGATCAGACAGTGTATTAAAATAGGCGATTTTTTGTGCGGCACAAATTTTCAGGTCATTAAAATATATATACCAGTATCTATCAGAACGTCTAGTACAATGGAATCATGACACTAGCTCCTGATACTTTTTTCTCTCAAGAGTTGACATTTTAAAATATTAAGAACAGTTCTCACTGAAGTTCTTTTGTATTAATTCAGTTTTAGTAAAAATAATTGTAGTTAGCTATATTCAGTTTTATATAAAACTATAAATTGTTATGTATTTTTATATAAAATTATTAATGTAGTTAAGTTTTTTTATCAAACTATTAATTACATACATTTAATTAATTTACATATAGATACATATATTTTATCTTGTTTTAATACAGTTATTTAATTGTATTTTTCTTGTGTAAATTGTTTGTCAACCAGTTTATTTAAAGTGCAGTTAGCTTTCAAGAAAAATGCTGATTAAAAAATGTGTTTGTTATTACCTATGCATCTGATGGGATCACATGTACAGGAATATTGTCATGTCTACATGTTTTGTAGTCATATCATTACCTTTGATGTTGTTTTTACTGCATTACTTGAACTCTGTCAGTATAGCTAGTATCATCTACAAACGTATCAAATATTTATCTTTAGTAGTTCAATATTATACAGAAGGATGACTTTAAATGAGGTAAAATCTCCTTTAGATTGGTGTTCTGGAGATTCCATTCCATCCATTTGTTTCTGCCCATTTTCAGCGTGTCTGCTACCTCTCGTTAAACCCACAGAAGGAGGAGACGATGAAAACGGAGAAGACGCAATACAAACTACCAGATGGCAGCACTGTTGAGGTATTTTGTAATTGTCACCAAGTATTGACTGTAGGCATCCATCACGATGACGTGTCTTGTTTCTGAAGCAGACACGATCTAAACCTAGACTGGTTCCAGTTAGTCATACCATTAAAATATAGGAAAATAGTCTCATTAATAAATACTTCAGGTCACTTTGATCCTGTCCTGAGAATCCAATTGTTCTAAATCTACTTCCGAGATTCAATTGTACTTTTATCCTATTTGTCTTAATCTACTTATAACTAATTCAAAACTTAAAAATTTCCCACATATTTGCGATGACATCACCTCGACCACTAAGTATCTCGATAAACTGTGCAGAAAAGTGCAACCAAAAGGGGCCTTGAATAGGGTGACTGAGGGGGTTAAACAAATATTTGACAATCAGGACACTAACTTTAGAATATATTTCATTTAGATTGGGACTATAACCGGTTAATTTCGCTTAATCGTTAAGAAATTGTTATTGTGCAAATATACAATATATATGTGTTTTCTATTTTAAATAAATATTTTGTATTGTACATTGTTGTAAGGTTGGTTCAGCTCGGTTCCGGGCGCCAGAGCTACTGTTTCGTCCGGATCTCATTGGTGAGGAGTGCGAAGGAATCCACGAAGTTCTGACGTACGCCATCCGGAAGTCTGACATGGACTTGAGGCGGACTCTGTTCTCAAATATTGTTCTCTCCGGTGGATCAACGCTATTCAAGGGTGGGTTTCTGTTGCCAGTGCAACCGAGAAGTTTTACGTAAATACACAATAGAATATATTTCAATTCAGATTTAGTAACTAAATATGATGCTAACAAAATATTTTTTTTCAAAATTAACGTAATTGGATAATACTTTGAAGTCTAGCTGTCTTTGCCAAGTTATGATTGTAAGGATTCCTGTAACGTTTAGTTTGCTGTAAAGTTTTCCTGTCACATAATAGTTCTTATCTTGCAATCCTTGTTGTTTTTGCAGGCATTATGTGCATGTGGATACCAGTGTGTATATATATATATATACATATATAGATATGTATATATATATGTATATTAAATATAACTAGAATGGTCTGGAGAAAGTAGATTAGAAAATACTTTTATATGTTTTCCTGCTGTCTTGAGCTCCATAGCATAATTTAAAATATGGCTTTGAAGGAAAGTTGTGCACAATTAAATTATTTGCTGAAATGATAATGTCAGGTAATTTAAAAGTGAACAACAAGTTACTGTGTGGAGCACCGTGGAGCACCGTGGAGCAGTGGCTAAAGCTTCCGACTCTCGACCGAGGGAACCCGAGTTCAAATCCTGTGCTGCAGTTTGTTCAATCTACATTGCTCCAGTTCACTCAGCTGTGTGAATGAGTACCTGGCTATGGACAGTGGTGGATATTTGTATAAAAAAGTCTTTGCGCATTAATTGCAGTGTTGTGGCTGGATGTTTCCCAGAGAAGTTGAGATGGTGTTCGATTGATCAAGTCTGCCAGTGTTTTGAACAATCCTGATGACTGGATGTACTGCGCTATATATATCAACTTACCTTTCCTTTTTTACTGTGTTAGTGAGGTTGACACACAATGTGACCAGATGGGTGTAGTACTTGTCATCTGGTTGTTGCAGGTTTTGGTGACAGATTGCTGAGTGAGGTAAAGATGTTAGCTCCTAAAGACGTCAAGATTAAGGTGAGTCCAAGCGTGTCACTGTGAGATGACAAGGGGATGGAATAATGTGGAATAAAGTGTCACTGCTGCCTTGGCTGGGATAAGCAGATACTTGACACTCATTCCAGTGGGTTTAAACTTGATGCCTGATTGCATACTTGCACATATTAATAGTTCATAAAACTGACATTAATTTGTGTCTGTCACAGTCTTTCACGCATTTAGCAAGTTATTTGATGTCTGCGTGTTGGTATGACTAGGAAAATAATGACCACAAATAAACAAAAGGGAACCTTACATAATTTTATTTTATTTGATGGACATGACTTATTAGTCTGTATAAATATATGTTTCACATCTTACAGACTAATTATTGCTGTAAATATCTCGCCATACACCCACTTTGTATTGGAGTAATACATCCATATAGAATTCTGAGAGATGAGATGGAGCAGACCACATAGTTTGTCCCTTCTTGTTTCAACATACCAGGTACTTCCAGTGTAAAATGCATATATCTTTACAGATCTCTGCACCACAAGAACGGTTGTATGCGACATGGATAGGGTAAGTTTGGACGTTCTAATTACCAAATTTATTAATGTGAGTCGTGAATACTATTTGAGTTGTTCACTTTCACAACTGATAACATGTCTTGGAATACACATAGATGACTCAAACTTTGACTTTGCACTATTTACTTGAGATTTGATTTCTCTGGGAAGCAAATTGAGTCAGCCCATTTCTCAAGTGTAATGAGAAATCACATTCGTTTTCCGCCTGATAATGATATACAGAATGATAAATGCCCATCAGATATGACCATCTGAACTATACAATGCACAGACCTGTATCATTATTATTCATAATCATACTAAATAATATTGTTAATAAATTGACCATTTTATAATTGACATATCTCATTGATAAAAATGCACAATAAAGCATATCTTGAATGTATGGAAGCTCACAACAGTTAATTTATCAACTTGAAACCATAAGGCATAAATCTAGGATTATTTAATTAATTTCTTTTAGACATACCTTTGGATATGTTTCAAAGATATTCTTTCATTAAAAAAGGTACTATGAGTGTTCAGTAATCAGACATAATTATACATTATCAGATTGTCACTGCTAACATGTGACATTCCATTTGTTTTAGGGGCTCGATCCTTGCATCGTTGGACACATTTAAGAAGATGTGGGTATCAAAGCGCGAATACGAAGATGAAGGAATGCGGGCCATACACCGCAAGACATTCTGAGCATGCTCAGTACATGTGGTCTAATGCTTACAACATTACTAGTGTTCCTATATCGAATGACGTTATTTATCGCCGCCGCAATGTCACCCGTTTAACTTATTGACGATGCTGATGGTGACAAAGTCGTCAATATTTGCGTGCGGCTGGGCGGCTGTATATAATATATTTTATGTCATCAGGGTTACTGGTGGAGAGTATGTGCATCTCATGTGTCCCGGTTGCTGTCGTTTTTGCATTGCTAATTTCGTGGCTATCCTTGCTAGTATCATGCTAATAATCTGGATGATGTCAGCGACAGGATGCCGCAGTATTTGCCCATAGATGGTGCTATGAGAATAACAATGGAGTCGTAGCTACAGCGCAAGACATGATCAGTGGCCTGACTGCCAAGGTGAAAACAATACAATAATCTGGTGGTGACATGTTTTCGTTGATCTGTATAGTAGTGACCAGAATACTAGTGACGCCACCTAGCGAGCATGGTAAATTCTATTGTGATATCCGGGTATCTCCAACCATTTTGGCTTCAAATGAAATGTGGAAAGGTGTGCCTAACGTGGACAATCTTTCATTGTGGGTAGTTTCCTGTTTGGTAATCTGGCTCGGTCGTTGTGGTTTAGGATGTCATTGCCAGGTGGCGCTGGTAAGAATGTATTCCAATGTACACTCAACGACAAATGTGATTGAGACATTGCAAAGCAACATTTGTCACAAGCAGTCTGTTGGTAAAGGCCTTGTTACCATCCGACTGATTTTGTACAAGTTGAAAATGGCAGAGCAAATCTCTTGTTTTGCATAATGATACAATTCATGTGTGCTTGAGAGCATGTGCGTGTACTATACACGTCTGAATGCATGTGTGCCTGTGATATTTTTATTAGTTTCGATGTTCTTGCCCTGATAACATTCAACGATGCTTGATATTTTTACCACAGAAGCGTTCCAGAATTTGTTGTCGGCGTTCCGCAAATGTTGTGCTTTGCTGTGTAGGAAAATGTGTGGTTAAACATTGGGGAAGTAAAACTGCCTAAATCTTATCATCTGTTACGGAGTATTACATCTCAAACATAGGACGTCCGTGACGCAACTGTTGTTGTCAGGTTGTAATTATGTTTAGTGTGATTCTCACAATACATAGGAGGAGTACTTGCGTGTAATTCTGCTGTCTTGTGTCCCATACGTAACATTGTAAACATAATAAATACTATTCCAAGAGTACGGCCAATATATTTGCGTAAAGCCTACCTACCACTTGACGTTAATAAACGACTAGAAAGGTAAGCATTTTTTGTAATAGCAAGTTGCAGTATATATGAAGCTTCTATGAAACGCATAGCACATTTTGAATTCAGCATCACTTTCTGTTTATTCAAAATATGTCGTGGTAAATCTCGATTACCAATCCAGGACCCCCCAGCACAAGATATGTTGAATCGACTGTTGTTAACTGTATATGTTGTATTAGTTTAGGACATTTGTCTTCCTGGCTTGTCTGTTGCTTCAACAAGTATGTCAGCTGTGAAGTTCACATCATGTATGTAGATGTGATGTTGACTAGATAATGTTGAATCGTGTTGTACATTCATGGCTATGAATGCTGGCCAGTTTGTGGAAACTATAAATAAATTCTGCTTCTCAAGCTAACCTTGCCTAGGAAATGTATCGTATTCTGATAGCATCCATTATCTTGTTTCAGGGTTTTCACATATTCTCAACTTGCCCGATCTTATGACCAGTAATTTTTTTGGATAACTAACAAAACTGTTACGCTCTTTTTTTTATTAAAACCGCTTAGTACGTCCAGCCATCCATATGTTGACGACTTAGTACGTCCATTCATATGTTGACGACTTGGTACGTCCACCCATCCATATGTTGACGACTTAGTACGTCCACCCATCCATATGTTGACGACTTAGTATGTCCACCCATCCATATGTTGACGACTATTTTTATTATTACGTGAACGATAAATTAAATGTCAGTGAACCTGGTTTACAACAGGAAAAAGTAATTGAAGGGGAAGCTGAAATGTCTGGTTCATTGAACAATTAACTGCATTACAACCAATGACATATCTAGGTTTTTGTAAAGGGGCCAAGCTTAGTCACCATAAATGTCTTGTCTGAAGTTGTAAGCAGAGTTCGATTTGATTAGCAAAGTGGAGGTGACATCAACATATAGCATCAAGATTCACCGAGATGATATTATAGAGAGAGGGGGAGGGATGATCTCAGAGGGAATGTGGTGATACCAGGAGGGATGATGTCAGGGAGATGAGGATGATATCGGAGGGAGTGGAAGGAGGGATATCGGAGATATCATATCAGAGGATGGGAGAGAGATGAGGTCAGTTGTAGGAGTGGGGTTAAGTACATACAAAATGAACGTTGCTGGAAAGAAGAAATCAGGCTAACCAACTGTCCTGGTTCATAGAATGATAGGGATCATCTGGTGACTGATCTGAAGTGATCTCACCTGGAGTGATCTGGTTAACATTGCAACCATCACTACACCTATGCACACAAACATAATCCTTTCTGCATTGTACGAAACACACTTAAACTCGTTTTGAAAAGACAAATTTATTAGCTACACACTACCACTATGATCCATGCACCACACTGCAACTAGCAAAACCAGCCACGACGTAAATTACTTGTAATCATTGTTTGTGTGTAAAACAGAATGCTCATTGACATTGTCCAAACACATTGTCAGTCTACGCTAGCACACTACACGGGTAAACTTGGCAGGAGATGCAAGAAGTCCAACGTGATGACATCACAGCTACAGGCAAGCAGTAAATGTTCCTAGACAAAAACGATGGTCTAAACAACGTTATATTACACTCGAGATCCAGCAACTAACATGTCTACGGTGAACGCATCTTGACACAGAATGTTATCATGGAATGAACATTGTCAGCGAAGCTTGCTACGCAAACTTCCAAAGTTTGGATCAGTGCCGGAGTCGTTTCGCTATCGGCAGCGAGGCTTCTTCGCTCTTTCTCCGACTTGCTCGCGTCATCGGTATGTGTCCAGCTTTCCCCTTGCCCTTCGGCGGCGTCACTGCCTTCGCGGGCGGGGTCACCACTTTTCCCGACCTCCGACCGACCGACGAAGACCGCGGTTGCTGTTGGACTGCACCAGTATTTCTGGTACTTTGCTGTCGCAATCGTGTTGGTGGCGGCGTCAAGGGCCGTCGCAACTTACGCGGCTCTCTGATGCTACTCTCTGGTGGAGTGACCCCGGCACTGTGGTCTCTCGTCTCATGCGACGTACCGGACATTGACTGTGACCTGTCACGTGGTTGTTGATGCGGCAAAGCAGTCGACTTGCGTGTATCGGTGTCGGGTATATCTGCATCTTTCTGCTGTTCCACTACCGACCTCCTAGACTTCCGTCTCCCGGCCTCTTTCGACTCCTTGTCCTCCTGTTTCGGTTCTACCGTCTTTGCCTCTGAATCCTTTGTGTCTGAGAAAACTGACGGCGTCAATGTCTCCGTGTCCGAGACCTCCTGCGTCTCTTCTTTCTCGTCTGAAGTCTCTGTACCTTTAGCGCTGGTCTCACTGATGTCTTCATCAAATGACGACTCGAAATCACTGGCTCCGGGGCGTGGACTCATATCTGTGCCATCAACTGACTTTGCATCACTCGATGTGGGTTTCGCATCACTTCCAGCCATGTGTTCTTCCTTGTCATCACCTTTCCTTGCTGGATGTTTTTCCTCGGTGGTATCTAATGCCATCTGGGTGTCATCCTTAGGCAAGATTTTGGCCACAGGTTCCACTGTATCCGTGATGGCAGCACATGGCAGCGACTCTGGACGGTCGCTTAACGGGGTCTTGCTTTGTGATATTACAACGGAGTTATCCAGCGACATTGAGTCGTCTGCTGCCTGTATCATTTGTTGTTCACTGTTTTGCTTCACGCTAGGACTAGGTGGTTCTAACAAAGTGTCTTTCTTATCATGCGAGCCATCACCGTCATGTTCACACTCTCCCCTCTCTGTCTGCTCACTGTCTACGTCCTTGTCATCATTTTCCGACTTTGTTGTTTCGCTTATGTCTACTTCCACTGCTGGGAGATCCTCTGACTCTGTATTTGGCTCTGCTTCATGGTGTGGCAATACCTCCATGTCCTCAATGGTACGTTGTGCTTCATGGTGTGGCAATACCTCCATGTCCTCAATGGTACGTTGTGCTTCATGGTGTGGCAATACCTCCATGTCCTCAATGGTACGTTGTGCTTCATGGTGTGGCAATACCTCCATGTCCTCAATGGTACGTTGTGCTTCATGGTGTGGCAATACCTCCATGTCCTCAATGGTACGTTGTGCTTCATCGCGGCAGGGAGACGGAGAAGACTCCGTATTGTGACCAACAGCTTCAATCCCAGGATCCTCGGGGGCAACCTTTGTGGACAAATCTGATGGTGACACCTGTGCATCACTCTCAGGCTGTGCTTCCTCTCCTGATGGCTGTTGTTCCTCTTCTGCACATGGGGAGACAGATCCCGTCATGACTTCCGCCGACTGTGGGAGATCATCCCCTTTGGAAGCACTGACAGACACCACATCAGTTGTTACATCAATAATCACCTCTGATGGTGTCGTCTCATCAAGCAATAAGATCTCGTCTAATTCCGGTGAAGTTTCGTCCAAATCAGGTGACATCTCAACGGGGAATTGTGACAATGTCGGTAATGTCCCATCAGCTGTAGTAGACTGATCGACTGTTGGCGACACTTGGTCTGCCGATGACTTCTCTGGAGTCTGTACATTTTCTCCAGTTCTCTCTGGCGTTGGTGGAGATCTCTTCACAGCCATCTCTGAAGTCTCAACAGTTTGTCCAGTTCTGTCTGGAGTAGGTAGAAGTTTCTCCACAGCATCCAACACAGCTGTTACTGTTGATATACCTTGTGGATCAGGTGACCCGGTTGATGGTTGGCCCATTTCAGCAGGAGTTTCATGTCTGTCTGTGCTAGCATCTGGTAGATCTTCCTGTGTGTCTGTAACTTCAAGAGAACCACTGGCCACAATGTCATGTGTCTCGGTAGCTACCTCTGCCTGCGCGTTCAGCTTCTCGTCATCAGAAGATACGTTGCTTTCACTGGGTTGTTCTTCTGACAAAATGTTACTTTGTTCTTCACCTAACCGTTGCTCTGGTTTAACAGGCGGAGGGTTCTCAATATGGGGCACTGTGTGAAACCCCGCGACCGGTGAACACATGGCCTCTTCCCCAGTGGTCTCTGCAGGGGGTGAGGGAGCTGTAGAGTTGCCCTGTGACTGTACCGCAACCACCAACTCCTCATTGCTGGTTCTTGAGTCGCTCCTGGCCCTTTTAGTTGGGCCAGATTCTCCATCACTGTCTGGACTTTGGGGTCTTTTCTGACCCTTGTTGATGTTCTCGTCTACACAGCTGACTATGGATTCATCATAAAACACCTGGTCGTCTTTCTGAATGGTCTCTACTATGTCACCTGTCACGACATCAGAGACGGGTTCTTGTACCACGACCATCTCCACTGACTGCGTCATCTCTGTGCCTGGTACAACGTTCTCCACAGACAGACTCCAGTGGGAAGATCCCTGCCAGATCTCCAGCTGGATCTCCCCCTGCTCTGTCGCTGATGTCAACTGTAACATCGACGCGTCACCACTGTTGAGCGATTCCACCGTCACCTCCATTTCACCATCGCATTCGACTCCCTCAACAGCTACTTCTTCAACAGCTACATTAGCCACTTCAACATCCACACCAGCTGTGTCCAGTGTTGGCGTATAAAAGTTCTCTGCAGTATGTTGTCCCAGGTCCTCCGACGTGTATCTAACTTCCTGTGTGTCGTTGACGTCGTCTGACATCGACCTGTCATCGTCGGAGTCGGACGTCTCGCCTTCTTCTCTCCTAGTGGCGGGATGAGACTCGTCGTCGTCACGCGGAGGACGAGCCCAACGGGATGAAGACGCTGGGTAAAGGTCAAGGTCGTCACATCCCGATGACGAACGACTGACCCTCTTTTCCCATGAGACATTCGAGTATTCCTCGGAGCCAGAAGAGGAAGAATCATCCGTCTTCCTCCTTCGTTTCCTCCTCTTCGCCTTCCTCTCGGACTTTGTCGGTGACTCCTCCATTCGCCATTCGCTCTGTGACTTTGACCTCGGCCGACCCTTTGACCTCGATTTGTCGTCATCGTCGTCTTGCGAAGACGATTTTGTCGACTGCCAACTTCCGTGGGTGGAGCTTGATTTCAATGTTTCTCGATATTTCTCGTCTCGAGCCGACCAATAAGTCCCTCCAGATGGCACTGTTGGCTCTCGTGCTGGCATCCTCTCAACCCTGTCACTGGGACTTTTGCTGGATGACCCCCGTCTCACCTCATGTCTGTAAAACAATCTTGACAATTTTATATAAAACTAACCATGTTACCCGGCATTGCCTGGGGATAAAAGGCAGCCATATAGCCCACATGTATGTAACCCCCAAGATCCCCACACGAATTTCTCTACAACCCACCCCAATGGGCATGCTAGATCGCACAAACAATTTCAGCCACATACATGTAAAATTGATGGAGGTGCCATTTAAAAATTGTGACCACCCAAGATCCCCACCCCAAACGAATTTAGAAAAAATATAAATGGGCCTGCTAGATCGCACACAAAATTTTAGTCTATGCATAACTAATGGAGAGGTCCACAGGCAGCCAAACAAACAGACTGAGTGTCATATTGTTTTGTAAATTAATTAATATAGATATGTACACTGACCCCATAACGACCATAACAACATGACAGATGTACCTTGCCGGTGGACCAAATCTCTGTCGGATTGCCTTCGATCGTCTTTCTGCTTCTCCGAAACTGATCTGTTGAAGAGACTTCTTCGCAGCTTCCCCGAAGTCCACCTCGTCGATAGGTGGCGCTCTGCGCTTCTCTGTGTCCGTCGCACTCGGTCGTACTGGTGGCTCCCTCTGTATCGGCAGAGGTGAACTATGGCGAGACGATCGACTGCGCGAGTGATGGGGTTTGTACAAGTCTGATACGGCGTACCTAAGTGGGTGTAAATAAACAGGAGGTTAAAACGGCCAGTAATCATGTTGAATTGTTCAGTTATTTTAAATGGGGGATCTCAAATCAGAATAAAATACGATGATAGCAGTAATTAAAGGTACCTCTTCAATGACTTATGTGATTACTTTGCTTGCTCATAATTTCGCGAACAAATCAAACCTAGCTGGTATCCTCTATGGTAGGCTTGCTTGTACACATTTGTTTAGTTTTTTTGAAATCATTGCACAAACATTACAATTATTTTTAATCTGGTCAACATTTTGTAAAAAAGGGGCAAATGTATGGTAAACAAGAGTACATGGTACAACATGAGCAGAAATATTCAGTAATGCAACACACCGGGGGATGGAAGGGGGGGGGGTAAACACAAGGTTTACTTCAACTCTCCCCATTTCCAACTCATTAATACTCTATATAAATGTATGTGTGTGACTATTTTATCTAAATTGAATACATTTTATAATGCTACTCTACCGTACAGTAGAACCACATCAGGACTCGGCCAAATTGACCAGAAGGATGAGATGACCATATTAGCAGGACTAAAGCTACGATTCCATATGTACGGATACGGCATTTGGCATGCAGCAAAACAATGAATATAGTGCCCGGTGGAAATTAACATAAATAGTTCCAAACGTACACAGACGGATGAGTTTTGTTGTGCGGATGCGGCTGCGGCAAATTGAATCGCTCCGTGTAGCGATTGGAATCGTATCCGCGCACGAATCGGATATGAAATTTCCAGCAGTGACGTCACGACAGAGGTATTCTCCATTCTGCATGCGTTTCCGCACACCGTTCCGTACATACGGAATCATAGCTTGATCTTGTAAACTTTATTGTTACAGAAATATCTTTGGACTGTTCTAGGGTGACCTTAATATTGAGGTGGCTGCATTACCGAGGTGATCATCAAGCTGGGTTCGACAGTATTGCTGTTGTCATATGTTGTAAATAAATGTTTTTATTTTTATTTTATTATAAAAATATGTAACACTATAATTGAATAAGAACGTCACCAGCCATGGCCACTAGACGAACTACAAACCTTTGTACATTTGCTTTGGTGGATTCGATTGATGACGTAGTGGATGATGTGTCACTAGATGGACACTGTTTCTGTCGACTTTCACTGCTCTGTCGCTCCCCTGATGACTTACGCCTGACACGCGAGAGAGGTGTGTCACCGTCACTGCGTCCTGTCAACTTCTCGTGACTGTCAAAGAAACCGACATCCCTGTTTCATAAATATATGAATACGCTTGAATGGTAACAAAAATGATGGTCAGGGAAAAATAATATTTTATTACATAATCATGTGATATAAACTATAATTATCTTTTCTAACACTAGGGAGATTTTTTTTAATGTGAAAAATAAAATTCTGTCAAATTCTGATAGCTGGTAGGTTTATTGTCAATGAAGTCACTTTTGCAAGAACTGCATACCCCTAAGTCATGCTTAGTTATGAATAAAGACTGCCTCTATCAAATAATAAAACCCGTCATTCAAATATTGATGACTATATTAATGAGAATTTGCTTTGGAAGTTACTAAAAATAAACTATGTTAGTATTTGTTGCAAGCAAATTATTTTAAATTAATAAGAAATTTATTTACTCTTTCATGGCTGAAGCCCCAGCATGAGGTGAAGTTTGGTCCTGTCTACCCTCCGAGGGTGAATGGTGCGTCTTAGAATCAACCGATGAACCAGAGAAGCTGAGAGCGTCAGATGACACGTCACTATACGGCATCCCCGGCTCCAAGGCAGTGTCACCAGTGTCCAACGTCAGCTGTTTCGTCTTCGACCGCGTCATGTGCACAAACTTCGAAAGTCCCGTCATGAGTGGAGTCGTGGCCTCGTATATCGGAATTGACAACTGGTCACTAGATGGCGCATCTGTAGCGCCTTCACTCGGATGCGATGCAGAGTAAGTGAAGTGCTCATCTTGCGTTGGTGTCGGTGGTGACTTGACGTCATGACGCGGCGAGTATGCGTCACTGGTGATTTTTGTGTAGCTTTCGTTCGAGCGCATGCATTTGTTGTCGCTGAAGAAGGTCGTGAAATCGTCGGACGTGTAGCGACGGTTGCGGGTGCGTTGTCGACGGAGTGCCATTCTCATCTCCTTCACCTTCTGTTCCCTCAACTCCTCCTTCCGTTCCTCCTTCGTTCGGTGCTGATCCCGCTTCTTGGTTCTCACTTCCCCACCTTCCTCCTCCTCCTTCTCCTCCGCTTTCTTCTCTTCATCTTTCGCGTCTGTGACAAGGTAAGAGACATGGTAAGATATGAATAATTTTACCGTTATATAGAATAGTGCAATTAGCAAAAAATTTACAGAATCACTAGATTTGGCCTCGCAGACATTTTTAATATACTGTTTTTATCTATGTATTTATTTATTTTAATTGGACATTGGTCCACACACAATGACAGATACCAAAATCAAGGCTATTTCAAAGGAAATTCAAGGCCATTTAACCGAGAAAGAACTGGCACCATATCATTGACACCGCGACCTACAGCAGGTCAACAAAACATAGAGTGACATCAAAATGCAGACAAATAACAGATCTAGGTTGGAATCCTTTAACTGCCTCATGATCTATCAGTGCATGAGCTGCTAAATCTAAATATCCAACATCCAATCTGTAAAAAAGTGATTGGTGAAGGAAGATCAATTTGAATGAACAGGAAGCCTTGCATCATAAAAAGGGGTCCATGGGCAACTGTTGTGCAATATAAGCAAATGGGCTCCCCAGCCAGGGGGGGCTGCTAATGAACAAAGGCTACCATCATACCATGGTCAGTGGGCAACTGTAGCCAACAGCTTTGCCATGGATTATGCAAAATACACAGATAAGGCAACCTGGATCTTATGTCTTTATGTGTAAAACTAAGAGGATAGATTATTTGAGAGCAAAATATAGCATCAGACAATGGGACAGTGCGACTGCTGCCTGACTAAATGGATGCAATGGGGCTTTGAAGTTAGTTCTTCTGCCAACTATCCTTTTCACACAAGCCTATAGGTTTAGTGGCAGCCAGCACACTACTGAGCCTAAACTACCATGCAGGTGTGAAAAACGTCCTGATGTATTTGAACTTGAGCCACTAATCAACTGTCCACCAAGCAGTAGCAGAGCAGTTTTATAATACTAATCCACAAGTTAAGTGGCAGTGATCTTCTTTTTATCATTCATGTGATGTTTATTGTGAGCAGGGCGGACACATGGTTATCATACGTAAACAGGTACAGAAAGAAACTAACGTTTTCTATCAAAAGAACACGTTTGCCTATCAATGGCATGTATTTCCTATTGTTGCTGTTTCTGCCAGGCAGAAATCAAACAACCCTGTAGGTAATTATTAATCAAATGTTTTTTGGTGAATCATAGTTGCAGACCATAAATGGTTATGATGGAAGTAAAATGTTGACATGTTTACTGTTCACTTATTGCACCATGTCTTGCATTTAGAGGAATAATTATAATAAAAAATAAAATGTTGTTTTTAAATACATGCATTGATGAGAAATTGGGAATTACTTTTCTGTGGCCTAAGAATAACTAATTTCACAAACTTCCCTCTTATATAAAACAACTACATAAAAATATATATCCATGCATGACACCGACTCCGCATGTGACAGATGTTTTGGGAGGAGGAATAGCTTCCCAGACAGCACCCATTAGACCCCTGGACAGTTGGGCATACATTTTAAGGGGTCATCCTGAAACAACCAAATGTCAACCATTAGAAGAATTGACATAGTTCCGCTATACACAAGAATTCTGTATTTGATTGAATCATTCTAGTATCATCAGCATATAGTAGAACACACCTTTTCAAGAAAATGTCTACATCATCACCACTAAGGTTGTTGTAAATTTCACCAGCTGCCATGTCAAGTCTCCATCTTCCCATTTACACTGATTTTCAGGAATATAGGCTTGTTGTCAGTAACTGTTTTCAGAACCGTGTCAGACCACCGGGCAGGGGGGGGGTAGCGACAGCAAAACCATTACGTTACGCTGTCATCAACATCACCTAGACTTCTACTCAACTCTAGTATATAAGACTATCCCTGTATTATAGCCTGATAGAATGATAAATGATAGACGGTGGGGGGGGGGGGGGGGGTAGCGACGGCAAAAACCATTACATTACAACATTACACTGTCACCGACATCGCCTAGACTCTAGTGACTGTATATGATAGACTAAACTCCTCAATAAATACACTAACTTAGTCTTAGTACAGTCAGTTGGCCTAACACTACAAGTACAACACTCCCTAAATTTTTGCATTACACATTTCTTTTTGGTTGGCGGTGGCGTCGTTTCGCTGTCAGCCATCGTTTCGTGCTGCGTGACTTCGTTTTGTTTGATCGCGGAAATGCGAATTTGTCATAACGCTGTTTCCTATTGGTTAGATTACGACCAGACTCAGCGAATGAAAAACCATGTCACAACATGCTGCATACATATGCTGCCACCTGTTGAATATAATAGTGGAAGCTAAATTTCAGTGATTGGCGAACATGGTGACAGTCCGTAATATTTTCATCCCTCGCCGTAATACCGTAATTTTAGGTGACTTTCCGGAATGATTCCGGACAATCCGGAATGGTAGGCAGGTCTGCACACACCTTTTGATTCATACAACCCTGTACCATAGCCAAATCATGCAGAAAGTCAAGTCTTCTACATCGATAATTGGCAGAGTCCTTTTTCAGGATATCTATGCCCAAGAGAGTTTAGAGATTGAGATGCCCGAGTCCACCTACAGGTTATATATTTACCCCTGTGGGGTCTTTTACCTCCCCGGCGTAGACACCAGGTAGAAGCAACCAACAGCTTATAGTCTCTTCTGAAAGACACAGCCAACCAGGGATGAAGAAAATTGCCCAGGTTATGAAACGGCAGTTGGTAGTAGGATTGAAGCCCTGGTACCCTCAACTGACAGTCCGGCACTCGACCACCACTCCCTACTTGCCCAGAACTATTGTTTAGTGTCACAGCACTTTACCACGCTGATCTAAAACATGCTTTTGAGTGGTGATGGGCCACTCCCACCTTACCTTTCGGCCTTGTTTTGCACATATCAAACCTCACGCACCCTCCAGCGAGAAGATGTTTAACATCCATAACCTAACCTTAACCCTGTTTCAGCTTCATCACAACCCATTGTTTGGAATTCACTGCCTGGCAATCTTCAAAATCTCTCAACTCTGTCTGAGTTTAAATTGGACCACCAGTCTAGGTGGTCCAAGCTTTCTGTGTGTACGTGTATAGTCTATGTTGTGTATACATGTGTGTATGAATGATATGTACTGATGCACTGAGTTTTTTGTCTAAAAAGATTTGCGCCATATAAAAGGTATCTATTTGTCATCAGAGCGGTTTCTGCTGCATCTAGTTTTCTGCTGCTTTTTGATATTTTGCTGGATCTTACACTAGATGTCTTTAGGCAGATATATCGTTCACTGGGAGCAAACTTGCAACCATGTTATTTGCCTCAAATTAAAATGAGGCAAACAGGGTTTTGAAAGAGTTTGATAGCAAATGCAGACCACATGACTACATTCAGCTATATCAGTTTACAATGATGATGTAAACATTCGTAATATTTGAATTCATCGGACAAAATTGTAAGCATTTGTTTACACCAATCAGCAGAGGAAAGTTATTGAACAGCCCGTGGTGTTTATACAGTTTTAATGCATTGCAACTTGTCATAAAGTGATGTTTGCATGCCATTGATAAAATAAATAAATGGTTTGGATTAATAATATTGATACATTGCAGAAAGATTTCTTCAATTTTTGGTGAAAACTGCATATTATGATAGGATGGAGTGGCCACATGCTCCGGAAACCAGCGTCAAGCATCACCAGAGAAGCGTTAACATGGAATCCCCAAGGCAAGAGAAAACGAGACCGGCCAAAGAACACTTGGCGATAGGATGGTTTAGAACCCTCAGGCAGACACCAAGCAGACAGGTTACAGCAGGAAACAGCTGGAGAGAATTGCCCAGGTCAGAGCTGTTGTCGACGGCCTATGCTTCAGGAGGGACGATGGACATAAGTGCATATTACAATTACGTATGGCAGAAACCGAGTGGCCCAGTATACAGGAAGTAGAGCCTGACCTTTGATGGCCTCCTCCCTATGAGCTGTGGCTGCAGCGGCCAGTCTCCTCCGTCTCCTCTGCTGTCTCTCCACTGCCTTCTCATCCTCTCTCTCCCTCCGCTTTGTCTCCAACTCAGCCCGTCTCTGTTGTCTCCGCAGGTACCGCTCCTCTATTTCACGCGCCTGCAGGTAAGACGGTGATTTGTACGAACAAGCCATACTTTGTCCTTTTAAATTATATTGAAACACTGCTTTTCTTCTGATAAGTCGCAGATTAACCCCAGAAAGTTTGGTGCCAGAGATTCAAACTGTCCAGGAGGAAAGCTTTAACATACCAACACATATACACACACACACACACACTGACACACACACACTGACACACACACACTGACACACACATACACACACACTGCCACACACACACTGCCACACACATACACACACACACACTGCCACACACATACACACACTGACACACACACACTGCCACACACACACTGACACACACACACACACACACACTGACACACACATACACACACTGACCCACACACACACATACACACACATACACACACTGACACACAAACACACTGACACACACTGACACACACTGACACACACATACACACACACTGACACACACACACACACACACACACTGACACACACATACACACACTGACCCACACACACACTGACACACACATACACACACTGACACATACATACACACACACTGCCACACACACACACACTGACACACACATACACACACTGACACACACTGACACACAAACACACTGACACACACTGACACACAAACACACTGACACACACTGACACACACATACACACACACTGCCACACACACACTGCCACACACACACTGACACACACTGACACACACATACACACACTGACACATACACACACTGACACACACACATACTAACACACACATACACACACACACTGGCACACACACACCGACATATACACTAACACACACACAAACATCGACACACACTGCACTTACACACACACACTGACACACTGACACACACGCACGCACGCACACACATACACATTTACTAGTTCGATGATAGTTAGAGAGTGACATGTAATTGCAAGAGACCAGAGACTTACGATCCTCGCCTTCCTCTCCTCTCTAGACTCCTCCTCCTCACTGTCGCTGAAGTTGTACTGCAATGAGATGAGGCGACGTGGTTTCTGTCTCGGCGCTGCAATAGTGGCGACCTCTGCTGGCACCTCAATGACCATGGCTGCAGCACCTGTCTCTTTCTTTGTGTCTGTGAGAGTCAACCACAAATGACAGCTCTTTATTCGTCTGTACATTTATATACAAATTACACTTTAATGAAATTAAATCTTCAGATACACTATAGTTTAATTGTTAATCACAGGTAAGATTGTTCAGAAGTACAAATTTGCTGCCAGTTACCTTTTTCACACTTCACGAACATATTTATTCAACGACACTAGCATATATGAAGAGCTACATTAATTCTGCAGTGACAATTCCATTATGCTGAACGCACTGCTAAATTAAGTTGACAGGCTTAATACGTTGAAAGAAAAATATAGAGGCGAGAATAACCTTTAACAGATCAATTATATCAGCAGGTTTTATTCTTACACTACACAGATTTGTGCACTAAACTTTTACCTTGGTATGTATACCACCTTAAAAATCAGAGCACCATAAAAAACATCCATCCACTGTTTTTCTGCCAAACTGATGAATAATAAAATTATGTGTCTGCATTGGTAATTCATAGAGTTAAGTGTATACATCAATTCATAATTTGACAATGCCATGATTCTGCACTGTGGTTCACCCTATCTACTAGACACACAAACACTAATGCACTCTAACACGTAAACCTAATATCATCATCATTCATTGTCACTGTGCAGCCATAGTGTCCCATGGTTGGGTGAAGGCCTCAGCATGTCATTTCCAAATCTGCCTGTCTTGCGCTGTCCTCTGTCAGATGGTGCCCTTCCTGTGCTCGTCTAATTCGTCTCTCCCCCGTCTCGCCGGTCTTCCTCTAGATCGTTTCCCTTCGTAAGGTCTCCAGGTTGTAATACGCAATGTCCATCGGTTATCTCGTAGTCTGCTGATGTGCCCTGCCCACGTCTACTTCTGTCTTCTGATTTGTTCTATCACGTCTATGACCTTTGTCTTCTGTCTTACCCAGATGTTTGTTTTTCTCTCCCGATATATGATATTTAACATACTTCTTTCCATCTTTGTTTGTGTGGCTGCTAGTTTGTTCTTTGCCTAGATGGTGAGTGCCCATGTTTCTGCGCAGTATGTCATCGATGGAAGTACGCATGAGTTGAAGACTTGTCTCTTCAAGCAGGTTCCCAAGTTACCCTTGAAGATGTCGCGGTGTTTGGCGAATGCTGTCTAGCCAGCAGTGATTCTTCTTTGAATCTCCTTATCTTTTGTCTCTGATACTGTATCGCTGTCCCAGACAGACGTAGCTTTCAATGTTCTCTATCTGTGTCATGTTGATATATATTGGCGTGTCACTTTTGTCTTCAACATTTTCATCTTCAGACCTAGTTTTTAATTTCATCAGCTAGCTCCTGCAACTTTTTTTGTAGTTCTTGCGGTGTAGTAGCGCATACGAGTATGTCGAAGCGAAGATGACCGAGATATTCTCCGTCTATCCTAAAGCCTCTGGTTTCCCAGGCTAATATAACAGAACTTAAGTACTCTGGACCCTAATCATCCAGGAAGCTCATACCTTCACGGGAAAAAAAATCCAAATGCTAATATAGTGTAATTTTATAATAAAATTATATATTTTGTGTCCTAACAGTTGTCACCAACATTTAATTAACATAACACACAACATACCTGTCTCTTGCACCACTGCCTCCTTGACCACATCTTGAGTGACTTTGGATTCAAGGTCGTCATCACTTGACCGTGTGGTCATGTCACTGCCGTCATCAAATGATGACAGGTCACTGGTGTGTACGGAGCTGATAGTCGCGTCAGAAATGCAGCCAGCATCGACATTGTCCCAAACGAAGTGATACACCTTTGATTCACTGTTACCTTCCTTCACATCATCGCAACCTTTGCCCTCTGGAGTCATTGACTGGTCGAGAATCTGACTAGACATTTTTTTGCTCTCTTCTTCTACCTCGACTTTGACAGTTTCAGTTTTTATATCGCTGGTGTTGGTAACAGTACTGCTGCTGCCATCTGCTGGCTTTTTAACGACGTCCGATGCTTTGTTGGACTGGCGTGGCATCTCCTGAACTTTCTTCTGCACATCCCTCGATTGTGCTTTCTCCGGGACCCTTTCCACTTTCACTTTTGACCTGTCGACCGTTTCAGAATATTTTGGCTTCGTTTCGGAAATATCGCCACTACTGCTGACTTCGTGACTTTCAACCTCCATCTTCTCCACAGGGTGAGCCACTGGTGCCACGGCCGACTTTGTCTCCTCAACTTGCTTTGTTGATGTTTCTCGTTTCACTGCCAGTTTGATGTCATCTTTGGTTTCCGTGACAAGTGGGGACTGTCTTCCCACCTCCTCCTTCTTCTCCGCCTTCCCAGGGTCCTTCCCCTTTGAGTGGGCATGGGTTTTAGGGGGGAGGGGAATGTTCAAAAGCTCCTCCACTGTAAGTGGCTCCAGTTTCTTCTTTTTCACATGCTTCCGATCTTGCTCCTTCGTCTCCGTTACAACAACTGGTGACACTTCGACGGGTGCCGCCACCAGAGGCTGCGCAACCTGCGGTGGCGCCACCATCACATCGGTGGCCATAGTCTGCAACGGGTACTGCGGTATCGTCGACATGAACCCAGGGGGCATTGTGGCGGAGTACCCCAGGGGGTACTGCATCATCCCCTGCTGTGTCATCCCGGGGAATATTCCTGTCTGTATTGGGTATCCATACTGCATCCCGGCAGGGAACCCATACGGCGCTGACGACTGATATGTGACACTGGTGCTGGCGCCTACTGTGCTGCCACCTGCGACGGTCATTTGCGGCGTCACGGGGCCAGTGTTTGGGGAGTCGATGTGCTCGTTTCCCCGGGATATGTAGGGCATACGCATTTCCAGGAGACTGGGAATAAGTGGGGATGAACCGACCCCGTAACTATTGTCGGGGGTCTGTGTGCCTGGGGGGAAGGGCTGCTGCTGGCTCCCTGCAAGAAACAAAAAAGTGGTGAAATAAACACACAATTTTAAAAGCGGCTTTACCATAATGATTATGGATTCGGACACTTAAAATAACTAAATTCTCAGCTGTCAAAAACATACAGTATAAAAACTAATAATTTGGGGTTTCCAAAAACATAGTCAACTTAAAATTGCATTCTACATTAAACAACCATTTTAAAGTTTTTAAGAAAGTGCATGTACAATATGTACAGTATTAACTTATTTGGTCATATTTTATACTATATAAAGGTGTATATGTCACTTTGGCATTTGATGTTATTAAATAAATTATGCTTTTGCAAGATTAATGGTCGTCGATTCACTGAAAATTTGAATTTGAAATATGGACAATCTCTGAATACAACTTTAATTCCGAACTATGTCTGTGGTTTAAATAATTTTATTATTATCATAGTATATCATATTAACATCAAAAGCATAAGGACTGGAAGAGAACGTATGTAGTTCTGAGACAAATATAACACCACACTCACATAACAAAAACACAGATACTGTAAGCAACACTTTGAAATGACCACTGGAACCAAACGACAACATCCAGTGCTGCCCTCACCTGGCAGATAGTTGCACTCTATCTGCATGCGCTGGCGACGGTGTTCCTCGTCCGTCAGTTTTAGTTGTCTCTCTCGTTCGTCCGGGTCAATACCCAGGAATTCACAGACTACCCGGTCAATCTGAGGCTTGAAGACGCGGTAGATCTTTGGGTTGACCACTTGCTCCACAACACGGTCAATGCCACTGGACATGATCGATGACCTGTCGGACAATCATGTGACCACCAATTTTGTATCTATGCTATAAAGACAGACCAGACAGACAGACAGACGGATATATTAATTTGTATGTATCTATGTCATAAAGACAGACAAAATTATTGTTTTGTATTTATGTTATAAACATATACATGTACAAACTGAAATAATTGACATAAATTTGAAGGTCAAGGAGACTCCCATTATGACATAACAGGTTGCTAACATGGGAGCCCTCTTTAAAAAAATAAATCAAATAATAATGAAAATAATTATTAATAATAATCATATAATTCAATGTTAGTAAATAAGTATACAAATACAAAATTAATGGGAATAAAAAAAACCTACTGCTTAAATTCATATTATATTACATCTTCCTGTATATTTTACCAGAATTCAAATTATTAATAATTTCACAATTTACATACTGTTAGGTATGCCTAGGTGTGACATCACAGATGCCAGTACTTTCAATACATTCACAGCATGTTTACAACAATAGATTGGGTTGGGTCGAAGCAAGCGTCCGAATGAGTTATTGTGTGGTATTCGATGTAATATAAACACCACCTGGTAGTCATACTACAGGAACAAGCATTTATTTTACAGTTCCACACAAATACCAATTTTATTTCAACCTGACAATGTTAACAAGACAAGCCGACTGCAAAAACCTTTGCCGCTTCAGCTTATTTTGAGAAAAATCGTTTCGATTGTGACCTTGGAAAACTGATCTACATCAGTAAACATAGACACACACTAACATAATTACTGTATCCAACTACAGAAAGTAACTTTATATGATATGATAACATTAGATGAAACAAGAGCTGTGCAATTTAGCATAACCCTGAATCCGGTTAATTCTTTTTCCGTTATTCTCTGTGGCCGAGTGGATAAATTCATTGGCTCACAGCACATCTGGTTTTACTACAGACACGAGTTCAAGCCTAACACCAAACTTTTTGTGTATTTTGATTTATCTTTTCACAAAGCAATATAAACCAAGCCATTTTATAATATGATACAATGTTTATCATTAAATATATCGAATGTTTTGTAGTGATTATTTATTCGCGACAAAAATAAAACAATATTACTTTCTGCAGTTGGATACAATATTTGTGTGTGCATGAGTCTGTTTACTGATGTACATTGGTTTTCCTGGGTCGCAATCGAAACAATTTTTCTCGAAATAAGCTGAAGCGGCGAAGGTTTTTGTGGTCGGCTTGTTTTGTTGACGTTGTCAGGTTGACTGGAGGTTCTCTTGCTTAATTTTTTCAACAAAGCTGGATTTGGAACCGTAAAATAAATTATTGTTTCTCTGTTATGACCAGTGTTTGTAGGCCTATCACATCGGAATACCGCATAATAACTCATCCTGATGCTCGCTTTGACTCAAACACTGTTTGTGAGTCTGTCTGTCCGTGCTTCTGTCTGGCCATCTACAATGTACCTGTCTGTCCGTCTGTGAGTCAAGCCACCCGTCCGTCTATCTGTGTGCAGGCTGTGAAATAACGCCGATCCGATCATCCGGGCGAGTAGTTTCAGTGATTGGACTAGTCCGTATTTAGTGGAGCAATCCCGTCAAAATTGGTGTGAATTAATTTATGTGGTGTACAGGGTACAAGCTAGTTGGGTGTTGAGATGGAATAAAACAAAAATAAGACAATAAGGTGGCATTTGATCATATTCAGACAGTTTATTACTAAGTAGCATTTAAAGTGCATAAGGAATTCTTATGCCGCTAAATATTCGGTACAACCGTCGAATGGGAAACTTGTTGAATGCGGTGAATGTAAATGGCGGCTGTTTACATCCAGTTAGCATAGGATAGGTAGTGCCGCCTAGCGACCATGAGTGATGAGTGACATGGACAAACATGATACATGCGCGGGTTATAGACATCGTTACGTGCTGTCCCATTGTGAACGTAGTTGCGTTAATCCTGCATCCGATGATTGTTTTAGCAAGTTACCAAACACCAGCAAGGTTACTGATTGTTTAGTCGGCTTCGGGAAAGGAACTGCTAATGAAAAGTATAGGCCAAATGATGCAACTTTGTCCGACAATGTCGGTCTTTCGTCGCCATCAGGCTTCAAGTTCTGCTGGCATCGCCTTTTCCACCACTGCTGTTTTCTGCCCCTGATTAAACTATGTCATTTCTTTTGATGACTGTGTAATTGGATCTACAAAATGACATGTATTTGTTTCTATTAATGACACATTTAGTTGAACATTTAATTAAAATGAGAAACGGCTTGTTTTCTTTATGAAATAAAAGCCATTTTTACTATGTCCCAGAACTGTCAGTCTGTTACATATATCATACAACAGTATGATTGATGGTACCTGGCACATTTATTTTGAAGGACTAGTAAAACGATATCAAGACTAGTTGTTTCTGAGTCAGCTAGTCCGATGGACTACCTGTCAGATAAAGCCATCGTGCACCCTGGGTATGTATTTCTGCCAAAATTGATGGGATATCACCTAGACAACTATTTTTGGCCCATGTGCAGAATAAACCTATGTGACTCAATACCTGGTTCACTGTGCCAGGTCATGTTATTTAGAATGATCCATATGTTGGTATTGATGGATCGTGCATGCAGTTTTAAAGCGAGTGCTGAGAGCGAAGGACTCACTCATTGATGTGCTTGCGAAGACTATCTCTCAACTGGTTCTTGTTCAAGGCTGGATGCCATGTCTGAGTCGACAGGAAGCGGGCGACGGCAACTTCCGTCCGGTGACGCAGGTTCAAATAGGCTGGCTATAAGAAATAATGCAGTGATCAAAACAAATACAGTAGAATCTCACTATACAGTCACCTCAGTTTACAAAAACATTTTTATATTCGGCACATACATGTGGATCCCAAATTTAAGACAATTCACTTGGAAAACGTCCAGCTAATAATTAAATTACCACCCCAGCTGCTTCTGGGCAATGGAACAGAAAACCTCGCTTTAAGTTTTGACATAAACATGTTAAATCTCAACCTTTGTGTCGACGTCGGCTAGACATTCTTTCCGGAACTTGTCGAACAACCCTTGTTTCTTTAACCGGTCAACAATGCTGTTGATGACCTTGGGGTCCGGTTCCGATGAATTGGACGCCATTTATAGCTTCCTTGGGCCAGCTGCAGTGGAAACAAATAAATAAATTTATATCATCATCACTGAGGATTTGGGTGAGCACTGTATAGTACAGGAATTTCAGCGACCGTATTGTATCTTTAACATCACTGCCACTTTTTTATTGAGCTGTTAGTCTTTACTATGGCATGCTCATATATTATTAGCTAAATTATTTTGTAAATTATATTATTATTCTACTATAATTATTATTCAAGGTGGCTCTCATGGTAGCAGCAATTAAATGGGAGCCTCCTGACCTATTGTATATATACACTGTTATAATATGTACTTCTAATTATTGGTCTGATAAATTTCATTCATTCACAATACGACGACTAAAATTAGTGTAAAATGACCCAGAAGTCATATAAGATATGTTTTATGTATAAAACAAGAAGATTCTTCTTTAGTATTGTGGATAGACCAACTGTCGGGTATATTACATCAGTTACTGGATTATTCAGTGACTTCAGATGAGGTAATCTAAGTACTGTTTGTCTACTCTGATTTTATGATTGTCCCTGTGTCTGTAAGTACATGACAACTTTTGGCACTTGTGTAGAATCTGGACCCACCTCAGTTTCATCCGTTAACTATATTTTTGCCTAAATTTTACACCTCAATGGGTTAATACCATAATTCAAAATCATCCCAGGCATATTTGTTTCAAAATATTGCGTCTTAGCACACTTTTGAGGCATAAATAGCATCTAGGTTTGCATTAATATACACTGCTATATCGGTCTTTTGAAGCATGCACTGCTGTAACACACGGACGCAGTGGCACAGACTAGTCTAGCATAAACCGAGTCACTAATTGGGCTTCAAAGACGCAACATTTTTGTAACATTATGCCTGGGATTATTTTGAATGATGGAACTAACGTACAAATGCACACTATCAAATTTAGGCAGTTGTAACAGCAAAATCGAGTTGGGTCCAGATTCTGTACAACTTCACAAGTCTTGACAAGCACCCCATTTTTTTTTAATGTTAAGTTTTACTTTTAACTTTAGTATACTGTGTTTTTTATTTCCCTAGCACAGAGCATAATTGACAGCGAGATGAGCATGACACCAAGAGATGCCAAGAAAGTTGAAACTGATGACGAATTTACACTTATCTTCGTTAACAAATTACTGCCAATGTAAATTTGATTCCATAAATATATAACGACTGGTTTGCTATGTTACTTCACACACCCAAATGGCAAAAGCCGCACTTTTTGCCGATCAACCGACCATTTAATCAGTGTTTTGGTCGGTGTCCGATATTTGGCGTTGTTGCTGAAGTTGGCTCAAACATTGATGTTAGTACATTCAGACTTGTTGGCATCAATGACGTTTTGGGTACCGTTCTAATAATAAGATATATATAACTTCTATTGCGCCTAAATCCTTGGCGATACGAACTGAAGAAGATATCTTTAGGGTTTGGTGTGTATTACGATGTAATCACTATAATAAAAAATAATCCCTCGTGACGTAAGAAATCAGACCAAATCTTTCAAGTTTCAGTTTGAAATCTTATCTCTTGTTTTTTTGTGTTGTGCTTTATTACATACATATACATACATACATCCTCTTCGGTCTTCAGGCAAATTTGCCTATGTACCGCTCTTTAACCAATGTAGCTTTATAATCAAATTTGACTGGCTGATGCATCCATAATACATCGAGTCGGTTCTTCAGTGCATTGACAGTTGGAGCTGTGACAATGGCTTCGGGTAATGCGTTCCATAAATCAATTACTCTCTCGCTAAAGAAGTGTCTCCTTATTTCTCGTTTACTCCTGTTTTTGTGCAACTTTAAAGAATGTCCCCGCGTTCCTTCATACAGGTCCAGGTTAAACATAGTGTGCGTGCAGGTAAATATGCCATTCAAGTATTTGAAAACATTTATAACGTCCCCTCGTAATCTACGATATGTTAACGTTGGTAAGTTTAGGACCTTTAGTCTCGTTTCATAATCATAATGTTTTAATTCTGGCACCATTCGTGTCGCTCTTCTTTGGACAGCCTCCACAGCATCAATATCGTACTGATAATGTGGAGACCAGACTGCTACGCCATACTCCAGAGATGGTCGGACAAGTCCTTTATAGAGATGGAGAAAGGTTAATTGTCTTGTCTAGGTATTGATACGTACGACGAATTATACCCAGCAACTTGTTTGTATTAGATACAGCCTTTTGGATATGTTGTGTGAATCTCAGCTGATCATCGACATGGATGCCTAGGTCTTTCTCGACATGGCTACACTCCAAAGGATTTTTACCTGCTGCTGTAGTCAAGGTGTAGTTAAATTCTGGGTGCCCATGTCCAATTCTCATTACTTTGCATTTGTCCGGGTGAAAGTTTAATTGCCACTTTTCGGACCATTCCTGTAATTTGTCTAGGTCTTTCTGCAGATCTAAGCAATCTTTTCTTGTTGAAATTTCATGGTATATTTTTGTATCATCCGCAAAAATCTTCATGCCACATCCGACTACATTTGTTATATCATCAATATACAATATAAAAAGAATGGGACCAAGAACACTTCCCTGGGGTATCCCACTTATAACATCTGACAAGTATATATGTAATTAACTCGTAATAGAAATAAATCTTTTTTTTTTTCTGGACTCGTGCACAACTTATTATTAACATTAAATACTAATACAAACATAGGATGATAGTTGGTGGAATAATGGACAACCAAGGTTGAGGATCCAAAACAATTGGATGGTCCAAAAACTTGTAGGAGGTTGAGATCCCTGCCACACGTGTAGGCGTAAATGGAAGATGGGAAGTTGGTCCTAAATGTGGTGGGAAATTGGCCCAAAAGAAAAATTATATAACGGAAGATGACAAGTTAAAACCACCGCCAACAAACGGGTATTGGCGATTGTGGCGCTACCAAACGATCAACAACAGAAACATTAATATCAATAATGGCTAATTCGATGGGAACGATTGACGACTTGGTCACTAAATATCTTGTTTACAGAGGCTTTCATTCTGCAGCAAAATTGGTAGACTCAGACTCAAAGAATGCCAGAGACAAAGGATTTCGTGTACGTTCATAATTATTATAATAATTTGTTGTTAGTTGTTCACTGAATGTCATTTTGAAATGCTCTGCGTTGGCGATAATTGCGGTTAATCGCGACCTGTCATGAGACCCAGGCATCTAAGAACTGCCCCCAAGCCCCGCAAACTACTAATGTAATCCAGCACAGGATGATCCCCACCACGTCATATAAATAGAACTGAAGGCACTTGTCTGGAATCCGGACCCACCTCGATTTCGCTGTTATAACTTGAGTTTTGCCTAACTTTGAAGTTTGATACCTCAATGCATTAGTTCCATTATTCAGCATTATCCCAGGCATATTTACGTTTAAGAAGTCTTAGCGCACTTTTGAGGCGTAAATATTGCCCCGGTTTGCATCAACATACGCTGCTATATCGCTCATTTTACGAGCATGATGCAGTAACGCACGACCGCAGCGGTGCAGACTAGCGCAAACCGGGTCACTATTTGGGCTTCAAAAGTGTGCCAAGGCACAATATTTTTGTAATATAAATATGCCTGGGATGATGTTGAATGATGGAACTAACGCTCTGAGGTATCAAAGTTAGGCAAAACTCAAATTATAACGGCGAAATTGGGGTGGTTCCGGATTCTACACAAGTGCCGAATTGTACAACACGTTTCACGCAACATTGTTCAAGCATCACACACCTCCAGGTCCAATGCACGCTTGACTGGCCAGTGCAAAATATCCCCACACTGACACTGTCGATGTACAAAATACGAATTAATGAAAAGAGGAAGAAGATGAAGACTCCCTACAGTTCTACAGCCTCCTTCCATTTGTTGTAATTCAGTAATTCGCTATTTTTCTGAATTTGGTAATGTATTCAAAATGTTTGCAGCCAATAGTTTTATGTTTGCCATTTTGTTCCTAGTAGCAGGCAGCATGTGTGCTTGCATCATTCTCTCTGTTTACATCACATGTGATATAAACATAAAATGTGAACAGATGGAACGACGAGCCCAGTGCCACTGGCAGAGCTTTTCATTTGACAGGCTAGCCCTTGCCTAAGCCCAGGCATAGCCCTAGGCAACAGGGTTGAATTCAAATATAATTGTATTTTTAGTCCTTTGGCCGAATGTCCAAGGGACTATTGCCATCACTCTGCGTCCTCCGTCCGCCGTCCTCCATTAACTGCCATATCTCAGAAACCGTTCAGCAACTTTTTCTCTAATTTTGCATAGACATCTTAAGGCACTGGCACTTTGCACAAGAAATCTGTATTTGATTGAATCATTTTAAGGGCTCCCTAGGGCCTCCAAGGACCCCCAAACTGGTAAAAATGTAACATTTGGCCTATTTTTTCAAAAACTGTTCAACTTTTTTTCTAATTTTGCATAGATGTATATTAGGGTGCTGCCACTATATACAAGAAATCTGTATTTGATTGAATCATTCTAAGGGCACCTAAGGGCCCCCCAAAGTGCAAAAGTTTTACATTATCTAGTGATGTGGTTTTGAGAAGGGCCCTTGAGACCACCCCCAACAGTAGATTTTGTTTATTGTGCCACAAAGTCAACACCAAGATTAATATCTGCAGCCTAGTGCTACTGTTCCATTGAGACCTTGACTAATCTTTAATTGGTTGCAGTGCCCAGGCAGAGTAGACACCCCCAACAGTGGATTTTTTTTAATGTGCCACATAGTCAACACCATGACTAATCTCTGCAGCCTAGTGCTATTGTTCCATTGAGACCTTGACTAATCTTTAATTGGTCACAGCTCCCAGGCAGAGTAGACACACTTGACCCCTGTTAAGACTGAACAGTTGCCTAACACTTTTTATCTTCAAAACTATTGATTTTCTATAATTGAAAGTTGTGTTTATTTTGATGTTCAGTTAATTATTAGAAAATGGTGTGACTGTGGTGTCTATTGGTTAAAGATGTATTGTCTGTAGAAACCTGTAGGTGACAAACATAGAAAATTAATATTCTGTCACCTGTAGGTGACAAACATAGAAAATTAATATTCTGGACAATTATAGAGTGAAATATCCTACACTTTATTGATATCAAATGCATTCTACTGTTCTGTTTATGCTTGCCATGCCTTGTGTAGACATGGTACTGCATAAATGCCATGTAAAGTCTGTTATAATTATGACTAACAGTGTTCAAAATGATTCAGGTAAATAGCAAATAACAAAGGACACAAGTTTTCTCCTTGCCATACTTGCTATACATCACCTGAGAAGAAGGCTGACAGCCTGGCCCTGATTTATACATGATTTAGCATTTTTGTATATGTTGTATACAACTTTCAACACAGTACCATTAATACTGCATGAAATTATCTTAGACCACAGGGAGGACCGGTCTACTAAATCAAATGCTTTCTTGTGTCAACTTGTGTCAACAGACAGAATTAAGCCACTGGACCCCTGTTAGACTGGACAGTTGCCTGTAGGTTTTAAACTGTGTCAAACAGTGAGTCTACCTTTTGCTCTCAAATAATCTGTCCTCTTAGTTTTATACATGAAGACATAATCTGGCATAACTTGATAAGTCTATGGAGCAGCACATTTGTACTTCCAGTGTATCATTGCAACATAACATACATATTACATACTGTGTGTCACATTTGAATGTTGTGCATATAATGTTTCCATGCAATCCATTTGCATATATAATGTAAAACTTCAACAGCCGTTTTCTTCATTTTAATTTTTTGATCCCTACCATGTTCAATGCTCCATAACTTCGCCAATTTTTGTAGTATTTGTAGTCATATTTTGTGAAACCATGTAAAGCACCCTACCAAACCTTTACAAGGAAGTAAGAAAACAATGTTAAAATTTTTTCGACTTAGCACTCATTTGGTCAGCCGGGGTCACATATAGACATATTAGTCCAAAGGACTTCAAGGCCTCTTGGCCCATTTTTTTAATAGCATTATTTGTAGTTTAGTTGAATTTAGTTGAATTTATTTCCTTCTGAAGTCAAAAGGAAGCCTAAATTTAATAACGAATATTGTTCTGATAAAGCATTTAGTTCCAATGCTGTAACAATATCATAGCCATTGATCACGTTTTGTTTCATTTTTTCAGGTGGACAAGATCTTGGACCAGATACACGTATACATAGCAAACAGTGACCTACAAGGACTCGTCGACTACTGGCATTTTCTTGACCGACGTCTGTTCTCACACCTAGCACCACCGCACGAGGGTGCTGCACACAAACTAAAAATCAGCCTCCTTAAGGTGGATTAACAATGCGTACATTATGGTAACAAATTCATGCTAAAATATTGTCATATGTAATAAATTTAAACTTTCATTTGCGTGGATAATGTTTCAGACTTGACTAAAACTATTTCGATGTTGTTTGGAATACATTTTTTTTTCATATCCCAGAACGGATAGTTAGCTGTATCGATGATGTCATCTTGTTATGAAGGGCATAAATCTACACTGGTGAATGTCCATAGGTGTGTGGGTGGGTGGGTGGGTGCATACATCCATGTGTTAATGTGCAAGATAAGGTGTACAACTTCACATGTTTGACACAAAACTTTGTGGTACTGCAAAACATAACAAAGTATATTAATTTTAAGCATATATATATAATAAAGTACCGAAAAGTGATGACAACTTTTCAATAATAATTAGTTTACTTTATATAATTGTATACTTGGATATAGAAACCTAATTCGATTTTGTATGCCTGACACAATTGATACATAAGCATGCATTTCTCATTATTTCCTAATTTTGAGCTATGTCTGCCACAATCATATAACACATAGATTCATCTAATGACGTCTACACGATGTTGTTGATTGCTGCAGATGTATGTGATCAATGCAGTGCAGAGCAGCAAGCCAGACCGAGTGAATGAGTTCTTTGAGAAGATGACTCCACAACTGCAGGGCCAGGCAGAGTGGAGTGAATGGTTTGGTGAGACCAACTTCAGATTTTTGTCAGGACTTATTTTCTTTCTTTTTCCACCTTGGTCCCTTGTGTTGTGAGGTCTGCTCAGGGCTTATTTTCTTTCTTGAAGTTTCTTCTTTTCCCCCTTGGTCCCTTATGTTATGGTGTGAGTGTCACCCCACTCGGTCTGTTCTGCCCTTTCCTTGGTACGGTCTGTTCTGCCCTTTCCTTGGTACGCCGCCAGCTACTCCAAAAGAGTCCAATATTCTGCAGTTGCCTCCCAATCTCGTCTGTTCATCTTTACCCTATCAAGATCTCTCGCCATTGTCTCTCAACTTAATTGTCTTCTTCATCTCCTTGTATCCTTCTCTTCTGTCTTTTGTTAGGGCATTTTAATTACTAAAATTTTTGTTTCTGTAATATTGCTTTTGCTTTGATGAAATTTGTTTATGTGTAACTGTCAAAGGTATTACTGTGTCATCCTTGTCTTACAGTATGAATGGGTCCACCGTGTCATAAAGCTTATTCATCAGCAGAAAGATTCTCCCATATCTTCTGAGGCCCCAAACACCAATAATTGTTTAGGGCCGACAACCACACTACTAGTACTTGTAATATTCCAGCAAAATAAAAAATAATTAAACTCCGGGTGAACTTCCACTTGAACAAAACACTACAGTCATAACAATAAACAATAAAGTAGATTTTCCACTGAAATGTTAAGTCCGATTTTTTGTAGGCATGAACATTGTGTCATTTTTATTGATATGGAGTTAAAATTCTCACCATTCTTTTGTAGTGCTTCCATTTTTGAAGAACCCAGAGGAGCAACGTCCGTTCGCGATGTACTTCGCCAAACAGTGGCAGGACACATTCTTTTTGTCACTACACAACTTCCTGGGTTCTGTCGTCCACCACATGCATATCCTTTTCTTTCACTCACATCACACAAATTGATGAATCTGGTATGTTGTGGTTTACTTATGTCACAGTCAGAATTATGCACATGACCTATATAAAGCTTTGTCTTGCCAATTATGGTTACAAAGGTAATAAATGGGAAATACATTGACATCTGCTAAATCAAACATTCCCGCACACAAAGTTCTCGCTCGTCCAACTTAAGCAACTTTGCCTTATTTTTGTCATAAATAAAAAATTTGGGGGGCCAGAATTTCAACAAAACATAATGGGAAGTCTAAACTCTCCATGTGTTTGGCATCCATTTTGGATGACTTGATGGACCTTGTTACTAGAAAATAGGTCATGTGATAGATTAATCAATTAATGACAACACTTCTGCTTCTAATGATAAACCTGTTTCCTCACATCATACAGCCCATCATAGACCAGGGGCCAGTTTCAGGAAGCAACTAAGAACGTTCTTAAAGCTAAGATGATTGTCGTAGTAAATCACGTGATTTTTTTATATAAGCAAACATGAGTTTATGCAAACATGTGATGCTACGTAATTGCTTAACTTTAAGAACTCTTCGTGAAACTGATCCCAGGCTCATTGATGTTGATATGTTTAGCATGTGATTAGTGTTATAAACATGTCGATTTGATAAAAAGATGTATTGTATGTATGTTTTGGACAAGATACCCTTAATATTCCCCAACCCTCCCATCCCTGCTTAATCATGGCGAGGAACAGAAGAAGATGGCTCGACTAAGGGAGGAAAACGCCAGATACAGACACCAGGTGAGGAATCTACTATTAAAAAAAGGTAAACATATGTTCTTATATAACGCAGTATCCAGTCCTTAGGACTGCTCAATGCGTTTTACACTTTACTCCTTGGCAAACCTGTACAGTCGAACACCATCTCGATTTCTCTGGGAAGCATTCAGCCATGCTGCAATTAATGTATGATGACTAGTACACAGATATCCACCACTGTCTATAGCCAGGTACTCATTCAAACAGCTGAGTGAACTGGAGCAACGTTTGTGAACGAACCTGCCCAAGGTTCGACACCGCCGCACAGGATTCGAACCCGGGTTCTCTCGATTGAGAATCCGAATCTCTAGCCACTGCGCTCCACGAGCAATGGTGATGTCCCCTATCTATATCTATACAAAAGGAAACTCACTTGTGACAGAATAACCCATTTGCATGACAGTAACCATAGTGACGTAACCATAGTGACCAGATGATCTTAGAAAAATCCGGTTTTGTTCAATGTTC
>OZ023206.1:65791303-66206303 GCA_963995525.1 Escarpia spicata | reverse complement strand
ACTACAATAATGACATGTCTTCAGACACTTTATTTTTGGACACCTATTATTTGTGCACATCCGAATACCTACAGTGCATAATGACTGTGTTTTCGGACACCAAAAATGATTCTTTTTTGTATTACTGTATTCAATCTTTTTAGCATACAGTACGCTTGATAAATAATCTTAAGGTTACCAAAATTATATTTCTTAAACCAGTATAAAAATGACAAAATGGTGGAGCCACATGGTGGAAATTATGTGTATTTTTTACTGTCTCTACTGCGCTCCACTATTTGGCACCACTAAATCGTTCATTTCCGTTTAAAAAAAAACATGGTACCATTGACACACGTGTTACTCTGAATTAGAAACACATTTTTGTCAATTATTTATGGTTACCACGTATTTAAAACTACTTCACATTGAAGAGGTAAGTTAGCAATGGACAGCAGAAGACAAACGATCTGCATGACAGCGGTGCTAAGACACGGACAAAGTCATAGAGCAGATCAGGCCATCCTCTGCATACATTCAAGTTTACTTCAGTCGGGATGACACACATGTAACTGAAGCTAACTGGAAGTGATGGTGATTTTGTGGTCAAAAGGATACTGGAACTTTGCAAAGGCTGTGGATGCAGGCGGAACTTTTTTCTCATATTGTCAATGGTTGACAGGGAATTTCAATAAGCGATGGATCCAGTGATCAATTTTAGTCACTGTGTGACACTGACCGACATCAGACCGTGATGGAAATTAGGGGTGTACACTAATTAGGGCATGTACATTAAAAAGAGCGAATACGGTATATGTTTTTGGACAGCTGAAAATTGTATACATTTTTTGTGTCCAAATATTTACAATTATTACTGTATTTATGAGTATTACTTTGGAAACAGTGTTCGTGAAGTAATACGTGGAAAGAAACGTTCCCCTAGATAAGTTGACACGAGGGCAACCACATTGATAAAATCTAGCTATCAGCATCTGAACCCCTTTGTTAATATTATAACATCGACTAAATGTTCTTTGTTGTATAAATATTATGTTATATATTTGTGTTTTCGTAATGTTTTGTGCCTGCACGTAAATTCACATAAAGATATATCAAATTAAAATGGGTCATATGTAATTGTTTACACATTTCAGAGTATGGAGTCTTCAACCAGCCCCGGTAACCTTGGTAACAACAATGTCGAAAACACCGTTGATTTCAGTGGAATGGCTAAAAAAATCAGACACCAGGGTAAGATATCCTTATTGAATGAAACATTGGTTGCAATCAAAACTGTAAACTTATAATACAAAAATTAGGGTATTTAGTTTCGCAGCAGTTAATTTCTACTGATCTTGTGATTTCATTCTGCAGTTTTTCCATAGGAATGAGTTGTTTCCAATTCCAGTTTCCTGTTAGCATGTTGTGTGCTGTCTCAGTCATCTAGTGTTAATTACCCCGGGTAAATACCGTCGAGTAACTTTTGCCATGGTCAATGTTGTGTTATATTACATCTTAGATCTGTTCTTAAATGTCTTCCTATATAAAATATCTTAAATATGTTCATAGATGTCTTCTGAAATCTCTTCTTGAAATTAATCTTAAACCTCATCTTAGACATTGGCTTAAATATCATCTTAACCTTGTCTTAAACCGCATAATATACCTTACCTTAAACTTGATCTTAAATCATGTCTTAATACTCATCTTACATCTAGTCTTATATGTCATCTTAAAACTTGACTTAAATCATGTCATAAGCCAACTCTTTAATCATAAACATTGTCTTAAACATCATCTTAAATTTTGTCTTGAGCTTTCTCTTGAACTTTGTCTTAAACTCTTATGTCATTGTGTTTGTTTTTTTAGTTGTTGCTAGGCAGTAAGAGTTGCAGTATCCGACTGTTTGATGTACACGAGAAGAAGACAGTGACAGAAGTGACCACTGACCCCATCTACCCCAGGTAAGGCGAGTGGTCAAGAAACCTGGCCGTCAGACATAGGCCATGTGAATAGTACTGTCCTCTTTGTCCCTCAGATCAGGAGTGAGGCAGGCAGTGATACTGGTCCTCGATTTGTTTCTTCTTAATGATGAATCAAATCGCTTGTTTTAACATTTGATCATGGTTATTACAATGAAGAGGTAGGTAATTATTTCTTTTAAAAATATGCATTGATTTTACCTGAAAAGGGGACTTCAAAGTGTGTGGAGTTAAAACAAAGCCACTTTGTCAATTTCCAGATGTTTCCGTATTTTCAGCCCAAGTCCAGCCATCTTGTTACCTCTTGTAGTTACAGTTCTCTCATTGGTCAGAATAAACAGTGTGGTGTTGCTTTGCAATGCTCTGCTTGTCGTCTCAAAGTGCATATTATGTACTTATTAAAGAATTGTTTTGAATAAAACTATTTATCATACATGTTCAATGGTGCATTTTGTTGTTGCAAATACTTAGACTTGTGTTTAAAGTTCACCTTTAAGGAATGCAGTATCATCACTGTCATGTAATTTGGTGGCGTATTATTCAAAGTGGTTGATATTAATTGTTTGATACAATGAATTTTCTACCATCTAAAAAACATGTTTGTGCTTACAGTGGAATTTTCAGTGGATATTCTAGGATATCATGTGGCCTCTAGACTGGTGTACAACATTCTAAAGGAGTTTAACTTAATCGCGGGATAATCTCATTCGCCTTAGATTCTTGTATTCATGAATGCTGTGTGTTTAGGATAGCACACCTGGCGTCAGACCAAGCGGGGAAGAGGTTTGTATGCTCCGCAGTCGGAGGGAAGTTGGGCACGGTATCCCAGCCTGGGACAAACTCCCCACAGAGATCCCTGTGTATGGGAAAACTCACATTGTGGGATTTGGAAACAATGAAGGCTGAGGTAGGGCACTGGTTGGATTATGTTACATTTTTTTAAAGGATTTTTTTCTGTATTTCTATCACCAAATCATCTACAATATTTTACAATTTAAAGGGAGATTTTCCGTTAATTGTTTTAGTAAAATCACCGTACAGTGTAGGTTATATGTATTATAATATGTTTTTAATGAACCGTTTTTTGTAGTTAAAATTTAAAGTGTTTCTGGAGGAAATTGTTTGTTTTTATGGCAGTGAGCCACTTTTGAAGGTGGGACCTCAGCTACGAATCCATGATGACAACGTAGTGACATTAAAAGTCAAGTACTGACTTTTAAAGTTGTTTCTGTTTTATTAAAATATATTTGGGTTGTCAGTATGTTAAAATATATACTGTATAACATACCGGTAGTCATGTTATACAGTATATATTTTAACATACAATAAAACATGAACAAACTTTAAAGTACATGGCCAATTGTTATTTAGTAACATAAAAAATAGATAAGTGAGCGAAAAATTAACAACTCGAAACATGTTCAAAAACATGAAATTCTACGGTCGCTAACACCCTCATGGCTCATCCTGTCCCAACGATCTTGGCATCATTTGAAAGGATGCACTTTTTGTTATTCTAGTGTCAACTAGATTTCCCGGTAACCGTTCACAGAACACCTATAAATGGACCTACAATCGGGCCGTTTTCGGTGTTTTGTACGGTTCCGAATGATTGCGGCGCTGTTTTCCTCATTTGCATAGGTTCAGACATGCGCACTTCACCATTTCTCCACTTTTTAAATGGCAGCGAAACTGACATACTTTGATGGCAGCGAAAACCGATATAGCTCCACGTTGGTGTGACATGACACTAATGTTCTGGCAGCAAGCATCTTTGACTAACTTTTTATTTATGATTACTCTCTTCTTCACCAAGTGTTGCTATTTAATTCTAACTGTGACCTATTTATTGAGATTGTTTCGACTTGCAGCACCACTTGGCAGCAGGACCCATGGATGTGGCCATCAATTCTACCTCCTTCAGTGAAGATGGCCGGCTACTCTTGGCTGGCACAACCAATGGCTCTATCAGACTTTACGGTAACCACGACAACCAACTGCCTGTTTTATGCAATCATCAACGGGGTGTATATAGTAGATGGATCCACTGTGTCACGGTTCGCCAACTTCATAATAACAATTATGTGTATGACCATCGTCAAACTTTACCTTTTCTAACAAGGTTCATAATAGTTAATAATGAATTACATTATAATGACATTATGACAGTATGACATTTCATAGATCAAACATTCCCACATACAGTTGTCACTTTAGAAACTTTGCGTTATGCTTTTGTCATAAACAAATTTTTTGTCTGAATGCTCCAAGTGTTTGGTATACCTTTTTTATGGCTTGACAGACCTTTTGCCAGGCAACAGGCCACATGATGAATAGGTCAATTATATAGTTACATAATTGGAAAGACAGTTGTCGTACATTGATATCAGTATATATTATGTAATATGGAGTTGATTAGCTTTGATAACATGTCTAACAGTTTTGTATTGTACATGTATCTACGTATTTTTGAAACTGATTATTGTTTGCATAATTTTCAAAACCTCGGAAACTATGGGTTCCAATATTCTCTGAGAATATGTTAGGGTGCTGTTAAATAAAACTGTTTTAATTATTTTAGGAAATATATCATGTATTTTAGTTACTTAATATATTTACTCTTTAATCTTAATATAAAATTATATTTACCGGCATATTTTTGTTTTTCTTAAAGTTATCTTATTATTCCATGTATGTTTTATAATGTGTGTATGTGCCTATGAACATATATCCCGGATATATTATGATGCTATACAAATGTTAGTAATAATAATAATAATTATTATTAGCATGGTTAGGATTTAATGACACGGATCAGTTCCTATCCAGATACAAAGAGACGTGAATGTGTGACGACTTGGGCAGCTCACACTGGTGACGTTTACGCAGTCAGCTTCAGTCGCCACGTCAACAGCTGCTACAGCATGGGCAGCGATGGACAGGTGGCGCCACATGTTTTGTTATATTTCCCATAATGCCTCTCTGACAGGAAGCATCGCTTTTTAGATGAAATGTGAGAAACACTGAGGGTGTGCTTGTGAAGAATTGTGTCTCATTGATGATTCTATATTTTGTGAGCATCCCTAAATATGATGGTTCCATGTTTTGAGAAGATCCCTAGAGACGATGATTCTGTTTTGAGAGCATTCCTAAATATGATGATCCTATATTTTGAGAGCGTCCTTAATGATGATGATTCTACGTTTTGAGATCCTCCCTAAACATGATGATTCTAAGTTTTGAAATCTTCACTAAGGGTGATGGTTCTGTATAAGATTTTCCCTAAAGGTGATGATTATGTTTCGAGATCCTCCCTAAAGATAATTATTCTATGTTTTAAGATCCTCCTTAAAGATGATGATTCTAAGTTTTGAGATCTTCCCTAAGGATGATGGTTCTATTTTGAGAGTATTAAGATGATGATTTTTATGTTTTGAGAACATCCCTAAATATCACAATTCTAGGTTTAGAGAGCATCCCTAAAGATGATGATTCTATATTTTGAGAGCATCCCTAAATGTCATGATTTAAATATTTTGAGAGCATCCCTAAATATCACGATTCTGTATTTTGAGAGCATTCCTAAAGGTGTCGATTGTGTTTCAGTTTGTGGAATGGAGTATCGGCGGAGGTAGCAGGATCATGGATCACGCGATCCATGCCGGAGCGTGTGGTCCATTTGTGTTGTCTGGGACTGGCGGATACAGACAGGTCCACACGCCCAAGGGTCAACTGTTTGCCTTCAGTTCTGATGGTCAGCATGTCCTCACATGTGCACAGAATGGCGGACTGATCTACCAAGTAAGCAATTCTTCCTCTTCTCCCGTTGTGGGGTGGGGGCACATCACTCTGTCCCTTCTGCCCTCTCGATGATACTTCTTCCCTTTCTCCCACTTTCTCATACTTGTCCACCCACTTCTGACATCAAATGTTGCAGGAGTACATTCTCTGTACGTGTCCTGCCCAGTTCACTCTACCAACTGCCTTCATTTAAGGTGTTTCTTCATGCTAATCTCTTCTCATTATCTGGATAGCTGTAATTTTTAGTTCATCAACAAAGCAGTTAGATACAATTAGTGCCAGATTAGGTTTATTATGATAAATAGTGCTTGTCATCAATGCTATAACTGTTCTGTTCTATTGTATACTTTTTATAATACGCCAATAATACATAGTAGTAATAATTATAGTTGTATAATTATAATAATGTATAACAAATTATATTTATTACAACTAATTATAGTTATTACAATTAGTTACTAATAGTAATAATAGTTAACTTTATTTGTTGGCGTAATGATAGTTTAATATTGTAGTTATAATCATAGTTATTATAATTTCTGTATTTATAGTTATTATAATTAGTTGTAATTATAGTTATTATAATTAGTTGTAATTATAGTTATTATAATTGTACCCAAGGTTCTTGTTTCTTGGATTAAAAAATAAAAAAGTAAGTTTCTTGAGAGGTAATGTCAACAAATACTATAATTATTATAATGACTTATAATTATAGTTATTGTGTCCAGTTGCAGCCTGTTCTGCGGCGAGTCAAGAGCCTGGGCGGTCACTCGAGTCCAGTCACTTGCGTTGACTGGTCAATGTCATCAGACTACAACACATGTCTCACTGGGTCAATGGATGGCAGAGTCATTTTGTCGACACTCCTCACTCAGTGATGTGGTGTCGACAGCACGACGCGGCGTCATCATAGGCGTCGACGTAGCGATATGTGAAGTATAAGTGATTAAAGTCAGGGACATGTCTGCATAATTTGATCTATGTAACTCTTTCGGTGTTGTGAGGTCAGTCGGGTCATTTCAAGGTCAGTCGGGTCAATTCAAGGTCATTTCATCTGTGGGATATGGTAGTGTAAAATGGTAAGTTCTAATAAAGTGTAGTATCCAGTCCATGTGACTGCACAAAACGGTTTAAAAGGACGCAGCCTGTTCCTAATTTTTCATTAATTAATATAATGTTCTTAAGACTGAAAAATGTGTATACTGCCTGCCAAATAGTGTTTAGTAAGACCGTAAGAATGTTCACAATTTGAAAGTTGTGACCCCCCTAGCATGTTCAAATTGTGTTTAGTAAGACCGTAAGAATGTTCACAATTTGAAAGTTGCGAGCCCCTAGCATGTTCAAATAGTATTTAATAAGACCGTAAGAATGTTCCCAATTTGAAAGTTGCGAGCCCCTAGCATGTTCAAATAGTACACAACATTTCAAGTCAAACTTTATTGACCATATTTCCAAGGCAGGCTGAGTTGACTGCAATACACTTTGATGTTCAACAATGTCCCATTTTCCCACGTTCAACACAGTGGGTAGAGGAACAGACTGCTTCCTTTAAACATCATCTCTTGGCAGACCTGTTCTTGTCTTCTCTGGGAAGCAATCAGTTGTTTTACCAAACTTGCGTTAATACAAAAAACCTTTTAAAATTTACATCATAGCGAACATCAGTTATGTATACTGTGGGAGATAGTCTTCTGTGTGTGTAGCGTCAATCAGAGGATGTACAGTTTTGCTAGGAGACGTCTAAAGAGTGATGACCACAACTATTTCCACAGTCAGTTTCGGGAGATCCGATCAGTATACAGGATATCCCAGAATGCAGTGCAAGCTCATATTGAGCATGTGCAACAAACAGACGTAGGTGATGATACAGGTTGTTTTGCAGATCAGTCCTATAGGTGGCACCACAGGTGTGTTATAGATTTATAACTTCGCCACCAGGGGATCGTTTCACTAGTGTTGTTATAAGCTCATAAACAAAATTTTGCTCTTTGAAATCAATTTTACATCCTAACAGTGATCTTGAATACGAAAAACTTTAAACACCAGCACATGGTTGCTGGTGTGTCACGGAAATAGTGTCCCCTGTAATACCGCAGTAACGTTTTTTTGTTGGCTAAAGCACTGTAAATTTAACAATACATTCAATTTAATTAAGATTTTTGTTGAGTTCATTATCTCAGTGGAACGTTTCCAGGTGTAATGCTGTGTACATATTGCAGCCGAGTCCCTATCCATGGCACCTGTACTCGGTGATATATAAGTTCCACACGGGTACGACTAGGATGTGTATGATAATTATAAAACAACGAATCGGGGAGTGTGGATTCCTTTGAGGAATGTGAGCTGAGAACATCTGGTCAGCTGCCATAGCATAATTTTATTATTGATATCGTAAAAGTTTGTTTCAATACATTTATGTGATTATTTTGCACTGATATTTACGACAGAGTTGGAGAATGGCACAGTTTGGTAGAACATTTTGTAATATCGACTGTTGATGTGCGTATGATATTTTATAGATGCTAGGATTTGACTGTTTTCAAAAAGGGCTTGCTTGCTAAGACAAGCAATTTACAAGGATGTGTTCAATTTTATGGGATGATTTGCCATAAAACACAGTGAATGTACATAATATTTTAAGTGTAATATAAAGTGACAATGTAAGTGTAGATTTCAACACTGTAATGTGAAATATATTCTGCTCAACTAACTCATAATGTCATTCACAGAGCAATTTCATATATTGCATTTAAGGTCTCAGTAAGGGATCAGATCACATTTATAGTAGGGGTCAGATCACATAAATTTACACTAGGGGTCAGATCACATTTACACTAAGGATCGGATCATAGTTACACATCCTGAGTGTTTCAGATTAATGTAGTGCCTAAAAAGTTAAGTTACCTGATTTCAGTTATTTTGCAAATTTGAAATGTTGACCCTGGTGGTTATGTGGGTTATTTATATATATATATACAATTTATTGTGGTATGTTATTATTTTTGCAAAACCTGCCGTTTTCTTAATAACCTCTTGAATGAAATAACAATGAGAACTAACTTGGCCCAAACCTGTTCATTTGGTTAACGACGCAAGATGCTATGAAATTTTATTTTTTATTCTGCAATCACAGCAACATTGCGATGGCCACTAGCAGGCGATAATTGTGATCTGACCCCAATTGCATTGCACGTAGATTGCTTCAAGTGATTCATGTCGACTATCATGTAATCGTACCATCCAGCAATTTCACACTGCTGGGTCAAGAACTGTAGCAATCTATGTCGGAATAAAAGCTCTAAATTGAGGCATCTGTGTTCAATTATTTTGTCGATATTTTTTTTAATTGGTTCCTATCTGTTTCCAACCGTTTACAATGTAACTGGATTGCTCAGACACGAAGTGCATATAATCTTACCTCCATTCCCAGAAGAGTTCTACTATTGTGTTTGCCAGTGTTACTTATAATGATACCAATAACTTATTACAAATACGCTCTCTTGAATATTCATGATCACCAATCTTATGTTCAGTACATCACTGACACAGGCCAAGACTAGTGTCTTGCTGTAAGCAGGCGTCAACCAGGACCATGCAAGAAATATTCTTTGCTTGTAAGATGATTTGTACTAATAATACATTTAATTTAATTACGCCTACTGTTCGAATACATATTATAAACGTCAAATGTAATAACTTGTGTAGTTATTTTTAGGAAAACCTAATAAAAACAAGAAGAAAAAAACACTTGGCATGATAGCTACATAAAATGTCAAAAGGGCAGGTCAAATTGTTCACTGCACTTATTTCCACATGCGTAGTACGCTAAGAACCACTTCCATCACGGGACAATTCTCACCTCTACACAGGCACTGTATGTATGCATGTGTGATATGTGTTTGAAGAATCAGTTTCGCACGCAGCTGGATACAAGTACACCATGACAAATGTGCAATATTTATAACTATTTTATTGCAAGCTGATATGTTGCCATTAAGTAGCCTTATTAATACACAACACACGCAGATATATTTACACATCGGCTGTCTGCTTACAAACGCACTCGTAACGAACAATTGATTCCTGATTCAAAGTAGCAAAATCCTCACTCCCTGCACGGGATCCTGTTGGAGTAAAAATCTTAACTCCGAACACTCCAAAGAACAATACACATATTGATATCACTAAAACAAGATGCCCCACAGATGACGCATTTAATACAAGTGTCCCTTTCACATTCAAAAGGGTATAAAAGTGAAAATGCTATTACAATGTACAAGATAAACTTGAAACGGCCAGTTCTGCCAGGGTGCCTATAAATGCTCTGCATTGTACTACCCAGGATGCATTGCAAACATTCTGCACAGACCAACTGAGAGAACACAACATTTTTGTAACGGAAGTTTTCAGAATTTTGCGTCACAAATAACTTTTCAAAATTGTAAACGTGCTCATTTTGTGGGATATTTTCTGTGAGAATAAGTATTTATACAAAGTAGTACACATTCAAGTAATCCAACTGGCACACAAACACATGATTATGGTGACAAATTAAACAAAGTAATGGTCATAAGTAGGACTATTAAGGGACCATCTTGAAATAGCAACATTTTGTAATACCTTTAGGTAAAGATAATTATGTTGAATATAGTGCAGTATCCAGTCCTCAGGACTGCTCAAAGCGCTTTACATTTTATTCCCTGGCACACCTGTTCAATCGAACACCATCTTGATTTCTCTGGGAACCATTCAGCCACGATGCAATTAATGAGTGAAGCCTCAAAGACTATTGATACATGATTTCTCTTTATTGAACATGCGATACTCTAGCCATTGCTAGAGTTCAATTTTGGAGATTTTTATGGGTAGGTCAACTTTTAATAAACATAATTTTTCCAAACAATAGACAATGGAAATTTTAAAAAAGCTATACAAACACCAGGTTATTATGACCTGCTACATTTAACCAGAATCCGAAAGTGCTTAGTTTAATTACAACAGGTAGTAAATTATATTAAATTAATTTGATACTGAGTCTGACTGATGACAAAATGTAAATCAATTGAATCACAATTACTTCACAGAAACTCGATAGCACGGTACTACGCTGGAAAGGTCAACACAATATATTTCAATTGGTATTAATAGTACTTTTGTGCACTCCCAAAGTGTGTTGCTAACTCCGAGTTTTCAATCAAACCAACGTATAAACCACCAGTTCAAGTGCAAGTATGCAATTTACAAAGTTTGCTTACAAAAACGATGTAGAAACTTCCAGAAATTACCATCTGGTATACAATATTCTGTCAAATTAAGACCATACTACCACAGTGGAATATCTCTTAAGCAAAACAAGTTAAACTGCAGTAAAACAACTTGGTGTAAACTACACACCCTTAACGAAACGGGTTCTTTGGCAATAATATAAAACAGCATGACACTAAAATGTCCCCAATGCAGTGGAATACTTGCAAGCAGACTTAATAGAAACAATAGTAAGATGACTTACATTAATTATCACAATATAAGCACAACCAAAGTAGCATTGCTAGTAATTAATGTCAAGAATAAGTTGAGCAAAGGAGAGTTACATATTAAGAAGTCAGTGGCAAAATACACATATTACGAAATATTACCATAAAATGAGGCGCCAGAATTATTTTCTCAAAATCTTGACTCTACACAAGACAAACAATGCAAGGTCCCTGTAAAGCTGGGCCATCACCTTCCCATAAAACTCTACAAGGACAATTACAAAATGAGCCACAACTTGAATGAAGCAACGCACGTTGGCAGACTCGCAATACAATCACTGTGAAGGCCCGTGAAATAAAGGTGTTGGGAAAATAATTAAAACCTTGAACAAAAAAAACAAAAAAACATTTTTCACAGAAATAGCACAACTCTGTGTTCAGTGACATTGGCTGTCAACAGTGCCAACATAACACAGATCAGTAACACTGACCAGTAACACAGACCAGTAACACAGACCCAACAATGCAGCCATAATAGGTCTTAATGTGACAAGTAAGTTGGTTTACATAAAAGGATATTGTTCTGTACATGTTGAACAGTATTGCCTAATATGGTGGCAGACGACTCTACAGTGTGCCCAAAGTACCCCACAGTTGCTCAACAATGTGTCCCAAACTGGCCAATAATATCCAGAAACTGCCCAACAGTTGCTCAACATGGTGCCCAAAACTGCCTAACAGACAACGGAGTGCCCCAAACTGCTCAACAGATGTTCTACATAGTGAGCCAAACTGCCCGACAGACAGCCCAATATGTGCCCAACTATGTGCCCAAAGGAGACATGAAAGCCAACCTCTTGGCATTCTGTTTCTAGACGTGTTGTGCAATTATTGGTTGTTTTTGCACAGAAGACACATATTTCTTCACAATCAATAAAACTTGACATTCAAAACAAACAGAATATATAAAACATTTCAACACTTGCAAGTGACAACAAAACTCAATTTTTTCAGTGCCTCTGGATGGACTTTGGTCTACATTTATGGGCTTAACAAATTTACTTATCATTAGTTTTATTCTCAAAATTAACTTTTTCAATTTCAACATGTATCTGAATTAAGAACTACAAGTATCGAGTATACGTTTCACTGATGCTAATACTACCATTAAATAGTTTAATGTCTGCATATAATTATATTGTGTAATAATAAATTAATTACTAATTAACTACTAACAGTTCACTTGTCAATAAAACAGATAGAACAATGTGTCTCTTTTTTCTCCACCACGTTCTTCTATTTATGCCAATATCACAAGTTTATGCCCATTTCACAATGGAAACCTGTTTAAAACTTCCACCTGACTATAACAAATCACCGCAACTAACGATGATGCACAGAAACTGCTGTGACTCGTCTGGTGGTCAACTTTGACAACACTCACAAAAGTTCCCTTCTTCTGACAAAGCACCCCAAATATGGACAATGTTGTTTAGCAAATCAGGTTAGTTAACTTCATGAAAATGTTAATCAAGTTGAAAGAATAATTAAATAAGAATTCAAAACTATATATTATATTCGACTCACTTCAACGTTTCAGCGGCCTTCTTCAGGAACTGATCTTCCGGCAGTCGAAATGAGTCGAATTTATATAGTTGTGAAATAAGAAATTTGCTTATTCAGGTTAGTTAACTTTTTTGTGTAGTAAGAAATTTAAATAAAATGCAGTCAATTTAATAAAAAATGCATACTTTTATTGACATCATCAAAAGAACTGATTTTGTCAGATTAGGTCAAGTGTAAATATCTTTATGTTATAATACATAGAAGCACGGCCATTTTTGCAGAAATATGATTTGGCTGAACTAATAGTAATTTAATAGTTTGTCCAATTATTAAGTATCACATCTGAAGAAATGAGCGAGTTGAACCCTGATCGCTTAATTTTTATCTTTGTGAAATGTTTCTGAAATGATATGCAAAACTTAAGTGCTGAAGCAGATTTTAAGATATTTTTGTCATGCAATTATTCAAAGGCTGATGTACACCAACTGACAAATATTTAGAATTTCGGAGCGTGAAAACAGGGTAAGATTGGTAGGTATCTTAAGAATGAAAAATTGTGTGTATTCACGAAAATGACACATGAAAAATTACTTTTCAGTAAATTAAATACCAAACAATTATGTTATAGAAATAAGCAGTGAGAGGTCTGTATAGATTATAATATCATTTAATACTAAAATGCACACTACTTTAATTATGCAATAAGCACATGCACACTGTTCCATCATATATATACAAATATATTATTAACTGTGTATCAATATCTGGAATGGTCTAAAAATCAAATTACCATATACCTATATCTAAAACACAAGTTGACTACATGGGGGCTGTAATGCACAAACACAACAGAAATGATACACTAAACTTGAGAATCTGCAGATACTGTTTCACATGAACAAGGGTTGATTCACAAGAGCAGTTACTTCTATAAGCAGTACTTAGTGTTTTATATGCCGACAAATCAGTGTTGTCATAATGCGCAACACTCTTAGCAGGAAATGTCTGAACATTGCAACTCTCTATCAAAGAGAAGGCCTACAAATCTAACGTGACGAATAATGTTCTGTGAAGTCAACTATTCATATGAAACATGTGCCAACTAGTTATATTACTGTACAAAACTGTACAAATTTAATACATCCTTTAGATCAGAGCACTAATTGAATTCTACAAAATATGCCCCTTGGCTTAACCATACTTGAGACATATATCTTTAGCAAGATTTTCTGCTTGATATTAGATTCCTATTACCTTTTTCCATAGTCTGAAACCATGTTATAAGAAACCCAGCTTATGGAATTAGTTCTGCACTTGTCATTAAGATAGAAATGTTTTAACTTCACCGGTACACACAAAAGCATGACCCCATTTGACTGTCATGTCAAGGTCAAAAGCTAGAGGACACTGTTCGAAGGTCAAGGTTGGATTTTCATAAAGACAACAACATGTAACTATGCAGTAACAATAACGTGTGGAAAGCATTTTACAAATATGCGTTTTGTTTCATATTCACAGTAAAATTACATCCACACATATGTATTATTAGAAGGTGGTAAACAACTTAATTTGTCATAATAAAGCAACAATGATCGAACTATAATTAGGAATTGCTGTGCACAATTACAGTTAATTAAACCACTGTCACATGGAACACCATTGGCATGATCTTCAATATTTACTTCGACTGTAATAAGTGTAAATTATTACAACCGTAACAAAAAACAGCAAAAAATTCCCATGAACCACAGTTTTGTGGTGGTTCTGGAAATGCATTTATTATGGTTTGTTGATGTTGTGATATGTGACCTTACATTTCAATGGATTCCAGTGACAGTCAGCAGCAAGTATCAAACACCTAAACCTGAGGGAGCAATCACTATTTGTCACAGAGGTGGGATAGAGAAATCACCGGTGGGTTAACGTTTCAGTGCAAATGCTTCAGGGGTGGGTCAGATTTTAATTTTGGAGATTTTTTTGGGTAGGTCAACCTTTAGTAAACATAATTTTTCCAACAATAATTATTCACCAACATAGTACAAAATGGGGTAAAACTTGACAGCACACAATTGAAAAGTGGGCAGCATTCCAGTGCACAGGATTTTAGGGTGGGCTGCATTTAAAATGAGGGACCATCCCTTGATTCCTCTGGCCCACGACCCTGTCAAATAATGTCTGCTCCCTGACAGCCCTCTATATACAACATTACAATAGACTCTGGCCAAGTTTAACGCACAGAAAGATATAACATTCAACAAATGGTAGACCATTATTATAAATAGTCAAATTTCCTTCAGAAATCTTCTATTTCCAGGAGAAATCTTCAGAAAAATCCACCTAGATCCAGTTTTGCCTTGGGTCCAAAAATGTATCTGCTTACACCGCGATGTCCACATCTCAAATGTTTGGCCCCAGATGAAGGTTCCCGTCATCACAATGGGCCAAACAACACGTATACATCACCTTGACCGGTTCAGTAGATACTTGACCAGTAGTGGACATTCACTAACTGGTACAGTGGATAGTCCTCATCCAGTACAGTGGACACTCCTCGACCGGTACAGTGGACACACCTCAACCATTACAGTGGTCATTCCTTGACCAGCACAGATGGACACTCCTTGACCGTTACAGTGGACACTCCTTGATGGGTACAGTGGACACTCCTTGATCAGTAGAGTGGACACTCCTTGACCGGTACTGTGGACACTCCTTGACCGGTACAGTGGACACTCCTTGACCGGTACAGTGGACACTCCTTGACCAGTACAGTGGACACTCATTGACCAGTCCAGTGGACACTCCTTGACCAGTACAGTGGACACGCCTTGACTGGTACAGTGGACACTCATTGACCGGTGCAGTGGACACTCCTTGACCAGTACAGTGGACACTTCTTGACTGATACAGAAGACACTCATTGACCTATACAATAAACTCTTCCACTGTGACAATGTCATTTACATTCTGCGCGACACATACAACTGAAGTCATACGTCCACTGCACTTTGGCCATTCGTTATGTGTCTTTCTTGAATGAGACCTTGATCGATGACGACTTTATGAGGTGAGGAATCGACCCGGTCGATGAGAAGGGATGGGACAGAGAGCAGTCTGAGGACAGCTGCGACATACTCTGTGAGTCATCTCCCTGACTGTGAGTTATATCAGGTAGAGTTGTGTTGGTCACGCGATCTGAGGACAAAACACACAACCTATTCTTAGTTAGGAAATATAGTGTTCGTGGCTCCAAGATTCCACCAAGGGATAAACTTACTTTGGTGCAAATGTTGAAACATGTGTGATGTGTCGACTCGTCTACAGTAGATCTTGTCCACGCACTGATGTCATGTGACGCGGCCCGAGAACAGAACTGGCATAAGAGGAAAGTAAAGAAGGCTTTATGCATCAAACAGAGATCCCTCATTATGAACCGCCATCAGGGATGCTACCTGCCCGCCATCTACAACCAGATTATTCTGCTAGAATTGGAGCCGCATCACATGACATCAGTGCGCGAATACGATCCCCTGTAAATGGGTGAAAACGTCATGTATATGTCAACATTTCCTCCAAAGTAAGTATCTTTAGCTCATAACGGTTTTTCTTAAGCAACTGCTCGTAGTTATAAGGAGACCTTTACATAGGATTACATTTTTGTCAGTCCACAAATGTCAGTGTGCATACATCTACAACCCTGTCCAGACGCGCATGTACATATACACATATATATATACATGTGGGGTGCAGTGGCAGCGTGGTTAGAGTGCCGGACTCTCAACTGGAGGGACCGGGGTTCGAATCCCAGCGCCGGCTGGGCAGTGGTTTGGTATTGGTTTGGCTGCCATGTTGAAACTTGGGCAATTTTGTTCACCCTACATCGCCTCTCCTTCCAACCCACATGGGCCAGCGTAGAAGGGTAGGCCAACAACACCAGTAAATGTACAATGAAGCCAAGGCCCCCAGCAGCAGCATTGAAAGAGTCTATAATCAAGGAGGCGGTTCGGATCAACTACAGCTATGTGCAGGAGGGACTAAGAATCTCTGGGTCAAGAAGAGTCGCAGAGAGAAGGTAAGAAGATTGAAGATAGCAACATATAACGTACGAACGATACTAAGAGATGAACAGATACAACAACTGGAGGAAGAACTTAGGGAAACCAGGTTGTTATGGGATGTGGTCGAGATCGGAGAAGTCAGAAGAAGAGAGGAATGCTTCACTACCTTACAAAGCGGCCACCTACTATACCATTCCACAGCGAACAATGGCCAAGCAGGAGTAGGCTTTCTCATAAACAAGAAATAGAAAGACAATATAGTGAGGGTTAACAGCACCAGCCCCAGAGTAGCAGAACTTGTTCTATGCATAACAAAGTGCTACAAACTGAAAATACTACAAGTATATGCACTAACAACATCATACTCTGAAGAAGACACAGACAACTTCTACAACGATGTGGATGAGACCTTAGAAAAGCCAACCCACTACATGATAGTGATGAGAGACTTCAATGCGCAAGTAGGGAAACGAACAAACATTTCGGAAATGGCAACAAGCAAATTTGACTTATATGTGAGAAACGAAAGAGGCGACACCTTGGTAGAATGGGCAACATCAAGTCAAGAGAGTTTAAAATCATGAATACTATGTTCCAGAAGAAAGCAGGGAGGATACGGACATGGAAAAGCTCAAATGGAGATACGAAGAACAAAATTGACTACATCCTGACAAACAGGTCAGACATGGTAACTAACGTAACTGTCATCAACCAAGTCAACATTGGAAGTGACCACAGAATAGTAATGAGCAATGTCAAACTGGACGTCAAGGCTGAAAGGAAGAAGTTAATAAACAAGAGACCACCGAGTGTAGATACCACAAAAATCGGAAGAAAAAAGATCGAATTCCAACTCAAACTGCGAAATCGATTCGAGACACTACAGGAACTAGATGACAAGTGTAGCCAAAGCAATCAACAGGCACGTAGTGACGAGAATATCGTCACCGACTCGAGCACCAATGAAGAAACAACGAGAAATGGTGGATAACGGCGAGCGTAAAAAACAAACAGAGTACGCAGAAATATGCAAGACCATCAAAAAGAAAGCGAAGGAGGACATCAAGAAGTACAAACACAAGATCATACGAGAAACGATTATGTCATCAAAGAGCCTGAGGAAAGCCAGAAGAACATAGGCACTAGGCCGAGACAGACTGATTACACTTCTAGACAAGACCAAGATATGATCCTGGAACAAACAGAGGAATTCTACATCGAGCTATGCGACAGTGAACAGAGTACCATAATTCACACCGACCCAAAAGAGGTACCAGAGAGGTGGAAGCAGCACTAAGAGATATGAAGAATGGGAAGACATCAGGCAATGGCCATGTAAACATTGAAACATTAAAAGCAGGAGAAGATATCATCTCGAAGACACTGGCTAAACTGTATATTAAATGCTTAATAGAAAGACGAATACCCACCGCTTGGAAGAACGCAAAAATGGTGATAATCTTCAAGAAGGGAAATAAGAAAGATTTAAAGAACTACAAACCGATATGTCTGTTATCAAACATCTACAAATTACACACAGAGATACTAACGAATAGGCTAGACAAGACACTCGACAAAAACCAACCACGAGAGCAAGCAGGATTTAGAAGCAGGTACTCAACGACAGACCACATATAGGTCGTAACCAACTGAAAGAGAAGTGCAGAGAATATAATATCCCGCTCTGCATCGCTTTCATCAACTACGAGAAGACTTTCAACTCGGTGCAAACTCAAGCAATACTGACCTCCCTTCAAGAACAGGGGATAGAAGATGTGTACATTGATCTCCTGAAAGACATCGATCTACACCAACAGCCCGGTGACAGTCCACCTACACAAAAAGAGCAACAAGATCAACATCAAGAGAGGAGTATGACAGGGTGACATCATACCGTCCAAGCTGTTTATGGCAACACTGACTGACCTGGGAAACCAGAGGCTTGAGGATAGATGGAGAATATCTCATCTTCGCTTCGCCGACGACATACTCATATGTGCTACTACACCGCAAGAACTACAAAACATGCTGCAGGAGCTAACTGATGAAAGTGAAAAACAAGGTCTAAAGATGAACATCTCGATGACAAAAGTGATGCTAGAAAATGACACCAATATATGCATGATGCAGATAGAGAATGTTGAAAGCTACATCTACCTGGGACAGCGATACAGTCTCAGAGACAAAAACCAAGACAAGGAGATTCAAAGAAGGATCACTGCCGGCTGGACAGCATTCGCCAAACACCACAACATCTTCAAGGGTAATTTTGGAACCTGCTTGAAGAGACAAGTCTTCAACTCATGCGTACTTCCAGCGATGACATACGGCGCGGAAACATGGGCACTCACCATCCAGGCAAAGAACAAGCTAGCAGTCGCACAAACAAAGATGGAAATAAGTATGTTAAACATCACATATCGGGAGAGAAAAACAAGCATCTGAGTAAGACAGAAAATTAAGGTCATGGACATGATAGAACAAATCAGAAGACAGAAGTGGACCTGGGCAGGGCACATCAGCAGACTACGAGATAACCGATGGACATCGCGTATCACAACCTGGAGACCTTACGAAGGGAAACGATCTAGAGGAAGACCTGTGAGACAGTGGAGAGACGAACTAGACGAGTACTGGAAGGGCACCATCTGGCAGAGGATAGCGCAAGACAGGCAGATTTGGAAACGACATGCTGAGGCCTTCGTCCAACCACAGGACATAATGGCTGCACAATGATGATGATGATGATATGTACACACATAAATACATTCATGCAACAACCAACACAAGCCCAGTGTAGAGAATTGAAATTGGCCAAAGGATGACGTTTTATATTGGAAAGTGGATTGCTTCTAATGCAGCCACTTTTGGGCATAAAGCTAGTAGGAATGTGATGTCTAACATGCAAACCAGATGGGAAACTGAACCCTTGTACAGCCCCATCAAAGTTTCTCAGGCACACATTCCTACAACATGACGACAATATACAGACATACATTATTTGTCGCTATAGAGGTATAAAACCACTATGAATATAAACGTAAGCAAACAATACAAACATTCCACCACCAACAGACACATGCAATTACAAAAAGGTGGGGCAATTCCGCCATAAGGTCACAAAGAGGAACCTGTGACCACCCCACTGTATGAGGCTGTACAATGATGATGATGATGATATGTACACACATAAATACATATATGTCAATAATAATACATGCATTTACAAGTGTGACACACATTTTTAAAGCATAATGGACATCGATAACATTTAGAGTCGATAATATATAATTAAACAAATTCTTAAAATTTCCACCCGTCCAAAACAAACTCAGCCCATCCAAAAGAAGGGTGGCCTGAAGGAGGGGTCTCTAGATAAAGCAATGTTAATCATAGCAAACTTACATAATTCTGTCTTTTAAATAATTATATCTGCATGAGGTTTCTATCCTAGAAAGGGGCTTTGAAATGAACGTAATTTAAAAAGGTCAGATTTTTCTGTATTTTTTACCCAAATTCAGCCATAGGAAAGTAAGAATCTTCGTACGATGGAACTTTACGTAATTATGTACTACTGCTCTCAAGCCAGTGTTCTGCGAGTCTTCTATGATATTACTAAGTTACATTTAGCTTCGTATAATCTACGTCAAAATGTTATTGCTGCAGTTACTTAGAATTACTGAATAGCAGATCCATTGACCTTTGAGAACCAAGTTTAAAATGTTCACTACGCTAGTCAATCAACGTTTTCATTTTAAAAAAGCTCCTTAAATATAGCAATGGATTCTCTTTGATGATGGACCTTCCATATGAGCAGGCGACCATCTCGCTGACAGAATGAGCTCATCACTAAACCCATCACTGAACAGACTCTTTTGTTAAATTAAGGGGGTTTCTTCAAACAACGAAACACTGCCGCCATATTACCAAGGAAACTAAATCCGTTACACACCTGCGAAAGTGTCCCGGTGGCACGCCCTGGCCTTTACAGTTTTCCACACACGATTACTTCTAATGAGTGAATGGGTTTTAACGAGCAAAAGTGGGGTGATAAGAATGTTTGTGAAATGGACCCTGGTATACTTACGGTCGACAGTCTTCCACATATCTGGATTGTCACTGCTGGGACTGCGTTCGAGACACGTGGCGCGCACTGCGGCGATGTAGTGCGGCCGTGCAATGCGCAGATACTCCAGGTCTTGCAACGCCTTCACCGTGAAGTCAGGCACGTAGTGACACGTCTTTGAGACGACCTTGTCGCCGGTGCAACTGCTTGCTCTCTGACTGGCCGTGTCACTAATTGGTGACACTGCCTCCGACATGTCTACAAGACATGACACTGACGTCAAACAGTGAACCATAGGGCGACAATCGTGTGTCTATTGCCTCGATGCATTTTCTGTTATCAAATAAATTTATGTATTTAAAGTACTTTTTAAGAATGTTTTAGTACATTTTTTTTTTTTACTTGTTTTAGTAACTATATTTAAGCTGATGTTATTTAATTTTGTTTAAATTTTCTTAGCATTTCTTTTTATGTAAGATACTATTATATATGTGTATAATCCTAAGATCCTAAGAGCAATTTCAATTGATTGGGAGATATATAAGTACTTTTATTATTATTATTAAATCCGCCCTTGCAAGTACAGTTGACTGCACTATCCCAGCCAGATGTCTTAGATGCAATGGATGGAGGATAGCTGAATCAGCTGTATTGTTTCCTAGTAACAGACTCCACCGGTCATGACTGTACTACCTGTGAGAATGCAGCAGACGCCTGTGCCCCATATCAAAGACTAAGGCATCCCAATATAAATACCCCCTCCAACCAATCACATGAGCAGCTGAACATTAATGGGTATTCAAATAATTACTTCTAGTACCCAAACATTACAAGTAATATCAGCCATAGTTACGTCTAGTGCCTGAACATTACAAGTAATATCAGCCATAATTACTTCTAGTACCCAAACATTACAAGTAATATCAGCCATAATTACATCTAGTACCCAAACATTACAAGTAATATCAGCCATAGTTACTTCTAGTATCCGAACATTACAAAAATATTAGCCATAGTTACTTCTAGTACCCGAAGATTACAATAATATCAGCCATAGTTACTTCTAGTACCCGAACATTACAAGTAATATCAGCCATAGTTACTTCTAGTACCCGAACATTACAAGTAATATCAGCCATAGTTACTTCTAGTACCCGAACATTACAAGAAATATCAGCCATAGTTACTTCTAGTACCCAAACATTACAAGTAATATCAGCCATAGTTACTTCTAGTACCCGAACATTACAAGAAATATCAGCCATAGTTACTTCTAGTACCCGGACATTACAAGAAATATCAGCCATAGTTACTTCTAGTACCCGAACATTACAAGTAATATCAGCCATAGTTACTTCTAGTACCCGAACATTACAAGTAATATCAGCCATAGTTACTTCTAGTACCCAAACATTACAAGTAATATCAGCCATAGTTACTTCTAGTACCCGAACATTACAAGAAATATCAGCCATAGTTACTTCTAATACCCGAACATTACAAGTAATATCAGCCATAGTTACTTCTAGTACTCGAACATTACAAGTAATATATGTCATAGTTACTTCTTGTATCCGAACATTACAAGTAATATCAGCCATAGTTAATAATAATAATATATTTTATTTAATATAACGCCAGATCCAATTATAAATTGTTCGTGGCGCTTTACAACATGTAGAACCCAGATAGAAGTAATAATGATGGCTAAATAAATATGTATTTTCTAAAAGAAATTCTTATAAAATTAATATTAGTAAAATACATATAAATACAGTAATTAAATAAATATACTAAAATAATTATTTTAGCTACAGCTCTATATAGAAATAAGACATTGCCAATTCATTTAATTGAACTAATGTACATGTAAGTATAAAATAAATATATAAATAAGTTAATTAATACATAAGAGATATAAAACAAATCAATGCGGAGACTAAACTATGCCACATTGGACATGAACGAGAGTCAAAAACAATGAGTCTTTAAGCGTGCCTTGAAAGTAGAGAGACAATCAGACGTTTTAATGTCATTAGGCAGTGTTCCACAAAGTCGCCGCGGCGACCGCAAACGAACTGTCCCCAGCTTTGACATGAGTCCGCAGGACCGTTAACGTGTTATTGTTGGCAGAGCGCAGTTGGTTTGTATGGGCATACAAGGTCGCATAAATATTTCGGGGCATCGCCGTGCACAGCATTATATGTAAACACTAATAGCTTAAAGTCGATTCTGTGTGCTAAAGGCAACCAGTGAAGAATGCACAACAGAGGCATGGCGCTGTCACTCCGTGGGTGGCGTAGGATTCTGTGTGCTACAGGCAACCAGTGAAGAATGCACAACAGAGGCATGGCACTGTCACTCCGTGGGTGGCGTAGGATTCTGTGTGCTACAGGCAACCAGTGAAGACTGCACAACAAAGGCATGGCGCTGTCACTCCGTGGGTGGGGTAGGATTCTGTGTGCTACAGGCAGCCAGTGAAGACTGCACAACAAAGGCATGGCGCTGTCACTCCGTGGGTGGCGTAGGATTCTGTGTGCTACAGGCAACCAGTGAAGACTGCACAACAAAGGCATGGCACTGTCACTCCGTGGGTGGCGTAGGATTCTGTGTGCTACAGGCAACCAGTGAAGACTGCACAACAAAGGCATGGCACTGTCACTCCGTGGGTGGCGTAGGATTCTGTGTGCTACAGGCAACCAGTGAAGACTGCACAACAAAGGCATGGCGCTGTCACTCCGTGGGCGGCGTAGGATTCTGTGTGCTACAGGCAGCCAGTGAAGACTGCACAACAAAGGCATGGCACTGTCACTCCGTGGGTGGCGTAGGATTCTGTGTGCTACAGGCAGCCAGTGAAGACTGCACAACAAAGGCATGGCGCTGTCACTCAGTGGGTGGGGTAGGATTCTGTGTGCTACAGGCAGCCAGTGAAGACTGCACAACAAAGGCATGGCACTGTCACTCCGTGGGTGGCGTAGGATTCTGTGTGCTACAGGCAGCCAGTGAAGACTGCACAACAAAGGCATGGCGCTGTCACTCAGTGGGTGGCGTAGGATTCTGTGTGCTACAGGCAACCAGTGAAGACTGCACAACAAAGGCATGGCACTGTCACTCCGTGGGTGGCGTAGGATTCTGTGTGCTACAGGCAACCAGTGAAGACTGCACAACAAAGGCATGGCACTGTCACTCCGTGGGTGGCGTAGGATTCTGTGTGCTACAGGCAACCAGTGAAGACTGCACAACAAAGGCATGGCGCTGTCACTCCGTGGGTGGCGTAGGATTCTGTGTGCTACAGGCAGCCAGTGAAGACTGCACAACAAAGGCATGGCACTGTCACTCCGTGGGTGGCGTAGGATTCTGTGTGCTACAGGCAACCAGTGAAGACTGCACAACAAAGGCATGGCACTGTCACTCCGTGGGTGGCGTAGGATTCTGTGTGCTACAGGCAACCAGTGAAGACTGCACAACAAAGGCATGGCGCTGTCACTCCGTGGGCGGCGTAGGATTCTGTGTGCTACAGGCAACCAGTGAAGAATGAACAACAGAGGCATGGCACTGTCACTCCGTGGGTGGCGTAGGATTCTGTGTGCTACAGGCAACCAGTGAAGACTGCACAACAAAGGCATGGCACTGTCACTCCGTGGGTGGCGTAGGATTCTGTGTGCTACAGGCAACCAGTGAAGAATGAACAACAGAGGCATGGCACTGTCACTCCGTGGGTGGCGTAGGATTCTGTGTGCTACAGGCAACCAGTGAAGAATGAACAACAGAGGCATGGCACTGTCACTCCGTGGGTGGCGTAGGATTCTGTGTGCTACAGGCAACCAGTGAAGACTGCACAACAAAGGCATGGCACTGTCACTCCGTGGGTGGCGTAGGATTCTGTGTGCTACAGGCAACCAGTGAAGACTGCACAACAAAGGCATGGCGCTGTCACTCAGTGGGTGGGGTAGGATTCTGTGTGCTACAGGCAGCCAGTGAAGACTGCACAACAAAGGCATGGCGCTGTCACTCCGTGGGTGGCGTAGGATTCTGTGTGCTACAGGCAACCAGTGAAGAATGCACAACAGAGGCATGGCACTGTCACTCCGTGGGTGGCGTAGGATTCTGTGTGCTACAGGCAACCAGTGAAGACTGCACAACAAAGGCATGGCACTGTCACTCCGTGGGTGGCGTAGGATTCTGTGTGCTACAGGCAACCAGTGAAGACTGCACAACAAAGGCATGGCGCTGTCACTCCGTGGGTGGCGTAGGATTCTGTGTGCTACAGGCAACCAGTGAAGACTGCACAACAAAGGCATGGCACTGTCACTCCGTGGGTGGCGTAGGATTCTGTGTGCTACAGGCAACCAGTGAAGACTGCACAACAAAGGCATGGCACTGTCACTCCGTGGGTGGCGTAGGATTCTGTGTGCTACAGGCAACCAGTGAAGACTGCACAACAAAGGCATGGCACTGTCACTCCGTGGGTGGCGTAGGATTCTGTGTGCTACAGGCAACCAGTGAAGACTGCACAACAAAGGCATGGCGCTGTCACTCCGTGGGTGGCGTAGGATTCTGTGTGCTACAGGCAACCAGTGAAGACTGCACAACAAAGGCATGGCACTGTCACTCCGTGGGTGGCGTAGGATTCTGTGTGCTACAGGCAACCAGTGAAGAATGAACAACAGAGGCATGGCACTGTCACTCCGTGGGTGGCGTAGGATTCTGTGTGCTACAGGCAACCAGTGAAGACTGCACAACAAAGGCATGGCACTGTCACTCCGTGGGTGGCGTAGGATTCTGTGTGCTACAGGCAACCAGTGAAGACTGCACAACAAAGGCATGGCGCTGTCACTCAGTGGGTGGGGTAGGATTCTGTGTGCTACAGGCAACCAGTGAAGAATGCACAACAGAGGCATGGCACTGTCACTCCGTGGGTGGGGTAGGATTCTGTGTGCTACAGGCAGCCAGTGAAGACTGCACAACAAAGGCATGGCGCTGTCACTCCGTGGGTGGCGTAGGATTCTGTGTGCTACAGGCAGCCAGTGAAGACTGCACAACAGAGGCATGGCACTGTCACTCCGTGGGTGGGGTAGGATTCTGTGTGCTACAGGCAACCAGTGAAGAATGCACAACAGAGGCATGGCACTGTCACTCCGTGGGTGGGGTAGGATTCTGTGTGCTACAGGCAACCAGTGAAGAATGCACAACAAAGGCATGGCGCTGTCACTCAGTGGGTGGGGTAGGATTCTGTGTGCTACAGGCAACCAGTGAAGACTGCACAACAAAGGCATGGCGCTGTCACTCCGTGGGTGGCGTAGGATTCTGTGTGCTACAGGCAGCCAGTGAAGACTGCACAACAGAGGCATGGCACTGTCACTCCGTGGGTGGGGTAGGATTCTGTGTGCTACAGGCAGCCAGTGAAGACTGCACAACAGAGGCATGGCACTGTCACTCCGTGGGTGGCGTAGGATTCTGTGTGCTACAGGCAACCAGTGAAGACTGCACAACAAAGGCATGGCGCTGTCACTCCGTGGGTGGCGTAGGATTCTGTGTGCTACAGGCAACCAGTGAAGACTGCACAACAAAGGCATGGCACTGTCACTCCGTGGGTGGCGTAGGATTCTGTGTGCTACAGGCAGCCAGTGAAGACTGCACAACAAAGGCATGGCACTGTCACTCCGTGGGTGGGGTAGGATTCTGTGTGCTACAGGCAGCCAGTGAAGACTGCACAACAAAGGCATGGCACTGTCACTCCGTGGGTGGCGTAGGATTCTGTGTGCTACAGGCAACCAGTGAAGACTGCACAACAGAGGCATGGCACTGTCACTCCGTGGGTGGCGTAGGATTCTGTGTGCTACAGGCAACCAGTGAAGACTGCACAACAAAGGCATGGCACTGTCACTCCGTGGGTGGGGTAGGATTCTGTGTGCTACAGGCAGCCAGTGAAGACTGCACAACAGAGGCATGGCACTGTCACTCCGTGGGTGGCGTAGGATTCTGTGTGCTACAGGCAGCCAGTGAAGACTGCACAACAGAGGCATGGCACTGTCACTCCGTGGGTGGGGTAGGATTCTGTGTGCTACAGGCAGCCAGTGAAGACTGCACAACAGAGGCATGGCGCTGTCACTCCATGGGTGGCGTAGGATTCTGTGTGCTACAGGCAACCAGTGAAGGCTGCACAACAGAGGCATGGCACTGTCACTCCGTGGGTGGCGTAGGATTCTGTGTGCTACAGGCAACCAGTGAAGACTGCACAACAAAGGCATGGCACTGTCACTCCGTGGGTGGCGTAGGATTCTGTGTGCTACAGGCAACCAGTGAAGACTGCACAACAGAGGCATGGCACTGTCACTCCGTGGGTGGCGTAGGATTCTGTGTGCTACAAGCAACCAGTGAAGACTGCACAACAGAGGCATGGCGCTGTCACTCCGTGGGTGGCGTAGGATTCTGTGTGCTACAGGCAACCAGTGAAGACTGCACAACAGAGGCATGGCGCTGTCACTCCGTGGGTGGCGTAGGATTCTGTGTGCTACAGGCAACCAGTGAAGACTGCACAACAAAGGCATGGCACTGTCACTCCGTGGGTGGCGTAGGATTCTGTGTGCTACAGGCAACCAGTGAAGACTGCACAACAGAGGCATGGCACTGTCACTCCGTGGGTGGCGTAGGATTCTGTGTGCTACAAGCAACCAGTGAAGACTGCACAACAGAGGCATGGCGCTGTCACTCCGTGGGTGGCGTAGGATTCTGTGTGCTACAGGCAACCAGTGAAGACTGCACAACAGAGGCATGGCGCTGTCACTCCGTGGGTGGCGTAGGATTCTGTGTGCTACAGGCAACCAGTGAAGACTGCACAACAAAGGCATGGCACTGTCACTCCGTGGGTGGCGTAGGATTCTGTGTGCTACAGGCAGCCAGTGAAGACTGCACAACAAAGGCATGGCACTGTCACTCCGTGGGTGGGGTAGGATTCTGTGTGCTACAGGCAGCCAGTGAAGACTGCACAACAAAGGCATGGCACTGTCACTCCGTGGGTGGCGTAGGATTCTGTGTGCTACAGGCAACCAGTGAAGACTGCACAACAGAGGCATGGCACTGTCACTCCGTGGGTGGCGTAGGATTCTGTGTGCTACAGGCAACCAGTGAAGACTGCACAACAAAGGCATGGCACTGTCACTCCGTGGGTGGCGTAGGATTCTGTGTGCTACAGGCAACCAGTGAAGACTGCACAACAAAGGCATGGCGCTGTCACTCCGTGGGTGGCGTAGGATTCTGTGTGCTACAGGCAACCAGTGAAGACTGCACAACAAAGGCATGGCACTGTCACTCCGTGGGTGGGGTAGGATTCTGTGTGCTACAGGCAACCAGTGAAGACTGCACAACAAAGGCATGGCGCTGTCACTCAGTGGGTGGCGTAGGATTCTGTGTGCTACAGGCAACCAGTGAAGACTGCACAACAAAGGCATGGCACTGTCACTCCGTGGGTGGCGTAGGATTCTGTGTGCTACAGGCAACCAGTGAAGACTGCACAACAGAGGCATGGCACTGTCACTCCGTGGGTGGCGTAGGATTCTGTGTGCTACAAGCAACCAGTGAAGACTGCACAACAGAGGCATGGCGCTGTCACTCCGTGGGTGGCGTAGGATTCTGTGTGCTACAGGCAACCAGTGAAGAATGCACAACAAAGGCATGGCACTGTCACTCCGTGGGTGGGGTAGGATTCTGTGTGCTACAGGCAACCAGTGAAGAATGAACAACAAAGGCATGGCACTGTCACTCAGTGGGTGGCGTAGGAATCTGTGTGCTACAGGCAACCAGTGAAGAATGCACAACAAAGGCATGGCACTGTCATTCCGTGGGTGGCATAGGATTCTGTGTGCTACAGGCAACCAGTGAAGACTGCACAACAAAGGCATGGCACTGTCACTCCGTGGGTGGCGTAGGATTCTGTGTGCTACAGGCAACCAGTGAAGACTGCACAACAGAGGCATGGCACTGTCACTCCGTGGGTGGCGTAGGATTCTGTGTGCTACAAGCAACCAGTGAAGACTGCACAACAGAGGCATGGCGCTGTCACTCCGTGGGTGGCGTAGGATTCTGTGTGCTACAGGCAACCAGTGAAGACTGCACAACAGAGGCATGGCGCTGTCACTCCGTGGGTGGCGTAGGATTCTGTGTGCTACAGGCAACCAGTGAAGACTGCACAACAGAGGCATGGCGCTGTCACTCCGTGGGTGGCGTAGGATTCTGTGTGCTACAGGCAACCAGTGAAGAATGCACAACAAAGGCATGGCACTGTCACTCCGTGGGTGGCGTAGGATTCTGTGTGCTACAGGCAACCAGTGAAGAATGCACAACAAAGGCATGGCACTGTCACTCCGTGGGTGGCGTAGGATTCTGTGTGCTACAGGCAACCAGTGAAGAATGCACAACAAAGGCATGGCACTGTCACTCCGTGGGTGGTGTAGGATTCTGTGTGCTACAGGCAACCAGTGAAGAATGCACAACAAAGGCATGGCACTGTCACTCCGTGGGTGGCGTAGGATTCTGTGTGCTACAGGCAACCAGTGAAGAATGCACAACAGAGGCATGGCGCTGTCACTCCGTGGGTGGCGTAGGATTCTGTGTGCTACAGGCAGCCAGTGAAGAATGCACAACAGAGGCATGGCGCTGTCACTCCGTGGGTGGCGTAGGATTCTGTGTGCTACAGGCAACTAGTGAAGAATGCACAACAGAGGCATGGCACTGTCATTCCGTGGGTGGCATAGGATTCTGTGTGCTACAGGCAACCAGTGAAGACTGCACAACAGAGGCATGGCACTGTCACTCCGTGGGTGGCGTAGGATTATGTGTGCTACAGGCAACCAGTGAAGACTGCACAACAGAGGCATGGCACTGTCACTCCGTGGGTGGCGTAGGATTCTGTGTGCTACAGGCAACCAGTGAAGACTGCACAACAGAGGCATGGCGCTGTCACTCCGTGGGTGGCGTAGGATTCTGTGTGGTACAGGCAACCAGTGAAGAATGAACAACAGAGGCATGGCGCTGTCACTCCGTGGGTGGCGTAGGATTCTGTGTGCTACAGGCAACCAGTGAAGACTGCACAACAGAGGCATGGCGCTGTCACTCCGTGGGTGGCGTAGGATTCTGTGTGCTACAGGCAACCAGTGAAGGCTGCACAACAGAGGCATGGCGCTGTCACTCCGTGGGTGGCGTAGGATTCTGTGTGCTACAGGCAACCAGTGAAGACTGCACAACAGAGGCATGGCGCTGTCACTCCATGGGCGGCGTAGGATTCTGTGTGCTACAGGCAACTAGTGAAGAATGCACAACAAAGGCATGGCGCTGTCACTCCGTGGGTGGCGTAGGATTCTGTGTGCTACAGGCAACCAGTGAAGACTGCACAACAGAGGCATGGCGCTGTCACTCCGTGGGTGGCGTAGGATTCTGTGTGGTACAGGCAACCAGTGAAGAATGAACAACAGAGGCATGGCGCTGTCACTCCGTGGGTGGGGTAGGATTCTGTGTGCTACAGGCAACCAGTGAAGAATGCACAACAAAGGCATGGCGCTGTCACTCCGTGGGTGGCGTAGGATTCTGTGTGCTACAGGCAACCAGTGAAGACTGCACAACAGAGGCATGGCGCTGTCACTCCATGGGTGGCGTAGGATTCTGTGTGCTACAGGCAACCAGTGAAGAATGCACAACAAAGGCATGGCGCTGTCACTCCGTGGGCGGCGTAGGATTCTGTGTGCTATAGGCAACCAGTGAAGAATGAACAACAAAGGCATGGCACTGTCACTCCGTGGGCGGCGTAGGATCAACCTAGCAGCAGAGTTGTGCATTCGCTGCAGTCAAGCGATGTTGTTGACAGAAGTACCGTATAGAAGTGATTTGCAGTAATCAAGCCGTGATGTAATAATGGCTACTTCTAGTACCCGAACATTACAAGTAATATCAGCCTTAGTTACTTCTAGTACCCGAACATTACAAGTAATATCAGCCTTAGTTACTTATAGTACCCGAACATTACAAGTAATATCAGCCTTAGTTACTTCTAGTACCCGAACATTACAAGTAATATCAGCCTTAGTTACTTCTAGTACCCGAACATTACAAGTAATATATGTCATAGTTACTTCTTGTATCCGAACATTACAAGTAATATCAGCCATAATTACTTATAGTATCCGAACATTACAAGTAATATCAGCCTTAGTTACTTCTAGTACCCAAACATTACAAGTAATATCAGCCATAATTACTTCTAGTATCCGAACATTATAAGAAATATCAGCCATAATTACTTCTAGTACCCGAACATTATAAGTAATATAAGCCATAATTACTTGTAGTACCCGAACATTATAAGTAATATCAGCCATAATTACTTCTAGTACCCGAACATTATAAGTAATATCAGCCATAATTACTTCTAGTACCCGAACATTACAAATAATATCAGCCATAATTACTTCTAATACCCAACATTACAAGTAATATCAGCCATAATTACTTCTAATACCCAACATTACAAGTAATATCAGTGGTATGTCACCTGTGACATGTTACTAGTGGTAATCACAAGTGACACATCACCTATGACTCAAATGATGTGTCACCAATGACACAAGATAAGTGTAAACAATGACACAAGTAATGTTTAAGCAATGACACAAGTGATGTGTCGGCAATGACATAAGTGATGTGTCACCAATGACATAAGTGATGCGTCACCAATGACATGACATGAGTGGCGTGTCACCACTCACCACACACATGTCACTGTCACAAAGTCTCACCTGCGAATGCCTGCAACCCGAAGTACATGAAGGGTCCACCCTCAAAATTCATGTTCTCGGAGCCGATGGTGATGAGGACTCGTCCCTGCAGGATCAGGATGAAGTAGTCACAGCTCTGACCTCGCTCGTACAGCAGGCTCCCTGCAGGGTCACTCTCATCAAACCTGGCAACAACAACCACCTGTCAGTAACAACAAGTCAGCAACAACAACCAGTCATCAACAACCAGTCAAAAACAACCACTAGTTGACAACCACCAGTTGGCAACCACCAGTCAACAACCAACCAACAACAACCAGTCGACAGCAACAACAACCAGTCAACATTAACGATCTGTCAATAACAACAAGTTGACAACAACAACACAACAACAACCAGTCCTCAACAACAACCAGTCAACAACCACAATAACAGCAACAACCAGTCAACAATAACACCCAGTAACCAATAACATGTAACCAAGAACCTGTCTACAGCAACAACGACAACAGAAGGGTTTGTCGTTATTATATCTTTGCAAACAACAACAAAAAGAACCTTTCATAAAGTATGTGTGAACTTTGTGGGCAACGACAACAAGACTAATAATAATAAAGATGATATTGACCCATGGTGCAACAGACTATTTGCTTACAGTGGCTGCATCTGGAGAACTGACTCCCACTCAATTATCTCAGTTAGGAGAAAGATCCTCTAGACAAGCAAAGCATATCAAAAACGTAAATAACTCTAAATTACTATCATTATTTAAAAAAAATACATCACCAGTTGGTAGAACAGAGACCAATGGTCCAGGGAAGTTAATGACCATAAAAAGAAATGAGTGGGCGTCAGTGTCTTGGTGGAGAGAGACTAACAGACTCAAAATTAGCGTATTAATATATAGATGATGATACTAATAGTATATTTGTTTTGACAAGCACACAAGTCTGAATCACAACAGCCCACGTAAACATGCTCCTGAAGGGGGTCGTTTGAAGCAAGCAAACTCTAGACTCAAGAACAACGATGTCTGAGTACGCTGTATCGAAGTGAATCAAACTTATTTATACACCATATAAATATAATCAGAGGTGTCTAGAAATAACAAACTACATTACACAAGTGGATGTGGTGCAGACAATACATCTATATATTACCACGCTAACCTTGGGGCAGTACATAAAGGATGTTCTCCTCAGTGCGATCCATTCACTTCCCTCTTTGTCCACTCATTTCCTCGAACCTTTGGTCTCTCGTCTACCAATTTGTGACCAGTGCATTCAAAACAATAGAAAGAAGGTTAACTTAATTAGAGTTATTTACCCACGTCTTCCTTTGAGATTCACTTCTCTACATGTCTGAGAAAGATGAAAACAACAAGTGATTTGAGTAGTGTACAACAGAGGGCGCCACTGTGTCATAATCAGAAACAGCTAAATTACAGATCGAAATATCACAAAGGTTTGTTGCTCCATCAGTGGGTACTTGCAGTGGGTACTTGCAGTGGGTACTTGCAGTAGGTACTTGCAGTGCACATGTTGCTTTACATAATAATGCGTGAATCTGTTATAATAAAGTAAACAAAAACAATAATGCCAGAGTTCATTACACCAAAGAGTATAGGAAGATGGCTGACTCTGCTGTTTAGTGAAGCCTGCATGCAACACACTGAAGCCAAGCAACACCAACAACGCCAATGCAGGTCTTGTTCACGGCACATTTATAAACAACAACAAAAGCGTCTATCATCACCACTTCCACAAACAACAACAATATGGTCATCGGACACTGCCCTTGTCTTGGCCACCATACCTTGACTGACACCGTTTATGAATAGCTGGAACATTCTGGATGATCACGAGTGTACAACCCCAAGAGGGGTAGGACAAAAGCTAGCATGACAACATGAATGCGCACACAAAGACTTGTCATTACTCGCAACCTAGCCATCCGATTAGTGCTCCGTTTCGAGGATATCAGTTGCTCTGCGAACAGTCATCAGAAGACCCACTAGAATACTCTCCGTCACACTTTCGTGATCACGAACAATAAACCAACTAGTTAAAGTAACTGAAAGGTCATGATCTGTTCTAGTGTGTGCTTCTTTGGATGCAATTACAGCCTAGTGATAGCCTGTGTTATTTTGAAAAACTTCTCATGTAAGACTCGGTTCCCATTATCATAACTACTACCTTTAGAACACTTGAATATCCTAAATGTCTTCTTTGAATGTATTCGTTCAACTCTGTAAACATGTTCCAGGGCTGAATTAAAAAAAAGTAAAGGCAAGCTCTTGTAACATGGTATCCAATTATTCTTGGGATTGCTCAAAGCGCATTACATTTCACCCCCTGGCAGACCTGCTCATTCGAAAACCATCTCGACTTCTTTGGGAAGAATTCAGCCACACTGCAATTACTGCACAAAGACTATTCATACACAACTATCCACCACTGTGTATAGCCAGGTACTCATTCACACAACTGAGTGAACTATGGAATGAATGAACTCACTCAAGATTTTAAATGACAACAAGAGGGGTCAGAACCAGAATCTATGAACTGAGAATCTGATCACTCTAACCACTACCCCACTGCATTCCACAAATGCCAGTGTACAATACACCTGTCATCGACTTGTGTCGACAACCGAGAGATTTAGGAACAACATTTCAGTCAGCAGACAGCAACTGGGAGAAGGACGCTGAGTCAGAATGCAGAACCTTAGCCAGAAGTAATTCTTTGGCAATCTTGAATTAATCAAAAGTGTGCCTTTTAGCACGCGAATGTCTTGCGTGGAAACCAATTCATGTATATTTTGTTCAATGAGAAACCAGTTGCATTTGAGCCATTTATTTAATTAATACTCATCCATTTGATTTGTTTCAATGCCTGTTGCCAATTATAGTCATTAATGTGGGCCCCTAGACTTAGTTCCTCTAGTGACCAGCTGGTCCCTTCAAATTCCACCAGTCTTATCAGTTGCAATGGCCCATCTTGGCCAGTCATCTGCCAGTCTTCAAGAAAGAGTGTCTGGCTAAGCCCCTGAATGGGTGGAAGCAGCCCCCATGATGACGATGACGATGATGATTATGATGAGGAGTGTTAAAGCCATTGAAATAAACCTCATGCACTGGATACCATCACAGAGACATACAAACAAAAGGCAATTCTATTCTGGTGTGCTTTTGTATAGACACAACAATAGCCCAGTCCTATGCTGTTAGCTGCGTTTATGTTTTTTAAAAACTTCTAATTTTTCAGTGCTCATTACCATAAACAGAACACATGAGCATCCTACAATTTTCTTTGAAAAACATTCTTGAAACTCCTTAGAGAGGGCACAAGGTTGGATAGTGTATTGATACAGGCAGTGAAGGCAGACTGAGAAACATAGCTTTATGTTTCCACCTGTCTTTCGGATGTTCATTTTGGATGGGGGGAGGGAATTTGAGCTGATGGACTGTCAGACAGGGCGTCTTAACAATGGCAAAAATAAATATTATTGACTGTCACTGTTATTTCTTTATCCATTATGTTTTCAAATGTGTGTCAAACTTGTATATATTATTGTGAACATATGTATATGTTTGGTTACATTTGGATTGGATTGTATGTACACACAGACGTGCATATCTACCGGAACTTTTTGGACTGGGGAAAATAATTATTTGATCCTGCATAAAGGTCTGCTGAGAAATCTTGGCAAGACATTCTCTGTGAAGCAGGGAGAAGAAGTGTCAGAATAGATAAGTTTGCTCGCTGCTGCCATGATGATGACGATGATGATGATGATGATTACAATGACGGGTGAGATACCCTTAGACAGAAATAATTTTTTTGGCCAGTCATGAATCAAAATTGTGCCTTTTAGCACGCGAACGGCTTGCATGGAAGGCATCCACATCAATCATTGTCGGCCAGTTTATTTTTCAATGACAAACCAGTGTCAGTTGAGCCATTTCTTTAATTAATGCTGATCCACTGGATTTGTTTCAATACCAGTCGTGCCAATGAAGATAGGCATTAATGTGGGCCCCTAGACTTGGAACTATTAGTTAATCTAGTAGCCAGCTGGCCTTCTCTAAATTCCACCAGTCTTATCAATTGTAATTACCAGTCTTGGCCAGTCATTTGCCAGTCTTGAAGACTGTCAGACTGGTCTCTGGCTAAGCCCCTGGTTGTTAGTCAGACTTGCCTGTACTGGATGAGGATGTTCTTTCGGAGTAGTCTCTGTAGAACTGTCTCGGACACAAGTTCTGGTCGGAACGGTTCCACACCTGCAAACAACAAATATCTCGGTCACACAGAGCCATACAGAGTGCGGGGCACGGTGGGAGAATGCTGGACTATTGGTCAAAGGGACCGGGGTTCGAATCCTAGCACCGTGTGCCAAATGTAGGCAATTTTTGGTCAATAATGCTATTGACACATTTGATGCCCTATTGCGCAAGAATGTTTATGGTTTTAGAAAACAGGTGCTTAACGTTGACAATAATATCATAAAATGTTTGAGTAACTATACAAATATTGTCAATGGGCCTGTGTGGACCATCCTCACACGCCAGGGGTCGCTGCTGCTGATTACTTCAGTGCCAGCCAGCAGTACCCCCTGGCTGATTGCTTGGCGAAACTCTGAATTTAAGCTTAGCCTACGAAATCGCTCACTACAGGTATATCAGAGGTTGGCGGGGGTAAGGCGATCATAATAAAACTAATTTCAGCCACCCGTGGCTCGTGTTACAATGTTTAGGAAGCAGAAACAATTATTCTAATACACAATACCATTCAGCTGCTCGTGCTAATGAGTGAATGGGTCTTTATATATTGGGATTCCCAGAAATTGTTTATCCGTCTTCAAATTGGGGCAGGTATTTGCAATGTTCTCACAGGTGATGCAGTCGCTACTGGTGAAGTCACTTACTAGTTTGACTCGGCTAACTTCCACACTTCGCGTAGGACATCTGCCAGGGCTAGTTTTGTAAGGTAAGGCTTGCGAGGATGGGGTGAACTAGCTGGGCAAAGTCACTCTACACTGTAAATTAATGACTTTATATCCAATTTTGTTGATATTTATTTAACTATTTCTTATAATGTTTATGTTATTTATCATATTTATATCTTAACTTTTTAGATTTATTGTTCACCCATTTATATATTTGACTTTACTCTGGATGGTAATCTTGTTCAATCTTATCCCAGTATATATTTTAAATTTATTATAACTGTGTGACTCCTCTAAAAAGCTGAATGTAACAAATAAAGAACTTGGATAAATGTGAGATTATTAGTACTTAATAAAATCCAACAAGGAAATTGCATGACATGTGTGTTAACACAATGATATATGCATGATATATGCCCACTTATGCGACCCGCTGAGTTTTATTATTCTGTATTTCCACAAGATGGCTGTGCATGGGATTTTTGGGTCCCAGCTATAGCCTTCAATACCGGGTCTATTTTTATACCTGCATGATGAATTGCTAGCCCTAAAGGTTTACCAGGGTTTTGAATTTCTGCAAAAATACCCATTATGGCATCAGGCAAAGACTAATGCAAAGGCCTTTACTTTACAGAGAGTGCTTTGTCAAGTGGTAATTGTAGGTTTTTGAGGGCACTTTTTCACTGGTGTTGATGTTTGTGCTTTCAAAAGATGGCAGTTGACAGTCCCTGGAAAGGTTGAGATCTACAATGACCCTCTTGACATTGAGGCAATTTCCTTATCACCCCAGGTGGGTCCACCTGAATAAATTTGGAGTTGTTTCTTTGCCAGTCACCACTTCAACCAATATGTTGCTCATATTTCACCATTGCAACACTGGACAAAGTAATTTTTGTTTAAAATGTTATCATGTATCACATACACTTTGAAAACACACACCTGACAGCATTTTAGGCATATCAAATATAAAATTAATGAAATACTAAAGAAAATTAAAGGTAAGTTCTTACACAGTGCAGCATCCATTCATTAGGACAACTCAAAGGGAGCACAGTTTACAGGAAGTTGCATCTAGAACAAAACTGGATTCTGGGTAAAAAAAATTGCTGTCACATCCGTGAAGCATTTTGATTTAGACTGATCAAATCTGTTATTAATATCACCAATCTTATCTGGTTTCAATGAACATACTGGTGCTAATAAATCTGATATGAACAACTGCCACCCACGAGATTATAAACTAGAGGATTTGAGCGTTATCCGAAAGTCAACATTGATAGATAATGAACTACTCCTTCAATGTCTCCCTCCCACACAAACTGGTTAATCTAATTTCAACATCAACAATAATAACATCACACATGATAAAATATATTATCATAATTATGATTACTAAAACTTTCAGGGACTTTCAGATAGGCGGCAATTTTACAATGGCTAATCATATTACACGGTCATTGTCCAAAATCAATGCCACTCAGTGTCTGACTTGTGCCAACAACATTTGATAAACTTTACCGAAATCTGTCTTCCCTGTTGTTTAGTTCTAAGTTTTAAACAAAAATGGCTGGTCTATTGTTTGGAAATGCCAAATTCTCTTATTTCTTCTATCACAAAGAACATCTATTAACAATCTTATACTTCATGATTTAATCTTTATTGCTGTAATGTATATATATATCTATCACCAGAAATTTAATAAAACAGGAATGTGACAGACAAATAAACCATCCAATGAAAAAACGTTATATTTCACCAACAGATGTAAAAGATTCATTGGTCTTTTATTGCTGTGAAGCGAGCAATGTGAAGTGATCTGTAGGTATTTGATAAAACTGTCACATTGTATTTCATCATCTAATCATATATTTTTGACAATATTACTAGATGAAATATCACAAGAGTAACATGTTACACGTATATTTTACCCAACTGATACTAAAAAATTAACCGTCATAATGTCTACTAAAATGGTACCTTCAGTTAATCAATGAAAATTATTATCAGTCACCTGGAAAAGCATTTCACACATAATTTAAATGAAAAAAAATTGTAAACAAGATTTTTGTGGCCATTGTTATTCTTAAGATCATATTTGAATGCTAAATAAGCTGTAAAAAGATAGCAGTAGTGCAGTGGTAAGAGCTTCGGACACTCGACTGAGAGAAACCGGGTTCGAATCCTAGAACCCGGGTTCAAATCCTAAAACCCGGGTTCGAATCCTATGCGGCGGTGTCGAACTTTGGGCAAGTTCGTTTACTGTACATTGCTTCAGTTCACTCAGCTGTATGAATGAGTACCTGGCTATAGACAGTGGTGGATATTTGTGTACGAATAGTCTTTGCGCATTAATTGCAGCACGGCTGAATTCTTCCCAGAGAAGTCAAGATGGTGTTCGAATGAACAGGTCTGCCAGGGGGTAAAGGGTAAAGCCCGTTGAGCAGTCCTCAGGACTGGATACTACGCTATATAAGAACGCATCTTTACCTTTTATTTTAAAAAGCATACAGAAGTCCAGATCATTCTATTATTCTTAAATAAGCGGAATTAATCAAATATTGAGTACAACATGTAAATGCTACCAGTGAAAATGTTTAAATGTTATATTTGTTTCATGACTGGGACCTTATTACCAACGCTCTAAATCCTACTCAATCTTACCATTTTATTGTATCTAAGCAATAGAAGCTTAGTTTTTTCAACTGCCCATCAATTAATTATTACAATTTGTCATCGTAGTACACATTTAACAGGCAAACTTTTTTGTGGCAATTTCAGTTTAATTTCTTTTTTACAAAGATAATATTCCTCTGATGTGCACAATGTTATCTCTACTGTATTTACCAGTAATAATCAATCGAAGAACATAAACATTATTTCCTTTACTCTGACATTTGTATGCTGTCAATTCTAAACTTAAATCTCTCCAGTACTGAAAACATACCCAAATGCTTTCAGAGGCAACACAATCAGTGAGACTAAATAAGCACATCATTGATTAAAACCATTGATTAAACCCACAGATCATCTGCTTCAGACCAGATTAATCCTGACAGGTGGAGGGAGGGGGAGGGGAGGGGAATCAACACATTCAGCCGGATCAGCTCAATGACTAGTGTTAACCTAATGAGTGATGTTTGGAGAAAGTAATTAGTGTTAAGCAACAGAAGGCTACATCAGGTGTGTCCAGTAGAGTTAGGTGTGGCTCAAGGAAGCAGGACAGGTAAACAATGCAGTGCAGTCAGAAACAGCAGTTGGCCAATCAAGTAGGCTTGGTAGGCAATTACCGTAAAATGCCTCGTATAAACATGGGTCATTTTTCTCAACACAAAATCCGATATAAATAATTGTGTGTGTGTTTGTGTGCTGTTTTATGACAGCATTTTGGTAATTTAAGTAATATTCTCTATTGACTAAACTTTAATGACATTACATTTTGTGAAGGAAAGGAAACTATATTTATATAATATAACTACATGTATCATTTGAAACTATGCCACACATACTTTTATGCATTTGTATACAAGTGTATCGAAGTGCAAACAAAATGTAAATAACTGCTTCAATTGATGAATCCCCTATGTTGCGGTTTTCGTACGTCATGATAAAAATTATGGAGGTGAGCTCTGTCAAGGTTTGCCTTGCCAACTATTACATATATGAATTACATTACTAGGGCCGTATGACATACTAAGGAGCCCTTAGAATGATTCAATCAAATACATATTTCTCGTGCATAGTGGCAGTGCCCTAAGATATGTCTGTGCAAAATTAGAGAAAAAGTTGCTGAACGGTTTCTGAGATACGGCAGCTAATGGCGGACGGTGGACTTCAGCCAAAGGACTAAAAACGTGACATTGATTTTTATACAGATTTCATGTGAAAACATGGATTTCACCAAAACGTGGCATCTAGTAGGCAGTTACGGCATTAGACAGGTGAGACAAGCATTTCAACTCCCAGCTGTGGCACCGTAGACAAGCCGCACTAAGGCCCATGATTTACACCTACCAGGCAGACATTAATCAAGCAAATGGAATGAGACTGTCCTGACCCGCAATATTTTTGTGATATTGATCCATGCATAATTCCGTGCCAACTGAGAGAGGACCAATGAACATTTGTGCTGTGTGTCACCTGTTGGGATGATAGCACACTAGAGTTTTAAATTTTTTACTTATTAATTTGATAAAATTTTACTTGTTTTATTTTAACTTATAAATCTGATTAACTTATCCTGTTATGTTTATCTAGTGTATCAACTTATTGTAGTTGTTTATTTAACTGACTTATTTTAACAGATCTGTTTAACTGATTTAGTTTATTTATTTAACTTTTTTATTTAACTATGTTTACTTGTCTTTTAAACCTATTTTTATTTTAACACCTCGATTTTATTTCACTTAATTTTGTTTTGTAAATCACTTTTAGGCAGGCTTTTTAGCCTGCCAAAAATTATTTAAATACTAATTATTTCATGTACTAGTAATGATAATAACTTCATCTGAGTAGTGAATCCTAAAGTGATTGAATCATCAACTTATTGGTGAAGGTAAAGCAGACCAAAAATTACCATCTTAACAATAACTAAAAATGAACATGACAATGATGTTGTTACTGAAAAGTCACAACCTGACAATAACCCTACAAAGTTGACTACAAGGGTAAAGTATTTAAAATGATGCCTCGACAATGACTAATTATTATCTATTTAACAGTATCCTTGCAAATCATGGGTGGCAGTCTTTTACACAACCCCCATGCAATGTTCGGAATTTCACTGAATTATTTCTACAGCTGTGTTGTCCTATAAGAAACTGTCTCAGCCGGCCATCCTGTGTCACCACGAAAGCGGTATGATGCACAAACGCCTATTTTTTACTCAAACGCCTATTTTTTCAGGTCATTAAAAGTGACCAAAACTTCACAAAGCATTTTCAGCAAGACTCCTACAGACTGACAGAAGCGCCACCTACTGGTAGAGAGGAACTGGAATGTTGCGAGCATCAGCTGTGGTGCCATGTGAGGATAGTTGACGTCGTCCGGCGTATTGAACACTGAGAAGTCACGATTCGCCTGACCCTTCCGCGGTATGCGCCATCTGTTGTCAACTGAAAGAACCAATACAAACAAGTAAAAACAACGTTTAAAGCAATTGTGTTTTCTTATATAGCGCGGCATCCAGTCCTTTGTACTGCTCAAAGGGCCTTACACATTACTCCCTGGCAGACCGGTTCAATCGAATACCATCTTGCCTTCTCTGGGAAGCATTCAGCCACGCTGCAGTTGCTGCATGAATACTACTCATTCACATATATCCACCACTGTCTATAGCCAGGTACTCATTTGTATAGTTTCTGATTAAACTGGAGCAACGTAGAGTGAACGAATTTGCTCAAGCTTCGAAACAGCAGCAGGTGGTTTCGAACCCGGATTCTCTCGTTTAAGAGTCTGATGTTTAACCATTACACTAGCGTGTTGTCCGAGTGTGTAGTTCACTGCAGTGTATTCTATTACTAATTCATACATAATTTATATGCTTTTTTGAAAATTTTCTGTAAAACTACCATTTCCCAGAGCACATGAATTACGATATAATAAAATGTGATGTAGTTATTATCAACACATTACAATTAAGTCTTTTACCAATAAAATTATACCATATTAATTCATTTATAATAATTAATAGCAAAGTTATGACTTTCTTTACGGAACCTCTTAATTTGTCTAATTGTGTGCGCTACGGAAGTAGGTCACACGCAGGGCTAAAATGGTCATGGCTCAAAGTCCAGGTGCGGCTTTAAATAAGGTTTTTGCCTGTGACAAACTGCGCGGAGGAAAGTCAGGGGTCAGGTCAAAAGTCGGGGTGCGGCTTTAATTAGGGGTGTGGCTACAAATACAGAATTTACGGTAGATATACATGTGTGAGTATTGCATAACTAAGTTACATATATACAAAGAAAGATAAGGTTTTTTGGGAAAATGAATAGACGTTTGCCATCTGAGAGAATGGAGAAAGATGTAACAAGTGAATCTGCCTTGTAACTGAATTCTTGAAGTGAGGATACCATTTACTACGATTCAGTCACTGTTTTATTGCATTACGTAGGTAGACAGAGAAACACTGTTACTTTAAACAAACTGCGGCCATTCCAATTAGTAGGCGATTGGCACTACATTGCATTTGTCTGAATCAATATTATTTGTACACAGCTCTACCCAGATCAGTCACTTTATAACTGTTGCCTAACTAAAGGATAACTGTCACCACAAACGATGAAACAGATACATCAATATTTATAAATGAATGTACTGCCCTTGACACACACACCCTTAATCACATGCAAGAATGAATAAATGAATATAATATGTAGCACTATTTAGCCACCAGATGGGACATATTCTAAATCATCCATCTAACATATCACTGTATCATCTACCAGAAGTGCCATTTTACTCTGCTCCCAAATATTCCCTATTTAGCCAGGTTCATCCCTACAAGCTATGGACTGTCACTCCCTAGAGTCTATCCCGGGGAACAGTAGTTTTTAGGTTCTGATGGTTCATTCAAAGTGGACATCTGTACAATCTACAATTTTGTCTATGGCCCTTATTACCCTTTCAGTTGTTTTTGCACCCTGCAAAATTAGTTTCGAACAAATAAATCGGGACATTTGTTGTCTGAACTGTAGACAATTTGCATTTCCTTCAAAGGAAAACTCAGTTGTATAAGTACTGCATCCATACCACTGTTCACGCGAGCAAGTTCTTACCAAGGATTTGACATATTAGGTGTGCTGCTCTATGTGGCTATAATCAGAACGTTCCACTTTTGTTTGTTCCGCTGCACACTACCAGTTGGCATTGCAACAATTTATATACTCAGCTGGAATATTGCCAAGTCTTCTGATTAATTTGCACTGACAAAAAGTCAGTTGTGTGGGGAGACTGGAAGGAACATCCCACTGCTGACTCTATCAGTCAACAGCCAATGAAGCTGTAATATATCACAACTGTGTACAGAAACTTATTAATGGAATACAGACATGCATGCACATGCCGGTGCATGTATATTATAATGGTGATACACACACAAACATATATATATACATATATATATATATAAATACACACAAACACATACAAACACATACACACACAGACACACACAACACATACATACAATGCACACCTATCAACACATGTATGCACACGCATGCACGCATTCATGTGAACAGAACAACATCATTTTTATTCACTTCTCCTGGCTCTAACAATAATAATAATAACATCAAACTTGGTTTGATTTACTTCGGAAGTATTAAGCGGCAGCACAGTTCTTGCACAAAAGTTGCTTGTTCTGATAAATCTGCCAACTTTATATATTGCTTAACGAACAAAGTTAGAGGGAAATTGAAACTTGTTAAGCCAAAAGGTTGATGTGACAACAAGATCAAAAGATAAATTACCAAAATAGCATTTCACAATAAGAAAATTTTTAACAAACTAACGCATATCACTTGTATTGAGAAAACATGCACTGCAATGCTGCATTGAGTCCACACTGCTAGATGTGAATCATCGATAATAACTAAAAGAACCCAAAAACAGAAGTAACAGAAATGTTGTTCTTGAGAAGAATGCCGAGAACACGGACAGAAAAGATAAGTAATGAAGACATCACTAGAAGCAAAAAGAAAGTTGATGAGCAAATTTAAGAAAAAACAAAGAGTGTATATGGGCCATAATGAGAATGAGAAAGGAAAGACGGAGGTGAAACAATGCTGTGGCATCATCAAATAAAACTACTGGAGAGCCTCATGGTTTGGAAGGTGCGTAAGAGAGCTACTATTAAACACAGATAACTGAGTGATTTGAAGGGCCATGATTGCCAACGCATGCGATAAGACACGGCATCTAAAAGAAGTTGACACATTAAACATCAATACAGCGGCCCCGATTTTGGATATTTAGTTTGAAAATATAACACATTCTCACAGCAGAATTCTGCATTGACATAAGATAGTGGTCATTATTTACTAAGGCAGGTGGGCTGCAGCAAAGGAATACCGTGAATTGAAATCCACATAACCCCTAAAATCCTGTGCATTGGAATGTAGCCCATGCTCGAATTATGTGCACCAAAATATGACCCCTCTGTATTATGACACCTCTGTATTATGACCTTTTTATTATGACCCCTCTATATTATGGTCATTGATTGGAAAAAAGTTGTGTACTGAAAACTTACTCACCCCCCAATCTGAAACATTACGCAAAAATGTTAACCTTCGGCAAAATTTGGACATTGAAAACTGAACCCACCTGTTATTCCCCTTCACCCCTCTATAACTTATACCCACACCCATATATATATATATATATATATATACTAAACTTACATAAGTTGTCAGAGAAGAAAACAAATTTAACTGTGTTCAATGCCAAAGAGTCAATCCCACTGATCATGGGTTTTCAGTCAATTGTGCTGATTGCGCGTGTCTGTGACATCATTACAAATTGGCCATGCAGATACAATAGGTAGTACAATTATGATTATCTTTGCATGTGTTAGACGGCAAAAATAAACCAGTTGTAATAAAAAACAAAAACTGTAAATTGTGTCATCTATTATAAATTTTTTGGGAATTAAATAGAAAACTCAATTTTGAACGGCATGCGAGTCTCAAAAAATGGCTTGGCATTTCTTGTACATCAGCACAATTTTGGCTGGCACTGAAATGGTTAAGATAATTTCAATGGGTTTTGATGACTTTTATATTCACATAATTTACCAAATGGAAAGAAAAGATGCCCGGACCTCACAAATGCACTGGTATAAATCACAATAAACATACTTGGACACCGAGTCATGTGACTGGTCTTTATATCTCAGCTACCAGATAGTGGACAGGTACAGAGATGGAAACATTAAACAATCACCATTTGTGAAATAAACTGCCCGCCTAGGTAAGTTATAGGGTAGGACGGGGTCATATGTTAATGGGCCTCCAGTGCAACCCTTGACTGTGTCAGATTGGCTTCTACAAGTACCTCTAGTACCACTACTTTATTTAGGTACCTCAGATAAATGTCAAAATAGAACTTTTTGCTTATCTGATAATCATTACAACATAAATCTATTAAATCTGCATATGATACCAATGTTGATAATATTTTATTATATGTTATCTACACTGACTTCATATTATCATCAGTAAATGTTGCGTATATATTTTCAGGTGTTTGCAATCAATATCATTACTCACCTAGATAAAAGGCCAACATATCTAAATCTCAAGTGTGTATTTATGATCAAACTGACAACGTGTTAAGAAGGTAAACAAAAGCAATTCTAGTGGTTCGCAAGATTGGTACAGAGCATCACCATCTTCCCCAATGCGGGTCCAATCTTTATCGCCAAATATTGGTTCAGCAATTGAAGATATATCACTTTAATGAAGAACACTGTAGACATCAATACATACAAGTCAATAAAACCGGTCCTAAATAAGAACAAATTGCATCGCCAAAATAGTATTGAATGATGTGTGTGTGAAAAGATGCACTTGTGAGTGGTTCGATTACCCGAAACCTTAGTTAAAAAAGTGGCCACCACAATTCAGAAAGAAAGGTGTCCTGCCTGTAGACTTTTTTTTACTCTAAAATAAAATACCCACCGTTGATGTCTCCTGTAAGGTCTGTCATGAAATTGGTTCAATCAGAGCTGCAGTTAAGGACGTTAGTTTATCTTCTGCCTATGAATTCACAAACATCATAAATTTAAGGCCTGTTTCGCATCAAGAATCTGGCTCTATTTACAGACTAGCTCACAAACATTGTAAATTCGACAGCCATTTGGCCCAATATCTGGCCATTTACTGTCTACCTTTGCCAACAGTCCACTTGAGAAATACATTTGATATTCACATGTTATTCCTTTTTTACTATCTTAATACATATATTATCAGAGTAAATAGATCAACTACTGACATGACCTTTTCACTTTAACAGAGAAATCCGGGGAACACAAGAAGCCACTGTACATTGGCTTCATAGATCAAGCTTTCAACCTTGTGAGCAGGGATGGTCTGTTCAAGATCCTACCGAAGATATGAAGCCCCACAAAGCTTTGCAGCGTAATCAGGTCATTCCACGATGATATGAGAAGTACAATCCTGTATGACGGTTCTACCTCCAAGACTTTTAACGTTAGCAGTGGCGTCAAACAGGGATGCGTCCTCGCCCAAACCCTCTTTGGGATAATCGTTGCCCTTATGTTGAAGCCCACCTTTGGATCTTCGACAGAGGAAGTGTACATGCACACGAGATGTGACGAAAAACTATTCAACTTGTCCTGCCTAAAAGCGAAGACCAAGGTGTGCCTGGCCCTCCTCAGAGACCTTCTGTTTGCGGATGATGCAGCGGTCATCATGCATACTGAAGGGGGGCTACAAAACCTCATGAACCGCTTTGCAAAGGCATGCACAGATTTCAGACTGACAATCAGCTTGAGAAAGACTAACATCATGGGGCAGGACGTGGTCTCTCCCCCAGCCATCACCACAAACAACTGAGTATGAGCTAGAGGTCGTCCATCTCTTCGCCTACCTCGGGCCTACCATTGCTGACAACCTCTCCTTAGAAGCAGAAATCAGCAGAAGGATTGGGAGAGCCACCTCTACACTCGCCCGGCTTACAAAGATAGTCTGGAACAACAAAATGCTGACGCAGCACACTAAGGTGACAGTGTACAAGGCCTGCGTGATGAGTACACTTCTGTACGGCAGTGAGTCCTGGACGCTGTACTCCATTCAGGAGAATCGACTGAACTCATTTCGCATGCGCTACCTGTGGCGCATCCTTGGGATCCCCTGGAAGGACCGAGTCCCCAATACAGAGGTCCTCTCATGCGCCAAGTCTGTGAGCCTGGTGACCCTGCTCAGGCAACGCCGCCTCCACTGGCTTGGCCACGTGCATCGGATGGAAGATAGGAGACTTCCAAAAGACATTCTCTATGGAGAGCTGGCCACCGGAAAGAGAGCTGCAGGACATCCCCATCTGCACTTCAAGGACATGAAGGCACTAGACATAGATGTTGACAACTGGGAGGAGCTTGCTGGGGGACCGATCCACATGGAGGCAGGAACTACATAGGGGTCTCAAAAGAGGAGAGCAGACTCTCCACAGACTAGCAGAAGAAAAACGTAACTGCAGAAAAAACACCCAGGCTGGGAACAAAGCCGAGAGCGCCTCCAAGTGCACTAAATGCAATAAAGACTGCCACTCAAGAATCGGCCTCTACAACCACAACAGACGCGCTCAACCAACAACTGATCTTCGACACCAGGGCACAGATCCATAGTCTTACGAGACTGCAGGATGCCTACTACCGGTCATACATACATTGTATGGTTAGTGCTATAGTGCCAGATTTATGGTGCAGAAAAATCCTGTAACAATTGAGTGACTGCCTTGAACTCTCACGCTGCATTGTCAATGTGAAATTCAGGTTTAATAATAGACTTTATACTCACTAATGTAATCTGCATTACTAATAACTCGGAGGCGCTGTAAATACATATCCTCCCAGGCACTGATGTTCATTCGCATCTTTCCATGTTCATTTGCATCCTTGGAGGCATTGGCCTCTGATCTACCAACTGGTGATGTTTTAAAAAGCGCAGCTAGGTAGTTATTCATAATAATAATAATAATACGGTAACTTCTTTTGCTCGGAAACCAAGCTCAGAGGCAAATTTAGACTTCTTTACTTTTCAGTGGACAATGAGTGCGCCCCAGTGACGTTATATTCAATTTATCAGGAAAATGTTACCTGCTGCATACAATGGAGTAGCTGGCGACAGCAGAAATTAAATGTAATGGTCAGCGGGAACGAGTTTAAAAATATTCTAATGGTGATTATAACTGCTGGCCGTGGGTTGTTGTTCCGCAGGTAAGCTAGTAGATAATATCAATGGCTCAGGCCTTGATCTAACACGATGTTAAGTGTTGATGCAATCTGAGGGTTCTTGTTCTATCTGATGGGTCTCCAAATGTTGCGCTTTGTCTATTTTGGGAATATTTCACACTCTATGTACGATTGCCGAGTTAAGTTGTTTAGACAGCATTAGTTGAGATACTCCATGGAGAAGTTTGCTTACACTTCAGTAAGTACATACACATGAAAAGGGTGTTTCCATAATTAGACAGAATGGATGCACATTGATCTAGGCATACTTATTGGTATATGGGTGGGAGCAGTCATTATTTATCAGAGGGGTACATCAAATCAGGGGTGGGCTTAGAATTCGGTGCACAGGATTTGGTGCGTGGACTCAGGTCAGATTTTCAGTTGGAGAAGGGTAAATTTCGGTGTGCACAATTTTGCCACCAGTTTTTATGCCAATTCCACTGTGCACTGGGGTCAGATTCCAGTGCAGAGGATTTTGTGGGAGGTTGGAATTTAAATCAGGATGTGTCCCCTGATTCCCCTTGCCCCTCCCCTGATCAATAATGACCACTCCTAAAGGTATTGCAAATTATATATATATTCTGTCTCTCATTTTTGAGCACATCATTTAGCGCTGAATATGTCACAGATATTAGCCAGATATTGACAACCATGACTCGTCAACATGATTGAGTTCAATTCCCGTACATATATATATAAATAAATATATATATATACATAATATATATAACATCTAAAAACTCATTCAGGTAAATTTATTATACACTCAAAATTGAGAGACAGAAGAAGATATATGCTTACCTGGTATCTATAATATATGTCATTTTACATTTATACACAGAAAGTCCCACTTGGATTTACAAAGTTCTATTTAAACAAAAAAATTATCAGTAATGAGAAACTTGCCATAATACTTCTTCCTTCCATTCAATTGCTACACATGTTATTATGCACAATTAATTGACAAGGTCATATACGTTACATAGTAACAGGACTAACGAGAAGTCATTTAGACTGCAATTTGCGAGCCACTGTGTTTGCAGCCAGGCTGCAGTTGAACACGTGCGCATGCCAAATTATTGATCAATCAAGCAGAATCATTACGTGTATGACACAAGTGCAGGACACAGGGAATTGAGCTCAAATCCCGTTCACATCCTATAAAAAAACCATCTGCCTTGTCAGTGTGAAATGACTACCCAAGGAAGGGGATGGTTTAATAAGTAGTGCCGCAAATCTACTCTGTGTCCCAGATTCCCAGTACTTGGGAAAGGAATAAAACAGGTAGTCATGCTCATAATATGAATTAACACAAGACAAGGAGTTTCCTTACCATGGTTGTAAGAACTGTAATATTTGTACCAAAGCCATGCCAAACTGTTTACCCAACCAAACATATGTGTTATTCTGTTCTGCACTGCTAACGTATACCCTTCCAGTACCGAAGTCTTTCGAATTTTTAAAGAATTTTAGAGTCTTTACAATGATATATATTATGACACTAGTACCCTTCTAACATGTATCAGTGTACGGACATGACCATGGGGGGAGGGGGGGAATGTGTACAACCTGTCCCTGACTCACTGACTCTCTACCTTTCACATATGTCAATAAATCCCCTGTAAGTTTAAGAGCACATATTTTATAGTTCACAAATATTGTTTAATACACATTTTTACAGTTTTAATGAACACTTTATAGCAGTGACTAAGAAGACTGAACTGCAGAGGAGCTCAGAGAATATGTAGAAACTAAAGTGAAAAGGGACAACAGAAGAACGATGGGGAAATTAAGAGAAGAGATTGCCATTTAAAGATAATAAATTTGAAATCAGAATTTAATAAAAGATAAATGGAGACAACTAGAGGGTGGGTCAAACCATTTGATGTGGCCCTGCCATGTTAGGGGCTGAAGGAGAAGTAACAGAACATGGCAGCGGGGTTCAATAGATCATAGAAGGCAGATCATACTTATTGTATCTGTCTCGTCAATGATCTCAGCTTGTATGATCTCTTCGATGATATCTTCAAGGGTCACGACCCCTATTGTCTCGTAGAAGGGATCGCCCATCCCCTCACTGTTGACACGTTGCACAAATGACAGGTGGAATCGACCTACAGGAAGACAATGTTACCCAAAATTTAGAATTTTTTTTTCTCAAATTTTCATTCTTGCATACTTAGACATGAGGCAATATCGGGATTAAGGGCCCAAACACACGAGTGGAATGTGTAGATGAGCCCTCTTCTCCTCTTTCCAATCTAACAGACCATGAATGGCTACGGTAGGGAACAATTCATCATCTGACTCCTACGTTCATAACTTCAATATTACAGATTGCCAGTGATTTTGTAGCAATAAGATTTTTATTTGCTCCATAAAAAAATAGTTATAAATATTTTATGATGTCTGATTTGATGACACAATTATCAACATGACATCCACAGAATATTAAACTAAAATGGCAAAGCCATTTAAAGATATTAAATTTGACAAAAAGTTACATGTATATATATATATCTATTAAAATATTAATTAACCTTTCCATGAGCATTCATGAGACCATTACATACTAGTTATTTGTTTGATCCAGCAATATCGCAATAAAACTATCAGAAACATTCCGTAAAATATATTAAATATATATATATATATATATAACTTTCACAGATTTTGGGCAAAAATATTTTGTGCATATTTTTGTAGACACAAAAAAATCTTAAATTACCCCAGCCTTAGCTCACCTTTCTTGAACTCCTCCAGCATCACGTCCAAATGGGCGTCTTCAAAAACAAAATTTACAGGATGATTATAAAACTTGCACACTGTCTTTAGCGGCGTGTTGTCATCAGGATCTACAAACGCCAAATCTTTTATATTGAGCAGGGCACATATGTTAGTTCGGTTGTCCTCATACACGGGAATCCTCGTATAGCCGGTCTTCATTATTTCCGAGATTGTAGTAAAATCGAGCATGACAGCATAGTCAAGCATGTAGACATCTTTCAGTTCGGTCATGATGTTCTTAACAGTTTTCTGTGACAGTTCCAGGGCACCGGTGATGATTTTCACTTCGTCTTTAAGGAGGTCAAGATTGTCCTGTGTGATCTTGAGAAGTTCGCGAAGACGTTCGCGGTTGTACGTGTTACCCATCTCCTCCCCGAGCATCAAGTTGAGCACTTTGCTGATCGGATATGACAGCGGGAATGTGATGAACATGAAGAACTTAACAAACCATATCGTCCGTGCCCCAACCTCAAGGCCGTGGCGTGAACAGATCGCCTGTGGCAGGATTTCACCGAACACGACAATCCCGATTGTGGCAGCGACAATCGCGATTGCACCACTGCCAACCGTGTTGTCCGTCAAGATGGTGAGCGTGTTATTCACTAGGACGTTTCCGAGGAGGATTGTACAAAGCAGGAAGTTCCCTTGATTTCGTACGGGTGCAATTGTTTTTGCAAATTTCCTCTCCTTTTCTGAGCCGCAGTTCTGGACAATCTGCAGCTCAGTCTTGTCGAGCGACATCAAACCCAAGTTAAGGCCACTAAAAAGGCCCGAAAATAACAGAAGCACACAGATTAAACATATTTGCAGCCACATCGGTAAATATGTCGTCTGCTCCTTGTTTTTCACATACACACGCAACCATGGGTAATCACCCTGGTGAATCCAGGCAGAGCGGCTTCTGACAAGGTTATTAGTATCATTCGTGGTCGTTTGTTTTACGCACATGAAGTACGATTTAGTTACTCCGTCAAGGCCCGGCTTGAAAAACGGCAAATTTATTAAAACGTGAACACTGTGGTCGGTCAGGCTTTCCGACACAACTGGAAACGTTTCGGTAGACTTCATGTCGTCACAGATGGAACCGGCGGTAGCGTTGTGGAATGTGAAAGCCACTTTCGTCCCAGCAGTGAATCCCCGGCCAAATAGTCGCAGCAAAACATCCTGTCCAGAGATGATGATAGCTTGTCCGTTTTTTATAGATTCATCGCCTGCCGTATCAATACGAAAGCCATAAACTAAAATGCGAGTTGTATTGGCGCTACGTGTACCAGACGTTACGCAAAGCAGCAAAACCACAGAGAAAAAACATTTTGTTGTTCTCATGTCATTCGCCATGTTGGAAAACAGGTCAAAGGTTATGTTTATGGTTGAATGATAACCTGCCCTCTACCGAATGGTTTCTGAACCACGGAGGTTAGTTAGGTCGTTATCTGTTAGATGTCATTACTCCTTATGACATGTCGCGCGTCCGTTACCTGCCAATAAATAAACCAGTTGATCGTTCGTTTACGCGGAATAAAGGTCCTAATTTTGATCAATATTCCGGTTAAATGACATAAAAATGCATGCATCACCTCGTGGTTGATTCCTGAAATTGTGACATTATGTCCGGCAGTAGCGTGATGCACTGGCCATTATTTTGCCTAAATTTAACACCGCAAAAATCTCCAACAGCACTCCCCCCTTCTTGTCCGACTGCAGCAGAGTGCTGAAGGTCCGACTCAGCCCCCGCCCCCGCGGATCCAGAAAGCGAGTCGGGGGGGGGGGGGGGAACCGGGGGGGGAAACCGGGGGGGGGGGAAACCTCAATTGCATGGCGGCCAAACGAAATGGTGTAGACAATAATTTGTCGCTGCCGCGCCGCCGTAACTTCATCTTCGCTGTCTTGGCACGGCCACGTGGGCTCATTCAGAAAGGTCTACGGGCACGCAAAATTACAAAGGTCTAGGGGGCACGTACCACAGCCCCCCACTTATACTCACCTCGATCGCCTACGCGGCGATGTCCAAACCTAAATGTGATATATGCACATTACCTGCACTTAATTACAGACGCAGGGGCGGATCCAGAAAGCGAGTGTAAAGCGATCCGTCCCGCCTCTCAACCATACTTCAACACCTGTCCAGATCTTCGCACGCACCATGCCCACCACAACGTATTACAAACAAAACACATAATATATTTATTTGGGAGATATTTGACTGAAACGTTCTGAACAGGAATCATAAACAAACAACTGTGCATGCTCACAAACAAACAACTGTGCATTCGGTGACAACAGGAAACATACAAGGCAAGTCAGACATGCACGTACTCACACACACGTAAATCTCATACAAGCGAAACGTACACATTTACACACGAACGCTCGCTCGCGCCCACACACCCACACACGATCTCGTCAATCGGGACGTTTTACTAACATCTAAATTAAATATTCAGCAGCCTATAAATATAGTGGTTTTATATATTATTCAGGAACTAATTATCCATGTTTAGGATTATTCTTTAGAATTTTTTTTAATAGGTTCCGTAAGAATATAATTACAATTGGGAACCAAATATAGCAAAACAAAAACATCTACATATGCCCAGCGTTTGTTTGGCTTATCAGAAAACGTAACTTTCGTCACGTTTTTAAAGTGTCATCTACATATTCCAGTCACGTTGTTGTTGGAAAGCAATTTAGTACATGTGAAGTTGTTGAACCACAAGAAACAAGCCATTCATAGTTTGCAGCAAACCCACAACACTTTCTGGGACACTAATAATAATGCATGGTTAAACACGTGTTTCAAGTGAACAAACACAACATACTGTGGCCACAAGGACTATACGGGGACTTAGGCAATCTGTTCATTATAATGTTACATTGTGTTCTTTATATCGACGGGTAGATTTAAAGCAGTGCATGCTGCGCCGGGGAATTCAAATGTATTTCTTACAAGCGGAAGTTCCTGACACCACAGTATGGTGGCGTCCACTGTATGCGCTATTTTGAGATCTAACACTTACAAAAGTGCAACATTGTTTCTGGCAATGAAACCAACAACCCTGAGACTACGTGGAGCAATGAGGTAGATTACCAAACCAGTCATAGATCAACGGCAACGTATTGACACTTTCACTACCAGCTTGTGACTGTCTGCCCATCTCCACTGTCCTCGTCTTCGCTGTTGGCCACATAGCTGGGACAAAGACGTGTGTCAGTGTATGTATGTAACTTTGGTTGGGACGTGGACCCCCCCTCAAGTCTCTGTTTTAAAATGTGAACCCCTAATTGCATATCTTAGTATTCCTTGTTTCCTCTAATCGTGAACCCCCTCCTAATTAAACATTGCTGGATGTTGTTCAAACACTACTCCAGCATGACAGGGCAGCCTGATTGATACAGGGATAACCCTTATCTGTCCGATTATGTACATTCATATAAGATGGTTATTTATTAAGAACCAGTGGTCCAATGATACAGTGTATATACTCTAGCTGCCTACTCGGCGTCTCTCACACGCCCGACTGGGAAGCAACTTTGACCGCTGGGAACAAGATCCAGTGGGTTATAGATATAGTCATTTGCAAAAGTTTAAGACCAGGCACGATTTTTTAAAGAAATTTGACAAAACTATGATTTTTTGGCCTTCACATAACATTATATCAGTTTATTTCGCCAAATAAACGTAGTACAACATAATATGAAACTTTATGTCGTCCAAAAGTGTCAGTGTCTCTACTTTTCAGTATTTAGTGTGGCCTCCTTTGCTGTCAATGACCGCCTGGATGCGACATGGCATGCTAGAAACCAGAGATTCGCAGTACTCCTGGGTGATTTCGGTGACCCAAACGTCCTTGATAGCTATTTTCAAGTTTTGAGCGCTTGGTGGTTGTTTGTCTGCCACCTTATCCTTCATTATAGTCCACAGGTTCTCAATGGGATTTAGATCTGGGCTGTTCCCAGGCCATTCCAGCACGGAGATTTTGTTCTTCTTGAGGAAATCAGTGGCTACCTTGGATCGGTGACAAGGAGCGCCATCTTGCATGGAAATCGTACACTTGTGGATGTCCGTATGCAGTTTCAGCTTCTCCTTCAGCAACTCCACGTACCTAGGTCCAGTCATAGTGGTGTTAGGTGGAATAAAATACAGACCAGAAGGGCCAAAACATTACATGGCACCCCAAATCATCTGACTTGGCGGGTGTTTCATTGTGGCTGCTGTATATTTCTCATCAAATCGCTTACCTACTGGCCGCCTAACATGCCTCTTGCGAGGTATAAACTGTTGCATGGTCGATTCATCTGAGAACAACACTTTCTTCCACTGCGTGAGAGTCCAGTGGCGATGTCGTCTGTCTCTTTTTTTTTCATCACAGGTGTCAGGCGTGGCTTCCGGGCCGGCTTGCGGGACTTGAGCCCAAATTCCTTGCTGAGACGTCTCGAAACAGTACTGAGACTTATTTCCGTATCTTTTAAGCGTAAAGAAGCCCGAATTTTCTTGCATGAGCTCATTGGCGAGCGCATAACGATGCGTCTCATTGCGTGGTCATCCCTGAGCGTAGTTTTCCGTGGACGACCACTCCTTTTACTGTCACGAAAAGTGCTATCAGTATTGAATCTGACGATGGCGTTGTGCACAGCTGTCTTGGAATAACGTAATTTAGCACTAATGTCTCTTTCCGTATATCCTTCTCCATGTAGAGTCACTATTTGTGCCCTTGGAACCTCTGTCAAAGACGATTTTTTTGCCCATTTCAGGGATGAAGACAAAACTGAAAAACACCTAATCGATACTGACAGCAGAAAACAAATAACCTGGAAGTACAGACTAGGCGTATTGCTTCAAGGCCCAAATAGGATGATGCAATCCAGACATTATCTGATGCAATCTGATGCCATGTAAAATTCTAAAAAAATCGTGCCTGGTCTTAAACTTTTGCAAATGACTGTAGTAGTATCGCTTAACCGACTCTAGTTCGCCTGGCTGCGTGACTTCGCCAGGAAGATAGTCTGGCTCAGAATTCGCGTTTTGACCTCCCATTTGTTGACAGCCATATTAGAGCTGCCACATAGTGAATAATATATTATGCATGTGCACTAAACTACGATAACAAGTTTAATGTAAGATCCGAGACGGCCCGACGAGATAACGCGACATGGGAAGCGTGCTGAACCACAGGTGAATCTCCAGGGATTCAAACCAAAAATTGGCAGATATATTACCTTAATTACCAGTGGCCAAACACGGCAGACGTACGCGTCCCGGACCACGAGAGAGGCATAATTTGTGCTTCGCCCCCGACCATAGAACGACGTTTAAGCATGTCCACCAGACGTTTTGTGTTGCAGACCAACGTAGAATGGAGTTTTGGTCCTTTTAAAGTGGAATGAATACTCGACACGCAGCACACATTTGCCAAAGTGCGTTTAAGAGATCGACTGTTAAACGGCCCGCGGAACGTCCTTTGCTTAAATGAGTGTTTTATCAAGTCAAACATAAGTCGCTGAGATAATGCTCGTGAGACCTGTTATACCAGTCAATAGTACACAAACAGGTCTATAGGACTTCGAAACTGTGGCGGTTTACATAAGGCGTATCTATCGGCATATAACCAATCATCTGGTTCTATATCGCGACAGTAAAGATAGTGCATTGCATGGGCGCTGTCATGACAAATTATCAATATTGACATATATGCTGACGTAGGCAAAACATAGACATTCAAGCGAGACGTAGGCCAAACGCAAGCCATTCAACCCAACCGGACGTGTTCTGAATAATCGCACCTATTAAAAGAACACAGAGAAAGACACAAAACACTGGTGACTGGCCGTGCATGGATTATTCATAACGTCGCCAACACTGGTCGAATCGATTACATTAATTACGTATATAATGTATGCGTCGTCGGCTACGCTTGTGTAGGCTTTGTGCTGCTGAAACGTCGCTTGACGTGGGGTTGTTTCGAAAATGGCGCTATTGCGGAGAAACCTGTTCAAAACTGAGTAATGTAATATACCTGCAACGGGAAGTGTTTTGCGAAAGAACTAGGATCAATTGGAGCCACGATGTTTGAGAAGTGTTATTACCCACTGTTGCTGTACATTCTATGTGCTACCGGTAAGTGTACGTCGTCCAACACTTATGTGCTGGGAGCTTCACCTATGCACGTTGTGAGTTTCTGGAAACGTTTGTCCTATTTGACGAACGAATGTATACCTTCGGGACATTGCTAACAACACAAATTCACTAACAATGCCCTGTACAAAGAATCCATGTTTGCGTTTTCACAATGACAGGGTGGGGGGTTTATGCGAGGAGTGAAAGGGCGTGGGGCAACGCAAGGGTGAATTAAGATTCCTAACATTAGTAGTAGTCTCTCGTCTGCCGAGGAAGACATTGCGCTGTCCACTCATCTGTGGGTTCGTATGCGGTTCCGGAAACCAAAGTCCGATGCACACAGGTGGTTGCAGACACTGCATGGAACACCTGTATGCTGGTATTGGGATGTTCTTGCTCTTCCTCTGCGGTGCTTCTCACCTGCTGCTGCGAGACGTTGGCGACGGCCATCCTGAAAGCTTCCTAGCATTAAACACAACCTAATCGTCATCTAGGTCTGCGTGCATGTATCCAACCGTTCCTTATTATATATGCTAATCATTTAAATATTATTTATAATGGTTGCAAACAAAAACGTAAATTCTAACTTTAATTTATGTATTAATAAGTGTTTTCAATAAGAATATGTAAGGCTGTAAGCGTACAACCTCCAAATATATATCTATCTCGCTTGCGAACGCAAGCACGCACGCACTCACACACACCCAACAACCCACCCGCCCTCCCATGCACCCACCAACTCACCCACGCACGCACGCATGCACGCACGCAAAGTCAGTTGACAGTGCGTCTAACCAACTCGACTTAATATTAACTCTTGCCCCATCTTTCAGTAGTTTGCCCTGAGAAGTGCCCGAGCCATTGCACGCAAAACGGAGATTTCCAACCGGCCCAAGACTGCGGCTCGCGGGGGCTGTGCTGTGGCTGGCACGACAACCTCTACTGCTGCGTCAGTTACTTCGACCACGTTGACGTCTCGGGCATTATCGACGTCGTCGCCGCAGACTGTACGGGCAAAAAGTCTGTACACGGGGGAAGCCCATCTCACGCCCGGCCTCGTGTCCTACTGGTCAGCCTTGCGGCGGGACTTAGCATACTGACCAGTGTTCTACAGCTGAGGTGATATGTTGGACCTGCTATTGTGTAAGATGGTGGTCCTACTGAAAAGAAGGTAGTCAACATACTAACATTATATAAACGACAAATGCGCTCTCAGCTAGAGCTGATATGGCGGCGTTTTCTATTTGGAATGTAAACTCTGTGCCCAACTCTTACAGCTGGGCTATTAATACGCTCGCAAGGGCCTAGCCATTTAAAAGGAAGACGTTTATATTCACGCAGTGACCTTTTTGTATGCCTCTCCAGCGAGTTTGTATGTAGCAACAAAATGGCGTCCATTCAAGAGATGGTGTCCTAGCTAGATGGTGTCCCATGTCACCGTGGTGTTTGTAAACATTAGACTGACACCAGACAACCAGACACTGAAAAATGACAACGTCCAACCTTTCTTTTATCCGCAATTTATGAAGATAGAACTAAATACACACAGAAATCACGGAAATAAAAACCTTAATAGGGCCTATGTCCAATGAGTCTTTATGAAGCCACAGTGCACACACACACACACACACACACACACACACACACACACACACACACACACACACACACACACACACACACACACACACACACACACACACACACACACACACACACACACACACACACACACACACACACACACACACACACACACACACACACACACACACACACACACACACACACACACACACACACACACACACACACACACACACACACACACACACACACACACACACACACACACAAGGAGCCCTACACATTGAAGGGTAAATTTCTACTTATACGTTTATCAAATGAAACTTTGACCAGTAGAGTACATGTGTGACATTCTCGTAACGACACGATTTAATAAAGGAAACAGGTTTAATCACAAAGCCAACACCGAATACAAAACAGGCAACCCGCGTCACACCTCTCCTCCTCCGCGCTCGTGCACACCGCTCTCCCGTGCCGGAGTCCCGCAGGGGTGTCACAATTTGTGCAGACAGGGGGATCCATATCACACATGCACTAAATTATGAAGTTAATTATTACACCCCGTTCGCAGCCACAATCCATTCCTGCGTTAGCCCAAGTGTTAGCTCTTTGGTGTGAGCCACCTGAGACGTCGATGTCGCTTTCTTGTTCGTCTGTCTTGAATAGACTATGATTTGTGCCGGTGTGATCCCCAACCCTGTTGCACATTGCCGGGTGTCGTTCAAAACACTCTCTCTCACTTGGCAGTCGCCGCTGTACTTACAAAAGTCGTCTCAGCCAGTTAGTGACGATCGCTACCATGATGACGTTCATCAACAGATGTAATGACGTCAACGTCGTTACCTGATTACATCATAATTACGCGAATGTGCGCGGGATACACTCCCAAGTAGAGGCGCTACGTACGTAACCATCGTTCAACCGCTGATACACTGATTACTATAATAAATTCCAAATGGACGTCTGGCAGAGTAGTACACGCAGTTTGGTGAATGAATGCTTCGGGTTTTTTTTCAACGTGGGAGCAGTATGAAATGTTCAGTTGTTTCGGTGGAGTGACCATATTACCGGAAGCGAGTCTCTGTTTGGAGACTGAGAGCGAGAACTTGCTTACTACTAACTGCTAATTTTAATGAACAAGTAGATAGTTCAGATTTTTTATGAACGCCAAATTAATTTTTTCCCTATAATAACATCAAAATGTTAAACAAAATCGGGTATTTCTGGGAATGCATACGTATCGATACGAAACCAGCATAAATTAAAGAACATACATTGGCGCTTCTTGCTATTTTCAGAAATTCCCCGCCATATAGCCTATTATCTCACCAATAATGGAATTCATATTGCCAAACTCACTTGACTGCACTTTCCTGCTTATAAATAACACCGCCAGCTCTGGGCCGTTTAGTAAAGATGCCTCCACTACTGGTTTAGCGCCGCCCCGTAAATACGGTTCATTGGTGTTCAAATGTTACCACGGAATAGTTTGAATAATACCAGCACTCGAATTAAGAAGGGTCGTTTAATAACAAGAATAATGAGGTATCTTCTTTTGCGTTTAAGTCTTTGGCTCAGAGGTGCATCAAAACGAAAGTTGACCATACTGACAGGAAAGGCTGCGATTCGTAAATGGAAACAGTCAGACAGACACGTGGCATCATGTTCTTTTTTGTTATTGCTGATGAGTCGTTGATAAAAAGTTGCGTTTCTGACCATAACCTTAATTAATTGACAACTTTCACAAGCAACAGCAGGATGTACATTACGTCACGATGATCACATGACACGAATCGGGGGGTGCTGTTGAACATTTTCGTCACCGCGTGGCCGTAACTTCAGCTTATTGTAACCCGAAAGGAGTCGAGGGGCACGGTAACGTGGGCCCATTAAAAAGGTCTTGGGGATACGGTAACGGGGGCCCAAAGGTCTAGGAATACGCCAAATTCCAAAAAGCTAAGTTCGCAGTATTCAGACGTTCCAGTACACAGGACTGTTCAAAGCGCTATACACTTTACTCCCTGGCAGTGGTAACAATAAATAAAGGACTTTGCTTGATATAATTTCAACCCCAAAACTCGTTTTGTTAATTCTGGCTAATTTCATTTGTATGGTTCACACATACTAGATCAAAACAGACTGGCCGGTACTGCACATGCTTTGTAGTACATGTCCCGACACCATTCCTAGCTTTCATAGTTACATCGTAGATGGCGCTACTAGTGTTGCTTGCATTGGTGTATAGTAGATTTAACAAGATTTAACAAGATTGCCACCCAGAGAATTAACTCTAGGTAGCAGGTGGACTAGGAAATCCTTGGCTTATCGAGAGTCCGACCTTTTTATCTATGTGTATCCCGCCCGTCTGAGGTATGTGTCGATTTTATTTTTAAACATTCACGCTACTAGCACCCACACAATCAGCAGGCAATCTGTTCCATTCATTTACAGTCCTTTGTGAAAATGAAAACTTTCTTATATCCAATCTACTCTGCTCCTTTGCTAATGCAAGATCATGTCCTCTAGTCGTTCTATCTTTCTTAACTGAGAAAAACATATTTCTATCAATATTTTCATAACCCTTCAATATTTTAAACACTTCTATCTGATCTCCTCTCAATCTCCTGGTCTCTAGTGTTGTTAAACCGCATTTTTTAAGGCATATTTCTTAACTAAGATCCCTCAGATTTGGTATCATTTTAGTTGCTCTCTTCTGCACTCTTTCTAACATATCTATGTCCTTCCTGCGATATGGCCTCCACGCTTGAATACAATATTCTAAATGAGGCCTAACTATTGTTTTGTACAGCGGTATTATTAGCTCTTTTTCCTTATACGTTATGTTTCGCCTAATTAATCCAAGGATTTGATTTCCCTTTGAAGCTGCAATTCCGCACTGCTCTGAAATCTTCATATCAGCACTAACGGTTAACCCTAAGTCCTTTTCTTTTACAGTAGTACTTAGTACAGTACCCCCCATTGTATATTCTACCTCTTCGTTCCCATGTCCTATGTGGAGGCATTTACATTTCCCAAAATTGAACATCATTTGCCACTTTTCAGACCATAATTTTGATCAACCTGTCAAGATCATCTTGTAAATGCTGTCTATCTCCATCACTTTCAATCCTTCTAAACACTTTTGTATCATCCGCAAATTTCAACACCTTGCTTGTTATTTCATCATCCAAATCGTTGATGTATATTAAGAATAATATAGGACCTAATACTGATCCCTGTGGTACCCCACTCAATACCGATTTCCAGTTTGAAGCCTCCCCATCAACTACTACACGTTGTCTTCTGTCAATCAGCCATTGTTCTATCCAGTTTATTATACCATTTCCTATGCCATGGGCCTTTAGTTTAAGCAGTAATCTTTGATGTGGTACTTTGTCAAAAGCTTTTTGAAAATCTAAGTAGACGATATCTACTGGTGACCCCTCATCTACCCACTTAGTGATGTCTTCCAAAAAACATAACATATTTGTTAAGCATGACCTCGCTTTAAAAAAACCATGTTGAGATGGGTTTATCAAGTTTTGTTTAACAAGAAAATCCACCATGTGATCTTTAATTAGTCTTTCTAATAATTTACAAATCACTGATGTTAAACTCACTGGTCTATAGTTCTCTGACTTGTTTCTCGAACCTTTTTTGAATAACGGTATAATGTTTGCTTCTTTCCATTCTAAAGGAACCACTCCCTCTTCTAATGACAAGTTGAAAACTGTTGCAAGTGGTATGCTAATTTGTTCTACAATTTCCAATAGTAGTTTAGGTGGAATACCATCCACTCCAGGTGATTTATTATCCTTCATAGCCCTTATTTTCTTAGCTACCATTTCCGGGGTTACAATTAATTGTCCTAAATAGTCTGAATCTGCCCCCTTGAACTTAGCCTCTGGTATTGGCAGTGAACTAATATCTTCCCTGGTAAACACTGAACTAAAGTACTCATTCAGGTCTTCTGCCATTATGAATCCCTCTGATATTATATTTCCAGCACTATCTTCTAGAGGACCGACCTTATCTTGAACTTTCTGTTTGCTTCGAACATACGCATAAAAACTCTTGCTGTCATGTTTTATATTACTAGCTAATTGTTGTTCATAGCTTCTCTTTGAATTTCTAATTTCAGCTGTAGCTTGGTTAAGTGCTTCTTTATAATTGTTGTAGTCTTCATCATTTCCAGTACATCTATATGACTTCCACATCATTTGTTTATACTTAATTTTTCTAATGGCTTCTTTCGATAAGTGTTTCTTTTTGGGCCGTTTTCCTTGTTTTTTTAAGGGTACAAATTTATCGATTATGCACTTAATTTCACTCTTTAATATATTCCAGCATTCTGTTGCCGTCTTATTTTTGTGTGTCTTATTCCAGTCTATCTTTGCTAAATATTTCCTCGTCCTTATACCTTCCTTTGTGGAAATTTCTCCTATACTGCTTTTTGCTATTCCTTTCTGATTTTACTTTGATGGTAAAATGTATCTGGTTGTGATTGCTACTCCCCAGTGGCTCACATATCTTGACATTGTCAACTAATTCATTCTGTGAGGACAAAACTATGTCCAACACATTCTCACCCCTAGTTGGTTCTAGCACATGTTGAGAAAGGAATGTATCTTGAACTAAAACTAAAAACTTGTGGTCCTCTCTCCCCATACTCTGTAGAGATTTCCATTGTATATGCCCATGGTTAAAATCCCCCATAATAATACAGTCCCGTTTGCTTACTTCCCTTATAGCGTTTTGTATTTTTTCATTCTCTTCTATGCTTATGTTTGGACTTTGATAAACTAACCCAACTGTTAACGTTGAGTTTCCTGTAACTATGTTACACCAAACAGCTTCTTTGCAATCTGCTTCTCTTTCTAATTTTATTTCATAAGCCTGAATAGATTCTTTAATATATAAAATAACTCCACCTTCCTTTCTTCCTATTCTATCTTTTCTAAACATTACATATCCTGTCAGTCCCAATTCAGCATCTAATATATCGGTGGTGGTCCAGGATTCGGTTATACCTATTATATGAGGGTCAATATCTTCTACCATAATGTTTAGTTCATTTCTTTTGTTTACTATACTCCTTGCATTTAAACAAACACATTTATATCCAGCTTCAGAAGAGTTTTCCAGACTGTTATTTGTTGATTTATTTGTGCTGTCTTTATCTAGGCCTCCATTTTCAGGCTTTTCTGTGAGTCCCCCCTGCGAATCTAGTTTAAATAGATGCAACCTGTCCCACTGTCAACAGATTGCAGCAGATTCTCTGAGAAAACTGCTGCCCCCTTTCCACTAAGATGGAGGCCATCTCTCATGTACATATCTTCCCTCCCAACAAAGTATCCCCATAAATCTGTGAATCCTACCCCCTCTTCTTCACACATCTGCTCAGCTAGTGCATTGATCGCCATCCTCTTGCAGTTTCTATACGTTGCCCCCCTTCCTCCCATTACTGGCAAAATTCCTGACAAAATAACCTGTTCGACTCTCGTCTTCTTTAGCTTCCTCACTAACTGTCTATACTTCTGTACAATCGCAGTTGTTCCCTCCCTGTCTGCATTATTTGTTCCTACATGTACCAGTATAGACCCCCCCTTGCCATGTCCCAATACCTTCTCTACCCTGTCAGTTACATGTTCAATCCTAGCTCCCGGTAAACAAACAACGATGTCCTTCCCCTCGCTCAGATGGTATCACAGGTGTCATATCTGGGTGGTCTCAGTCCCCCAATAATTCAGGTGGGGGGAGGGGAACTGGAGATAGGATTAGCCCTCAAATATGGGGTGTGCATTTTCAGGTGCAAATTGATGGGTGGAAGCTGGAGATGGGATTAGCCCATTAATTTTTTTGTAAAGCACTTTTAACAGAACTAAGGACTGGATACAGCTCTACGTAAGACTTTATTATTAGCCCCCAATATTTAGGGATGGTAGAGGATTCTGGGGAGCAATTTTAAGTTTTTAGTTAGCCTCAAGGAGGGTGCAAATTGATATTTTGTGTAGCCTCAAGGTTGTGGAGTTTTGGCACGCCTCACGGGGGTGCAATTGGAGGTTTTGAAGAGAGAGGGAGCCTCAATGTTGTTTTTGGTGAGCTTCAAGGGGTGTGTGAAAATGAGGTTTTTGGAGAGCTTCTGCCTCCCAATATTCACCATGTTCTGACACCAGTGTGTATAATTAAAATGGATGCATGAGATGAACTTGTTCCTATTCCCAGTGTTAAACTCCAATTCTTCTGGTCCAAAGTAATTCAATTACCCAGAATCCACTGCTCTACATTGTTCAGTACAAATTATGAAAAGTTTGAGTTGACAATTTTATTGTAAAACGACCATCAGCTCCACCAGTGAGCCAAGTGATAAAACACTTTACAAATGCGAGAGAATAAAGTCCAGGTCTTCTGTAACCAGCAGTTTCACCTCTTTATAGCATTGCAGTCACAAATCTAGTTTCTGATCGTCAGGAGCCATTGACACATCCTGCGATGATTCTGACAGCTCTGTCGTTTCTTTGCTGGCATCTGATTGGCTGGCGTGATGTGACTGGCCCGCTGCATTACTGGACTGATGCGATTGGCCAGCTTCTTTGTTGGAATGATGTGATTGGTCTGTTGCATTTTTTGAATGACATGATTGGTCCGTTGCAATGTTGGAATGCTTTAACTGGGCAACAGAATTGCTGGAATAACTTGATTGTTTAGTTGGCACATTGCCAACATCTGTTTGGTCACCTGCACTGCAAGAGTGTTCTGACTGGACGATGGGAATGCTGACATGCTCTGATTGGTTCATCTTGTCGTCCATAGTACCACTATGATCAGTTACGTTGGCTGATGTTATGTCTTTCTCAGAGTGTTCGATACTAGCCCTGCACCCTTCACTCTCAGGCATTTCGCTGTCGTCATCCAAAATTGCGTGTTCTGATTGGTCGGCAGTCACACTGGCTTGTTCTGATTGGTCAGCTTCATTGTCTGTTTCGTCCTGGCTACACTGCACCTGTTCGACTGCGAGTTTCTGCGGCGGTGTTGAAGGATGCTGCGTCCACTCAAATAGACTCCTCTGTAAAAATAGAATGTGTGAATAAAATGTTCTTAATACTACATAATACTTATCATTAACTGGTCGTTTTCGTATTGCATATCTCGGACGCCCAGTGGCACAACAAAAGCAAAGGATTAAGCATATTCATTATCATATACAGAGTGAACGCCGTCAACAGATGGATGGAATTGCTAAGAAGCTAAGGAGGATATGCAGTATTAAAAAGATAGGTTTTAAGATGATTGAATATTTTTCATTGCACAGGATTAATTGAAGCAGGCGAAATGCACCAAATACCAGCTGTAGTTGACCAAACATGCTCTGTTACAGCAAAGTGGTTATTAAGTGACAAATTGTGAGAGTTTTGTATCTTTTCTGGATTCCACAGATTATAAGACTTAAAGTGATACCTCATTCATTGAAATATCTTCAGTAGTTTTTAATTCATTACTAAATTTGAAGTAAACTTTAAAAAGCAACATTTTCAGAAAAAAGGTTTACAAATTTTGCTGTGTGAAAAACCAATAGCCCTAGGTTATACCCATTTAAATTCTAATTGTTTTGAACTATATGTTGAGAAAACTAAATCGGACATAAAAAATGAGATTACAAGGTATGAATTTCTGCCAAAATCACAAAATTGATGGGACATGACCGGGACAGCTGTTGTTGATTCGCATGTAGGATAGACGTGTGCCACTTAATTCCCAGAACTCACAACTTCCTCCGCAACAGAACTGCTACAAACTACAAAAGACCGTGTGGTTTGGAGGGCCATGATCACCGACGCCTGCGACCGACTTGGCACGTAGATGATGCAGATGTCTACCCCCCCCCCACGGTAATGAGAACACTGAGACTAGGTGAGACTCACCTGTTTGGGCCCCATGTCTCGCAGCATGAAGGTCCATTTATTGCTCAGCCGCACCATGATGTCTTTCACCTACAACACACACACACAATGTCAGTTGTCACTTGACATCGTAACCATGGTAACCTGCTGCCCATTTCACAACATTTTTAAGAGCTCATAAGTGCAATCTTACTCTTTAATGTTGATTTGCTCCTTAACTGTAATCTTGTATAGTTGAAAATTGTCAACACCAGACGTGCCATCAGGACACTTTTGCTGGTGTGTCGAGAAATATTGCCCTCAAAGAAAACAAGAAGGAAAACAATTTATTCAAATTTATGTAGTGGCTGTTTGCATTTTGAAAAAACTGTAATTTAATAATTGATTTGTTAATGATGGATGTTCCTTGTGAGTTTAATAACTTGATATAACAGTCCTCAGATCATTCTTGGAAACATATATATATATATATATCCATGTTCTTCTCTTGATTCCCTGTTGTCAGGGGTGAGGCTGGCCACGATTACATTTGTTGATTTTTATATATTTATTTTTATATAACATATACACACAGTCGATCCTGCTTCTAAGCATACACCATTTGTTCAGTTAATTTATGCAGTTAAACGAATTATGCAATAAAACGAAATCAGCAAAAAACGAGCCAATCAAATACATCTGACTGTGTTTAAATCATTGACTAATGGTGATTACAAGACATTCATGCGTAACATTTTTCAGATTTTGAGAGCTATTTTATACAAATATGCGGGATTTGATGACGTTTGAATATGCAATAAAGCAATCATTTTAACATAGTTTTTATGCACAGGGTTTGGTATTCGAAACTGTGTGCTTATAACCGATATATGCAATTAAGCGAGATCGACTGTATATTATATATACATATTATATACACACCCATTTTTTTTATTTATACTAACAAATGGTATATTAAGTTATACAAATGCAGCATTTTCAAATGAAAATGATTTTGAATCCCAGACTAGGTTATCAGACGTTAGATTGAGGTTATGAAGATTTCACGGAAGACAGTGGCAAAGACAACACATTTACCATAAACATATTTTTAACTGCTAAATACAGTGTCCATAACTGAAACAATTTCTACATTTTTAAAGAACTAAAACACTGAAAAAGCAATTTGTGAAAATGTTCAGCAAGCCAAAATTTCCTTAGTACACAACTAGAAACTTTCGACTCCATCAACGTTTTCCTTCATCAAGAACGGTTCTTCTTGCGTTCACCAGATGGCGTGGCGAGCAGAGGAAGACCAGTTCCTGATGAATTACCCTGATTATGTCTAACCCCTCTAGTTCCACACAAGTCATATGAACCTACCAGTGTTCTGTCTAGGACGTGGATGTATTCTCTCACATTCCCTATCATACGTCGCAGCATGTCAGTGAGTTGTCTCAGGTCGTCCTGCAACAAAAACATGTCTAAAAGTGTGTGTTTGTGCATACGTGCGAGCATGCGTGAATGCATGCGTGTGCATGACCCCTCTTGTCAGACGTGCAAAGTCACATTTGACATACTTAGGTTGTTTGGTTCATCAGATGCCGCCTGAAACAGCTTCAACGTCACGTCACTATGCTATAATTATGTCAGTCACAACCACATTTTTCTTGTCAACATCTAACAATGTCGTTATAATGTCAACATTTTACCAAGACCATAAATGAGCTTATGTACAACTGCTAAAATTGATTTATTGCTCCATTGAATGAGTTTATTCAGTAAATTAGACATGCAAAGAAGAGAACAATGCCATACATGTAATAACAATGCCATACATGTAATAACAATGCCATACATGTAATAACAATGCCATACATGTAATGACAATGCCATACATGTAATGACAATGCCATACATGTAATGACAATGCCATACATGTAATGACAATGCCATACATGTAATGACAATGCCATACATGTAATGACAATGCCATACATGTAATAACAATGCCATACATGTAATAACAATGCCATACATGTAATAAGTTAACACATGAAAGCATACAAAAGTACACATTGACCTGCCTAGACAAAGTGGGTATTCAGTAGGAAAATTGTGAAATGGAGATTTGTACCTTTTGGATTCCACGTACCATAAGCTTTAAGATGATACCACATTTGTTGAAATATCCCCGGTATGTTTTGATTTATTGGTAAAATTGAAGGAAACTTCAGAAATTTTTTTTTTGAGAAATGAAGTTTTTGTGACTCGTACTGCCAATTCTTTTATTTCATGGGTTTATAAAATGCATGTACTGTAATATTTTGGATTATTTGTTGAGGAAAGGTTATAGCATAAGGTACGCGTCTACGTCAAGATGACAAAATAGACATGACCTAATTAGACACTTAGGGCTCGTGTGCAGCATTGGCGATTTATTACCTGGTTCGCTGTGCTGGGTCACATTTATTTCCAATATAGTCCTGATTATATTATGAGCATCCATAAACTAGCAACAATGTAAGACAAGTACAGGTGTCTCACCCTCTCGACAGTCTTGAGTGTCTCGTTGCCGACACACAGGTTGATGAGAGCAAGGAGACTGGAGAGTTGGTAGAAGTCTGTGTGGGCCTGGGAGAGAATCGCCTGCATCACTCCAAACAGCTGACGCACCTGGGGAGGAACGGGCAATATCAGACAGAGCCATACAGCTGACAGCGACGTGATCAAACAGAACTGGATAGTGCAGCTCTGCCATGACAGCTTCGCAAATGAGGAGTGACTTGCTGAAATGTGCTTGCAACTCAGAAATCTTAATGAGAATGAATGATACTCCAGCGCCAGTATCCTCAGACTTTTCAAGGATACTGGCGATAAAGAAGACATTCCATTATTATGATTATTATTAACAGTCAAATTTCATAACAGCGAGCTCAGATAATTCCACAGACATGAAATAGCTACAACATGCTGCACCTATCCAACTCATCAGTAATCTGACCTAAGGCCAGGCCTGCGAAAGCAGCAGGGTACAATGTAAACAAACTGTTTCTTCCTGAAACACTTTCAGTTTCAATTTCAACGACAAGAAATGGTCCATTAAAGGAAAACAAAAGGCAACGTTTTGGTGTTAAGCATCTAAAAGAGTTAATACAAACTAACAATTTCCAACTATAATCAAATTTTTAACGTCAGCGGTTTAGCAGGAAAACATTTTTTAACACACAGCTACCAAATTTCTATGGACTACGCCATTGTTAGAAGAAAGTGACGTCACACTGTCGTAACTTTTCTGCGTACTATTTGTTCCCAACTCCATTAGGTGGCGCTATGGTATGTTTACCAATTAAACTATGTGTGCATGCGCTGTGACTGTGTAAATAACATGGCTTTCCAATTCTTCTAAGACATCGAAAACCAAATCGATTTCGAAGCAGCTGGTTACCAGTTTGAACCACAGAAACAAGGGCCTGTGCTGGAAGATAGGGCAGAGGCGGGTGCCGGTGAGCACGAACAGGAAGGCCCACGGGCAGTGGAAATGTCGAGGCACATACCATGCCGAGATGAAATTGACTGGTGTCGGTGTGGAAAATGCCGCAGCGATCTCCTTGTTCAGGAACGAGAACTGAATATGTCTGCTGCCAGGAGGCGGTTGCTACTCGACAGCAACGCTGTTTGTGAAGGTAATTATTAATCTGTTTAGTTTATTGTTTAAATAACCGATGAGCCTAAGTTCCGGGCTGCGTATGAACAGCGAGAGATGATCGCTCGGGCCGGGACACGTCACTTATCTTACATTTGGGATTGGTTGACTTTTAACTTAGATCTCACTCTCAGTGCCACTGGACTCAGTGTTTGAACTTTGACATGTCCATTTTCTAATACCACCCATGGCTGTACCTTCACTTTTTAAAAGAAATGTAGTTGAATGGTTCCACGATTCATGTGAACCAAAATTGTACAGGGCAGAGCTATGCCTATGATAGAGTATGAACAATATGTGGCAGTACTACTTTTTAAACACATGGCAGGTAGATTATTTTTAACTTTATGCATACTGCAATTTTCTGCCCAAAGTTTACATTGGCTCTTATGAATAAAATATACCTTGAACATTTTTCAGCCAGAGCCCCCATTTGTTTTGGTGACAAAGAAAATGACCACCGTTTTGTGCAAATATTGACACATTTCCTTAATCTGCATGATATTTCTATGGACCCAGGTATAATACTGGGATGAATACAGTTAGAGGATAGTGATGCATTCTTTGTGAAATTTTTGAGAATAATAATCCATGTTTGCTTAACATTCGTGTAAAACTATTATTTAAAAGCTTAATTCTTTGTTACAGGTGGATTGCTGTGCATTACAAAGAGCAGGGGATTTAGAATTCTTTGTTTGGAGCAGGTGATGCTGCAGAATGGGAATTACGCCGTCCAACAAACAAGTACGTATATATGTGCATGCACTGTTACAAGACCAGTAAAATGTGTTGTTAAATATTTATTGAAATGTATTAATAATGAACACAATACAACATCATAGTAGCACTAGCAATACAAATATATATAGATAATGTTATCAGCAATCTCATGCCTAATGCCCAAATTATTAACAATCTTCCAGGGAAATTACTTAGTGGACTTACCATACGTCATCTACCATCCACATGCTAAGCAAATTCACATCATTGAACTGGCTACCATTTGAACCTAACATCAAGAAAGATCATGTATTCAAAACTAACAAGTATGTCGCACTAATCCATAATGTAAACAATAACGGAATAAAATCAGAATTAACATGCATTGAAATAGGTTGCAGAGGCTATGTATCTGAACCCAACAAATCTAAGACTGACAACCTCCTTAAAATCTCTTGGAATAAAACCACCAACAAAACAACTAATTCAATCGTATGCTTGTCTAAACTAGCCCTGCTAATGCCATTCACACTTTCTAAATGACCCAAGACTAATTTAAATATGATGACCATCACCCTAATATGACAATAATTACAAAATAAAATTCCCCTAACAGCAAGTAATCCTACATAAATGTGTTCATTTTCAATATGACTTACTTTCACCTTTAGTCATTATTTACCTAAGCCTGCTACAATATACTACTATAAATAGTTATTTACTGTATTCACACATGTACTTGGGTTATCGTTTCACACTTTATTGTATTCTACTGTATGAATAAAGTGATACTCTCTCACTACAGAACAAATTATAATGGTTCCACTTAAGTTAACATAACGTATAGATTCAATGTTTGTTGCACCGTCATAATTTGTTCTGTAGTGCAAAATTGTCAATATTTGCCTTATTCCAGATGAACACGTTTAATGGTAAACAATTTATATAAATGAAAGGTGTCATTATAGAACCGATTTTTATATGTCATTTATTTACAATGTCAGATGTTTATTTGAGCCTAATTTATTTCAGGCCTCTCAGGTGGGCTGCATACAGACAGTTTACCTGGTGGATCCATGGCAAGCTGGGACGAAGGTACAGAGAGTTCTACCAGCATGCGCCAGCCATGGAATAAAATCAAGGTGATGGGGAACAACACGAGGGATACCACGCTGGACTTGAAAACTAAACTAAACAATGTACTTGTGACCTATGAAGGTGTAGGTTGGTGGTGGCAGTATTTAGTGTTTCTTTACAAATTGACTGACTCTTGCTGCCAGCAGATCCTCCTTCTCTGGTTTTGGGACATCTGCCCCAGTGATTGTGATCACATGTAGTGTGATATTTCTTTATAAGCACATCTGTCACTCGATCCGTGAGCATTTGTAGGTGGGTATGTGGGTTCACCTGCTGTGGTCTGTTATGCAGCACCCATTGCTTGCGTCTTTTGGACCACATGACACCAGTCTCAACAGGTTTGTCTGGGCTGGGACGTGATCGGTAGTTCTATGCCAGAGCAGACAGCATCAATCTAGCTTTCCTTCCTACAGTGAAGAATAGTGCATGCAGTGTTCTAATAAAATGTCTGCAAACAACTGGTGTAACACACCAGTCTATACGTTGTTAGTAAGCTGCTGTTATTTACCTTATGACTGTAGCATTCAGTGAACTTTAAAGTGCTTTTCCTGTGTAAAGTGTTGGTTGTTTTTAGTAACAATACAATGGCCAATCATGGTAATCATACTGGTACATTAGTAAAACGATACTGATCCTTACAAATAAGGCATTCCATCATCACATGCCTTCACATAATTTATTATAACTTGTTTTTTCTTCTTAATTTCTGCATCTACTGTACATACATTCACTGTATTTTGATATCATGTTTTGATTTTATATTTCTTTAATAAAATTGGTGATAATGACACAAGTGCTCTTATTTATTTCATTACAGACAATTGCATTCTGGAATGTAATTATTACATGGAGATGTAATTTATTACACTCAAGTAACTGTACTCATAAATGTACACAGCAACTGATTACAAGGAATAGGTAGGGTGATACAGAATGGGCACTATCCATCTGTGGAGTATTCGCCCCCTCACATCTGAGTAACTAAACTACTGAAAAGTTGGTCATCAGGAACTTTGACTATGTAACATTTTTGGTCCCATTCATAAGTCGGTGGTCCACATATTAACACATAACATGTAAACAGCATTTACAGTATCAATTTTGGAAGTCTGAATAAACACATTTACTGATAAGGTAGTAGTCATGCTGGCTGGTACTTTTGAGTAGCCATCCTGAAAAAAACGAGTTGGATGCCTATGAAATGCAGTAATTTCGAAAACTTATTATAACGTTAGTTATGCATAGGAGCTAATTTAGTGTATTTGGGATTCAAGTCGCTGACTGGAATTCACCTTACACTACTTGGGTCGTGGTCCCTACTCATCATCTACTCATTGCAAATCTAAAGGTTACTTGTTGCTTTGGACATGCCTCAGGTATAAAATGAATACATATCAAGTTTGGTACTTACTCCAGCAACTGTGCGTCACCGTTGCATGTTGCACAACACCACCACAGATGGTTTGATACATTCTGTATCCAATGAAGGAGGTCCTCGCATCCCTTGCCTCGGACCTTCACAGTAAACTTGCGGTTGATGCCTTTCCCCATGTGCCACATCATGTTGGTGATCGAGCTGAAATGCAAATCACAATTATTTATATTTTTGATCCAAATTCAAGATATTTTCACAACAGCTGTTACCTGTTTTTGCTGTTAGTGTGCAAAAAAAACAAGATAATGAAGATGTGTGCACATGGAATTTCAACAACATATGTTTATTGAGTGATGCCAGATATATCCTTCCAAATGCAGAATTTAAATGTTTTTTTTAAAGAAAATGGCCATCAAATGTGGCATAATGGATCAAAATTACTAGATATTGACACCCTTATTCCATGGATAAGAGTGGTTTAAAGGTATGTAATTGTTATAATTATATAACATCATGACATAAATAATAGGCCAAACATTTCGATATATGACAATGTCTTATGCAATATTACTGAATGCAGACCGTATTTTTGTTAATTTAACACAAAATACAGTAAGTTTTGCAATGTTATTATAAACGACAATCATTCCAGCCCATGTTAATCCGTTACTGTAATATCGCTCACGCGACTTGATTGCCGTTAATTTTTGCTATTCGGCTATCTTCTAAAGACTAAAGTCTAAACTTTTTGTGGTGCAATATAGTACATTCTGGTACTGTTCTGGCTTGGCTCCAGCATATCTTGCATCTCAAATGTCAACAGATTTTAATTGGATACCAAGTAACTCAGTACTAACCTTCTTGCGATCGATTTCGCGGCGGCGGCGCGTTTGACTGAAAATATGCGGCGCTTCGACGGCTGAGGTCCGTGACTAAATATTGTAGGCACTGCACCTGGCTTCAAACATCGACGTCGGCAACGTTTTGTCGGATCTTTAACTGATGATATAGATTTCCTTCGAAGCACGTTTCTTCAAAATGATCTGAACATAGTGCGTTGTATTTCGAATGCTTCCAACCAGCCCGTCCACAGTTGTGAATCCACTATTTCACTTCTGGTTGTTTCAAAGGGAAACGAAAAAGACAGCTCATTATCCTTCGCTGTACTATTGTTACAACCGTATGTAGAGCAGTGTGGCATACTGCAAGTCATGTTTTCACTGAAAGCTCAACTTATACTAATATAACGAACCGCATCCCATGAACATGAACCAACTACGCGAACTACACAAGACAGTGTGTCGTACACAGCAAAAGTAATGCTGCTCGTTTATTGGTTGCTTTCGGTCAAATGAACGCGTCATCAGTAAGATGGCAGTCTACATGTTATCGCAGATTTCGTTAGAATCTTCCACTTTAAGACTACATTCCGAGTATTATTTTTTGATTAATTATTTTATTCAATATAAAATGTAAGCTTGTACATACATAACATATAAATACAGGGTACATTAAATATAAAGGATGACACAAGAAAGTGCAAGCACTTGTTTCCATTGTGGTCCTTGGACAGACAAACAAATACATCACACAGATAGAAATAGAATATGACAAAATAACATACTAAAAAACCAATAATAAATAAATACTAAGTTACTGTTAAGATGTCAAAGGACATTCGTAATTATGATATTAAGAAAGAAGATACATTACATCCTGATTATAAGCACTATTAAGTCATTTGAAAAACCGACACATGTGCTACAAATACATAATAACAGTTTTTTTTTAATTAAACATTTAACAAAAGATGCATCATCAATAAAAAAATCGTAAAAAAATATTATAAATAAAAATATATAAAATAAAATACAGGTAGGACCTAAAAAATAAGATTGAATTATAAGTAAATAAATGAGCTGGCTTCCTGATCATTAAGATAATTGAACAAAAACTGTTTCACTAAAAGTTAAAATTGGTTCAGTTCAGTAAACCACTGAACTGAAAATTTTGATTGTAGATGCAAATGGTTAGTTTGTGCTAACTCAGTTTCAAATTGCGAACATTGTTACGGGCTTACTAATTATACACTTTGGCAGACAGTTCACCTTCAACGTATTTATTACAGTCTTGATAACATTATGTTAATAAATAAGAAATGAGAAACAGACTGCGTTCTTTAGCACATGTTTGCATCTGTACCTTGAAGTTGGTGAGGTCGTTGGGTCGAGAGTTGGCAAACACGAGCTGCTGCAGCATCACATAGGCAAGACGTCGCTGCAGGAACCGGCCGCGCACACCAGGGGGCAGTATAGCCACCAGGTGGACACGGTTGTGGTGGTGCGTTGTCAGCGACGACAGATTGTAACACAGCTCGATGGCCTGAGAGAAACACAGATTGACGTTGGTTAGTCCGTCAGGCGTGGCACGTCTACCCAGAATGATATCATATCGCCATCTAGTGGTAGCCGCCTGATAAAGACAGCTGATAGCAGTCGAAAAGTCATGGAAAAACCGACTGTGAAATAAGTTAAAATATCACTCATTTAAACCATTCAGCCTGATGAACCTTTTCACTCATATTCTGGTTAAAATCAGAAAGAATTGACTTTGACTGTTAGGTCGGGTAATCTGCAGATTTGTGAGAGGCGGAGATAACTTTATCATGTGAAAATTATGTTACAGTTTGTCTGATGATTTCACACAAAATAAACACATTTAAACAAATAATGTTGCAGGGAATGTAGATTTCATAAAAAAAAAAAAATTAAAAACGAGATGTGCACAAATTTAATGAGGAGGCGAGCACTGTTACCCGCTACGCGGCGCCACTACCGTACCGGCACTAGCCTCAACCGGATATCCCACGTTTTGTCCGTTTTGTTCTTGTGCGTGAGTTCCAAATTTATTGAGTAAACGTGTTTCATTTATTACATTTTGTATTGTGATGGGAAAGTACGATCGATTAACTTTGCTGGTGCTTCGACAAGAACTTGGAAAGCGAGGGGCGAAACGATCAGGCCGCAAAAAGGAGTTGATTGAACGGTAAGTTGCACGCTGAACGATAATATGATAATTTTGAATAATTTATAGAGACATATCCAGACAACGACGTGTAAACACTGAATTTTGAATAATTTATTACAGATGAACTGTTGAGTAGCAACAGGTTCGGTGAATTGGGTATGCAGTGCCCACTAGTAATGAACAGATAGGTCAGTCAAGTGAATAGCCCGGGTCTGGTTATGTAAGGTTATGTAATTGCTATTGAATACCCTGAGGCTGAGTTGCCTGGCTGAATAGGTGTTGATAGCGCATTTAGGAGTACACACACAGTGTGTCATTATCTTGGCTTAACATGGGTGTCATCTTTAGTAAGTAGGTGTGAACGTGTGTTGAGTGTGCACTCAAGCCAGAACTGAGATTAGCAGCATGCCCAATGTTTATTCTTGCAAACAAGTCTTGTAATAAGAGGCTTACTTGTGTTATTCGCTGTAACCTCGACTGCAATTTTGAGACAAATTAATATGCTTGTGAGCACTGGTTTGTCTTGTGAATAATATCTATATATGTATCGATGTACAGGAGTTATGCCACTAGGTACTACCAGTGTTAGTGTTTTCCTTGAGGACTGTATAGTGCTACTAGTTGTAGTATAATTTACACTGCATTTTTTTCAGATTGGAGGCATATGACCGGAATAGCAATTTTGGTTGTACCACCAGTGATCTCAACCGTGATGATGACTGGCACATGTCCGTACCCCTTACAACGAACTACAGAGATGTTACAGGGAACACTATTCTCCCACCCATATCATCTCGCACAGTCGACCAGTTCCTCCATCCATTAGGAACCAGCCTCAACAGAAACGCAAGAGAACTTTATGATGACAGGTAGTTGAAACAATTTATTTAAAGCATGTAAAATCTGTAGACAATAACTGTAGTCATATACTGTTGATAAAGTACTATACTTTATTTGTACAAAGACATGCACACACACACATACACTTTGGTAACAAATATTATTATGAATGTTTATTGTTGCCATTTATTTTAGCAGGTAACCTTGTGTCTAGTAGTTTCAATACTGAAAAGTTTCTACATTTCAGCTGATGCATTATCTTCTAGGGGTATCTGTTTTACACATGTGAACAAGTGTACACTGAACATTTAAGTTAATAAATCATCTTTCAGGTTTATCCGTTTCATGCGGTTCTGCAAGACGGATGGGACTACAGTGCCGTGCCAAGATGCATCGCACTACCACGTACGACATAGACCTAAGCCTGGACGAGCATGGCAACATACTGCAGACACAGTGTGAATGTGCTGCTGGCATGGGCCTGTATGCACACTGCAAACACATTCGTGCTGCTTTCTTGCCATTGTTAGACAATGCATCGGGTAAAGCAATGACGCTTGAGCTGACATGCACAGAGACTGTGCAGTCTTTCCACAGGCCACGCCGCCTGCACAACGGGTCACCTGTCAAGGCAGAACACTTAGACATGTCCATGAACAAAAGCAATATCATCTTTAACCCAATACCACTAGCACACCGAGTGGACAGCCAAACAACATACACACGAGTGACCAATGCCACTATAAATTTTGCAGCTTCATCAACTGTTAACCCAGCTCTAATGCACATCACCACTCCTGCAAACATGCATGCATTTGACAATGACCACGACTACTGCACACTTACACCATCCGAACACTATTTACAAGTTGACACACTCACAAATATTTCACAAGAACAGGCAACACAAATCGAACAAAACACAAGAGGGCAGGCGGTTGTAGGCTTGTGGCATGCAGAGCGCACAAAACGCATGACTGCCTCACGATTTGGCAGAATCTGTAAAATCACCAAGAGAACTGATGCAGACAAATTTGCCCGCAGTCTACAACAGGCAAAAAGCATATCGGCTGCACCACTTGAACATGGCAGGAAATATGAGAGTATTGCACTAAAAGGTTACATTGAGAAAACAGGCAATGATGTAACAACAAGTGGTCTGGTCATATGTTCAGAGCGACCTTATCTGGCCTGCTCTCCAGATGGCATTGTAGATGACACAACAGTCATAGAAATCAAATGCCCTTATGTCTCCAGGGACAAGCCTATCACACCAGTCACAGTGCCATACTTGGTACTTACAAAAAATGGCAAAGTAGTGTTAAATAGACATCATGATTATATGTATCAGGTGCAAGGAAACATGCACATTACCAAAAAAAAACAATGTCATCTGGTGATTTTCACCCTGGTAGACCTAGTCATTGTTGATGTTCTGTATGATGACACCTTTGTAAATGACATGTTAACCAGATTAGAAACATTCTTCCACGACCACTACCGGAAGGAGTATCTGAACAAGCATTTTTACTTGCAATGGTAAATCATGATGTCTGACAAAGGGTTCAATGTGCAGGTTTATTACACACTGCAGGTTGAAATGGTTTAAGTGGAATTAGAGTCAAAATTAATGTTCTTATTAATTTCATAGTAACTTTTTTGCTGCATAAAATATGGTGACATGTATATAAATAATGTCATAAATGGGCATAAACCAGAAAATTATTTAAATTAAATTTAGGCAGTTAGGTAGCTGTGTTTGAATAAAGATACTTGTAACCATGTTTGACCTTTGTTTTATGCAGTTTTAGAAACTATGCATGCTCGATGATTGCCCAACATGAAGCAGACAAAAATGATGCGTGAACCCAAGATTGTTTCAACTTCATTCAAGGGTGAAGTTAGGATTTTGTACGTTTTTGCCAGGCCAATGACACGTTCAACATGCACACGTTTGCATGCTATTTTCCTGTCATTGATGATTGCTTTTGTTGAGAGCTGATTTTTTTTCCTGAGAAATGTTGGTATGTTTACTTGGATGTTGAATGGGGCAAAAATGTCCTGCACATTGAACCCTTTGTCGGACATGATAGAGTCACCAGGATCGCATTTCTGTGGCAAGTCTCCTCGCTCCACAAGAATGCGATCACTGGCAGACCCTCCATATGCAGGTGTGATGTAGGAGGTCAGTCCTCCTGGTGTGATGCCTATTAGTGCTTTTAGTGTATTTCTGTTTTTGTAACTAGAGTATGTCACTTGCTGTGCAGTGGGTTTTCCTGGCTTTTTTATGGGAACTTCTACACCATCAACAATTACCCGGATGCTTGCATACAAACGCTTGAAGTCACTTGGCATGTATGCATTTACCAGTTCTTTAGTTGGCCAAATGTCTAGTTCCTTCCAGGAACAAAACATAAAGTTGATCCAGGTGACAAAAATGTTTCCAATGGTAAATTCTGAAACACTGAACCAGAATGCAAGTTCTTGGTTTGGTGTGTGGAGGCGCAGCTTGATTAATGTTAGAAGTAGCTGGTTCTCAACCGATATCTTCTGCGGCGTTCTCCAACGGTACTCCAGGTAATGAGCTGCCGGACCAAGGCTCTGGAGTACGTACTGGAAATGACGGTAGTCATCCAGACCAGTATAATACTGGAGCATCTTCGGATTGCTCATCAGTTCCTCGATGGACAGCTTGGAGAAGTGCGGTGTCTGACTCGCTTCATCCACTGGCACAGAACAGGGTGTGGCAGCTTCCTCGTCGACAGCGATGGGGTTGTCGTCAATCACTATCTCCTGCACATCCAGATTGGGATCGAATGTTGGTTCTTCTTCTTCTATGGACATGCGAAGTTTTGCTCGTGCTGTCCGTTTCTTCGCACAGTCGGATGGCTCTTGTACCCATTGAAATACTGATGGCACAGCATTTTTCTGTAATGTGCGACGTGTGCGTGGGGTGCCTGAAAGCAGACCTCATGCTTTTGTATCAGATGAGAAAAACCCGCCCACTCTCTCCCCCCTCTTTCTTTCTCGCTCTCTCTCACTCTCTCTCTCTATATATAGATAATATTATATATATATATGTACATAACTTAGAAGATATCCATCCATCTAGTCAGTTTTCCAAGAATAAATCTACACAAATAATCATAACCGATTCTTCAACTTCAGGGACTATCCATGCCCATCAGTATCATCAATGACTATCTACCACTGCCACTGGCATTGCTGTTGTATTGATAATAAACAATATCCATATATTAGACATTGTCATCATTATTTATATTCAAATAATAGTGTTATGTCTGTGTAGTATTATTTCAATAAGGTACATATAGGCCAGGGCAGATGATATCTGAGACTCTAATTTTACTAGGTCTAAGCAACTATTCTAATAAATCATTGAAAAATGGGTAACGTCATGATTTGTCAAGCCCAGGCCAAGAGAGAGTGGTCCTTGGACTTTCTACGTCTTATAAATTTATTCGAAGTTGTCATTATAAATAATGTTACTACTGTCATTATTTTATTCTGTACATACAATAAAATAAATAATTACCGTGTAATGTCTCGTTGTCTTGTATGTAATCGCTTGGTGAAAAGTGATTATAGCATACGACCATGTATGGCTTCGGAGTCCAGCGCGACCCCTTCTTGTCAGCAGCACGTCGAATTGCATGCACCCACTTATTCCTAAGCTCTATGTCAGCTGGGAACTGATGGCCTCCCCGATGAGAACACTCGGGTACCGCACACCTTGTAGGCATTGTAAATTAGATTCTATTCATGTGCGACGATGCGAATAATTGTCCGAACATTTACAGCGCGAACATGCCGTGCCTCGTTTTCACGTGACATGGTAGTGCCGGTACGGTAGTGTCGCCCCCTGGTGACAAATGTGGCTGCACGCTGGCTCATTGCGGAATGTATGTCTTTTGACTTCACTGACTTGTATTTTTAGTATTTACACCAATAACAACTTTTTTATTGAATTTTTCAACAATTTCCCTAACCTAAGATTACACAAGACAAACTAGGGCCATCGATCGAGTCAAAACTGAAAAACCTACCTTTGCCGACCAATCGTCTGACGAGAATGCATTCAGTGCAGCCGAGAGACATTCTTGAAAGTCGAATGCCAGCATGCCTCTGTAACAAATCAAGACAGGACTATAATGATATGCATATTGAAATGCATCATAAATGCTCTAAATATGTTGCACCTTCAAATTAATTTGTTTCAGCATGAGTAGATTGAACAATATCGCCATCCAAAGTTACAAGCTCCAGATGGCATGTGGACAAGGAAGTCTGGCTTATCGCGAGTACAACAATTTATTTCCCTCCTACTTACAACCCGCCAATGTTAGATATCTGTCAGTTCTATTTTTAACAAATTCACACTGTTAGTAAGTAACTAAATCATTTATTTCCAACAATATTCAACATTACACGTAACAATATGACAAATACAACGTTGTATGTGGAAAGGGGGTGAACAGAAGTACACTATTTATCAATGGTTCACCCGCGACCATTTTAGGTGCTGGCGATGAAAATACAATATGTTTTTATTAAGTATAAAATTACCAATCAAAAATTATTGTACACAGTGCCTACAACATAATAATTTTATATCTATTTTGGTTTTTGACATTTTTGATATTCTTATGGGTCTTCATTACTCCACATAGTAGTACCAGTGCTGTAGATCTCTCAATTATAGATGATTTGTACTTTTTTAAACATACAAATATGCTGACACTTTCTTAAATGTTCAGGTAAACTATTCCACAGTTTGACTCCCACATTAAACACACGCATAGCCTTCAAAGTTGTACGAACGTACAATTGTTAAAATATATCTTTCTGTCTTGTTACATACCAACATTCATTATTCAAGTGAAAACAGCTTAGAATGTTTTTCAGAAGTAAATGATATCTCACCTTGTACATTGTGATAGCCGTTTTATACTCAATATAATCAAAAAACTTCATAACTTTAAGATCAACAAACAAGTTGTTTGTATGGTCTTGAGCTTTTGCTCCATATATAATACGTATCACTCTTTTTGCAAAACAAATATCAGCCCTAAGTTAGAATGATATGTGTTAGAATTAACACAATCATCAGGTAATTAGTTCCAGTCAATTAGTGTCCTCTGAGAGAATTAGTACTTTCTCATATCCAACCTTTTCTGCTTCTTAACTAATGGTGCCCTATGGTTCTATTGTTTTCTTTAATTTATAAATAAATAATTTTTTGGAAAATGTTTGTACACATTCAATATTATAAAAGCTTCTATTTGGTATATTCATAGTCTCCTAGTCTATAATGTTGTCAACCCAGATTCTATTAGTGCTTTCATAAGTAGGAACTTTCAGTTAAAGAATCAGCTTAGTTACTCTTTGTTGTACTCTTTCTAGCTTATCTATATCCTTCTTACAATATGGCCTGCATGCTTGTAGACAATAAGTCAAATGAGGCCTGACTATTGCTTTGTAGAGAACTAACAGCACTACTTTAAATCATTTACATCATGTTCCGAGACTGACAGCATAACACCTTAAATACTCCATCTTTAAAAACAACCAAACACTGAAACAGCGAACATGGCCTTGAAACAACACAGAAAAACAGATTCCACATCTATAAGTATTCTACTGTGAGCACATTCTCACGTCTGGTGAAGGATTTATCTGCAGACCTTCCAACATGTCACTGGTACAAGATGTTACGTACTACCAAAAGAAGAGAAAGATGCTGGTTCCTACAAATACGTACTCTGTGAGTGTGACATCAAGCGCGACCTTGAGTAGGGCTGAGGTCAAGGTCATCAGGTCATTCACCGAGTACAGATGTGGTCTGCAGAGTGACAACATATTGGTTAGTATTAATATTTATAGAGCATGCAGACATTTAATGGACATCAAAGGTTTTTCAATTCAATATATACATGTTGGAATAACCAAGAAACCAGATCACCACTGCATTCAAGAACAATATATACATGTTGGAATAACCAAGAAACCGGATCATCACTACATTCAAGAACATTATATACACGTTGGAATAACCAAGAAACCGGATCATCACTACATTCAAGAACAATATATACAGGTCGTAAGAATTTTTTATATTAAAAAAACTTAATCAAATACAAAATAATATTTAATACAAAAAAACAAAAATGTGTGTTCTTCAAAGCATCCTATTTCACAGTTCGCCTGTGGATGAAAGCAAACTTAAGAGATGACATTTAAAAAGAGTCTTGAACTTAGTCAGTGTGTCTGTTTGTCTTAAATATTCTGGCAATGAGTTCCAAAGTTTCATTCCGGATACTGATGAAAAGGTCGTCGGCCATTATATAAACATTTCACGTCTCTAAATAATAAAAAATAATCCTAATAGGTCTGTAAAGTGTTTTTATTTCTGATCTCAGCTAGTTACCCACAGCAACAGTAGCGACCTCTTACCTTAGAGTGAGGGCGTGAGAGATGACCTGGATGACAAGTTGTAGATTCTCGCAGCCGTACGTCCTCGCCGCATCCAGTGGTGCCACCTGGTGGTCTCCTTGACCATCCTCAATGTTCTCCTTGTTTTCGGTTGACCTGCAGTGTCATGATTCAATGTCAAAATACGATGCCGCAAGAAAATGTTGCAATCCAATATCAAGATTATGTCACAAAGACAAAGTCACACAGACAATATCACAAGATGCTGTCACAAGGTGATGTCACAAGATGATTTCACCAGAAAATATCTCTGTGTTGCAAACAAGGTCACAAGACAATGCAACAAGTTGTCAAAAAATGTGATGGCAGTGTCACAACAAAATGTCACAACACGGTGTCACAACACGGTGTCACAACACACGTTGTCACAACACGGGGTCACAACAGTCACAACACGGTGTCACAACACATTATCACTTAGATATGTTGTAAACAGTAACTATTTGTCAATAATTGTGCAAGTCTAGGGCCGACACAGCTGGTGTGGCTGTCTCACACATAGGGGACAGTGTTAGTATATACGTACTGGAGGTCTTCCTTGGAGAACGACACAAGGTGTGGATGAGGACAGAGATCTTCAAAGGTTGCACCTATCGGAATGACAAAATCAGACGTCATGCAAACTGTGACATGGGAGATACAAACCCACGCAAACCCATGCGAAACCACACAATCCCACCAAACCTATAGACACCCAGACAAACTAAAGGAAACCCACAACTATTGTGAGTCCCTCCCCTGCCGCAGGGTAGGTCCACAACTACTGTGAGTCCCTCCCCTCCTGCAGGGTAGGTCCACAACTACTGTGAGTCCCTCCCCTCCCGCAGGGTAGGTCCACAACTACTGTGAGTCCCTCCCCTCCCGCAGGGTAGGTCCACAACTACTGTGAGTCCCTCCCCTCCCGCAGGGTAGGTCCACAACTACTGTGAGTCCCTCCCCTCCCGCAGGGTAGGTCCACAACTACTGTGAGTCCCTCCCCTCCCGCAGGGTAGGTCCACAACTACTGTGAGTCCCTCCCCTCCCGCAGGGTAGGTCCACAACTATTGTGAGTCCCTCCCCTCCCGCAGGGTAGGTCCACAACTACTGTGAGTCCCTCCCCTCCCGCAGGGTAGGTCCACAACTACTGTGAGTCCCTCCCCTCCCGCAGGGTAGGTCCACAACTACTGTGAGTCCCTCCCCTCCCGCAGGGTAGGTCCACAACTACTGTGAGTCCCTCCCCTCCCGCAGGGTAGGTCCACAACTACTGTGAGTCCCTCCCCTCCCGCAGGGTAGGTCCACAACTACTGTGAGTCCCTCCCCTCCCGCAGGGTAGGTCCACAACTATTGTGAGTCCCTCCCCTCCCGCAGGGTAGGTCCACAACTACTGTGAGTCCCTCCCCTCCCGCAGGGTAGGTCCACAACTACTGTGAGTCCCTCCCCTCCCGCAGGGTAGGTCCACAACTATTGTGAGTCCCTCCCCTCCTGCAGGGTAGGTCCACAACTACTCTGAGTTCCTCCCCTCCTGCAGGGTAGGTCCACAACTATTTTGAGTCCCTCCCCTCCTGCAGGGTAGGTCCACAACTACTGTGAGTCCCTCCCCTCCTGCAGGGTAGGTCCACAACTATTTTGAGTCCCTCCCCTCCTGCAGGGTAGGTCCACAACTACTGTGAGTCCCTCCCCTCCCGCAGGGTAGGTCCACAACTATTTTGAGTCCCTCCCCTCCCGCAGGGTAGGTCCACAACTACTGTGAGTCCCTCCCCTCCCGCAGGGTAGGTCCACAACTACTGTGAGTCCCTCCCCTCCCGCAGCGTAGGTCCACAACTATTGTGAGTCCCTCCCCTCCCGCAGCGTAGGTCCACAACTATTGTGAGTACCTCCCCTCCCGCAGGGTAGGTCCACAACTATTTTGAGTCCCTCCCCTCCCGCAGCGTAGGTCCACAACTATTGTGAGTCCCTCCCCTCCCGCAGCGTAGGTCCACAACTATTGTGAGTACCTCCCCTCCCGCAGGGTAGGTCCACAACTATTGTGAGTCCCTCCCCTCCCGCAGCGTAGGTCCACAACTAAAACTTACTAATGGTATGTGAGTGAGTTTATTCAGTAAAATTATATACATGTATTACATAATTAGAAGAAAAATTACATATATATAATACCGAGGATAGCACATCAAATTTCCAATGTGGTCCGCAAAAAAAATACTGAATAAGTAATTATATATATTAAAAAAAAAAAATAGTACAATTAAAAAAATTATATTACAAATGTAAAAAAATTGCAAAATTTAAAATACAATAAATAAACAAATATTGAACATTAATAACATTAAGACACAATGTAAGGATTGTGTTCATGAGCCACCAATTTACTACATAAAAGGATCGTCACCTTTTTTCTAAAACTAATTTTAGATGGACATTGTTTTGTTTCGATTGGCAAGTTGTTCCAGTGGCATATGCCTGTACAGTGTATAAAGGAAAGAAGTTTGTCCAGAACCCTTTACTCTGGGAATAACACATGCCAATTCACTGGCTCTTGTGGGGATCTATGATGAACCATTTCAACATTTGCTCTTAAATATGCTGGTGCATTTCCATTGATGATATTGAACACGTGGCCCAACTTGAACTGTTCTACTCTATATTCAACAGGCAGTATACCAACAGTCTGAAATTCATTAGTACCAACATGGAACCTCGGTGGAGCATTTAACGTAAATCTGATAATCTTATTCCGTGTACCCTGCATTCTGCACTTCATTTTGTTCAACACTCCATGTACCAAGCTGACCATGTATAATCAAAATGACATTGAATCAAAGCAGACTAGTAGCTTTTTTGTTTTGATAGTAAACTTTATGGCATTCCTGTATAAAAATAAAAAAGTTTATTTGAAGTTTTAGAAAGGATATTAGAAGCTATAATATCACCAGATAGCTATAATATCACCAGATAGCTATAATATCACCACTGATCTAGTCACCCCTAAATATGTGACACTTGACTTTGATTCAGTGACATTTCCATTGCATACAACATTAAGATTATTACATTTGTACAATTTTCTCTTCGTTCCAAACACAATGGATTATGTTTTTTCTAAATGAAGAGACAGTTTGTTATCGATTAACCATTCACTGACGGACTCCAGCTCCAAACTGAAATTTGCCTTTATTTCTGCTAAATCCTTTCCCGAGGAAAGCAAGACTGAGTCGTCCGTATTTATAACAAAAGCTTGCATTTAACTGCAGCAGACATGTCATTTACATATAACAGGAAGGCATGCGTGTATGTGTTGGTTGATTTATATCTCAACAAATGTGACAATCATAACGTCATGCAGCTAAGGTAAGTTACTGTGCTCGCAAATAAAAAACGTACACCAAAAAACTACAGCGGATTGTCGTGGTATCTTGCTTTTTGACATTAAAAACCATCTAGAAGTGCAGAAAGGACACTGTGTGTGATCGTGTCATCCGTCAATTGTGCAGAACTCACCATAATTGACAAAGACCCGAATGATGCTTGAGACGCTGGGGACCCATGTTGACCCCTTGCCGGTCTTCATGAGGAGGACATCGTAGAGGAGGGTGAAGAGACCTTCCACTCCGCACCGGTTCACCGACACTGTCACACAAACAACAGGTCACACACCAGTTGCACATGAATAGTCTTTGCGCATTAATAGCAGCGTGGCTGAATGCTTCCGAGAAAAATCGAGATGGTGTTTTACTGAACAGGCTTGCCAGGAAGTAAAGTGTAAAGTGCTTTGAGCAGTCCCGAGGACTGCATACTGCGCTATATAAGAAATTTACTTTTAAGAACTTACATTTACCAGCCACAGGTCACAGACAAACCACAGATTTCACACATTCAGGGATCAATCTGGGCAGTGGCTGTGCATCAATGACACGTCATACATTGCTGCATTATTTTCTGCTGTACATGGCATAATGACGTATATATAACGTGTTTACTTGAGAAAACTGAGGTGCTGTGTGGTGTTGGCAAATTAATTATTATTTTTTTATTCGACTTATTTGGGACACATAAAAGTCAAAAAGACACAAAAATAGTTATCTCTTACCAATAACTGAAGTGTTCAGGACAAAATGTGGTATATATCAATTTTCTTTGTTTTCAGAAAAAGTCATTTTTGTGCTTCATCCTCAAAGTTTAAATAACAACTTGTAAATTAAGTTGATATATATATTTATAATCCAAAATCATAGAGAATGGTGGCAAACTCTGAAATATTCGTTGCACATTTGTTACGCAAAACATGATTTTAAATGATTTTGTTATCACTCCGCATAGTTGCATGTGTGGCACGGCGGTGCGGATTGGCTGAACATGGCTATAGCACATTTTGATAAAAAAGACGGATGGCGTTTATTGTGTTTAGAAAACAAACGCTCTTTTGTTCACATTGTTTCATGGGGATCTATTGCATTTTTTTATAAATTAGTGTTTACCCGGTAGTCCTGGTTTGGGCAAAATTTCAAAAATGGTGTTTATCACGTTTTGTCCTAAAACCCTTTATATATCTCAACTGGATGAAGCATACTTTCAGTTGAGACTAACAGTTTGGTGGTCAAGAGGTCATGAACTAGAGCAGGGGACTGTGCATTTATTCATGCAGCTGCTACTGTGTGGAATGCTCTACAAACTATTGTCACAACATGAACATTTCTTGAATCGTTCAAGACACCTTAAAGATGCACTTATTTTTTATCCTTGCGCACACTTAAATAGGATTACAATAATTTCATTTTAAATAACAATAATAATAATTTACTTTTTCATTATTCTTAATATAATTATTCTACAGAAAATTTAAACTCTAATTTTATCAGGCTTACTTGTTATAACCACTTGATATATTTATTGATTTTTCTAGATTAACTTGCTTTACCTGACTGTTGATATTCTTATGTAAACAATGTATTTAATTATTCTAACATAAAAAATAATTAGGTTTAATCTAAGTACTGATGATTATTATCTGAAATGATTTATTCTGATATTTAAAGGTGTTTATTTGTATTTTCATTTATTAGTTTTATGTACAGCACCGTGACCATTACTGGATACAGCATTATATAAAATAAAAACTATTATTAAATTAATATGGGCAAGAAGAAAAAAGTGGATAAACGGGTAGTTCAATGTTTTTCTCATTTTAATCCTTTGTCAATTTCCATATAGTATAATATATGATATGAAATCTTTATTAATTATATATATATATTCTGTAACGACACAGCCTAGGCGACTCTTCAAACTGATGTATTTAATGACCATGTCTGCTCTGTTCGCTCAAGCGGAACGGCAGCTTGGTATATATATATATATATATACATTATATTAAAACAAACTGGATGTATCAATGTCACAAAGCAAAGGGAATACATACATGGTTATAGATAATTGTTTAATGTCCAGGTTCAGCATATGTGATTGAAGTGTATTGCATTTTGTCAGCTTCAAACTTACCAGGTCTTTATGCACCCTAAAAATAGTTCACAAGCAGGAAAAAGGACAGATCTGCAGGAAACAACATTCCAGCTGGGCAGAAATTTACATGTCTATTTGCCACTTTGTAGCACAGGCTCGGTTTGTTTAAAGGCGACAAATGGGAGAACATTCCATGTCAATTTTCTATAATAAACAATCTGCAGAATTTGACAAAAATGTCACTGCTGGTTGGTGATATGACAGACAACAATAACTTTGTCTGATTGATGTCTAGCACTGGGCTAAGTGGGTGAAACAATAATGTAGTGTCCTCAGATGTGATTAATAGTCTACGCCTCACAGACACAGAGGTTCAAGTTCCCTTAAGTGCTGGGGTTGTTATGGGTAAATAAGAATACTACTTCAGTCTGGTTTTTTTATTTTTACCATGCGCTTAATTAGTCTTCAACGAGGCCACAACTAGACATTTGACATCTTCTAGAGTAATCTAAAGGTTATTAAAAGAGCATCCTCTGATTGATCCAGCAGTGAGAAAGTTCTGAGAACAAACAGGTTCACACGACAAATAGTAGTGAGTGAATAAACAAGTCACATCAAAAAGTCATACACAGTAATGAGCACAAAGTGATCAATCAAATTCACAGTTCAATGACTTGTGAAAGTCTTTTCACACTACAGCTGTATTTATTCAACTTAAAGTATACAATGGACCATGTAAACATGTTAAAAGATCTGGCATCCAAGTTGTCAGCAAGGACATCACATGTTGAAGAGAGAACACAATTAAACACCCCAAAGACGGAACGCTGCATATGATCAAAACTTGCAGGAGGAAATTAAGAAGTGTGGGAGATGGTAGTTGGGAGCAGACAGGAACAGAATGAGTGGAGAGTCTGATGAAGAATGCACGGACAAGAGAAGGGGAAGGCTGGTGAAGAGGAAGACCAACATTAAGATGGAGCGACTGTGTAAAAGGGACATCTTGGAACGGCATGAGATAGCAGAGATAAGGGAGAATGCCGGAGGATCGTGAGAGGTGGAGCTGGTGGAATGACCAAGTGTTGAGTCTCTCTCCCTGCAAGGGCCTAACGGGGAAAGGAGTGTTTGTACGAAGAAGTTATTGAAGTGACTCGCAAAAATGCCCATTGTCTAGACATAGAAGATGGTTTCGCCGGGTATTCATATATGGTGTTTGTTGTGACGTAATTCGCAACGCAAGTTATGCCCAACCAATTGCATGGCTCATAACCATGCATAACATCGTTAACAATCAATTTATATACATCTAGCAATATCTGGTGTGATCCCTAAAAGCACTACAAAAGACTGGGAACCACTGGTCTAAGAAGAATATGTTAACATACCCAGCTACCTCGATTATAGTTAGATGACTTGGTACTTACACAGTTGGAAGGTCCACGAGAGAAACTGTTTGTGGCAGGAGACAGCATGGAAACACAGCTGAACTGTTCCACTGCACAGGAACTGTACCAGCAAGTCTGGCAACACAAACTTAACATTTAGTTGAACTGTTCCACTGCTACAGGAACTGTACCAGCAAGTCTGGCAACACAAACTTAACATTTAGTTGAACTGTTCCACTGCTACAGGAACTGTACCAGCAAGTCTGGCAACACAAACTTAACATTTAGTTGAACTGTTCCACTGCTACAGGAACTGTACCAGCAAGTCTGGCAACACAAACTTAACATTTAGTTGAACTGTTCCACTGCACAGGAACTGTACCAGCAAGTCTGGCAACACAAACTTAACATTTAGTTGAACTGTTCCACTGCACAGGAACTGTACCAGCAAGTCTGGCAACACAAACTTAACATTTAGTTGAACTGTTCCACTGCTACAGGAACTGTACCAGCAAGTCAGGCAACACAAACTTAACATTTAGTTGAACTGTTCCACTGCTACAGGAACTGTACCAGCAAGTCTGGCAACACAAACTTAACATTTAGTTGAACTGTTCCACTGCTACAGGAACTGTACCAGCAAGTCAGGCAACACAAACTTAACATTTAGTTGAACTGTTCCACTGCTACAGGAACTGTACCAGCAAGTCTGGCAACACAAACTTAACATTTAGTTGAACTGTTCCACTGCTACAGGAACTGTACCAGCAAGTCTGGCAACACAAACTTAACATTTAGTTGAACTGTTCCACTGCTACAGGAACTGTACCAGCAAGTCAGGCAACACAAACTTAACATTTAGTTGAACTGTTCCACTGCTACAGGAACTGTACCAGCAAGTCTGGCAACACAAACTTAACATTTAGTTGAACTGTTCCACTGCTACAGGAACTGTACCAGCAAGTCTGGCAACACAAACTTAACATTTAGTTGAACTGTTCCACTGCACAGGAACTGTACCAGCAAGTCTGGCAACACAAACTTAACATTTAGTTGAACTGTTCCACTGCTACAGGAACTGTACCAGCAAGTCAGGCAACACAAACTTAACATTTAGTTGAACTGTTCCACTGCTACAGGAACTGTACCAGCAAGTCTGGCAACACAAACTTAACATTTAGTTGAACTGTTCCACTGCTACAGGAACTGTACCAGCAAGTCTGGCAACACAAACTTAACATTTAGTTTAACCGTTCCACTGCTACATGAACTGTACCAGCAAGTCTGGAAACACAAGCATACTATTAATTTTACACAGATTGTCTAAACCCTACATTAGATAAGATACAAGGTAAAACGATCATTAAGTAGGAATGTTTTCCTTTAAACTTAAACATTTCCTGGATACAACATTCAAATTGTTTGGGCTTATGAAGCATAACTTGGCGAACAGTATACCATTACCATAGTTATCCTAGCACTAAGGACATTATACTAAAATACAAGAAGCAGACAGCATAGGTTTAAAAACAATGCTCCTACAAAAAACAAACACATAAACAACATTATGAAAATTTTTGACAATATTAGTCAAAGTCCCGAGGAACAACTTCACATAATATTCAGCGACCCCTGCAAGATTTGCCGAGCTTAACTCTTTAAAGTAAAGAGTTAACCTCGAGCGGCAAATCTTGCAGGAGTCGCTGAATATTATTTTATAACCTGCTGTTGGCAGACTATTTGAAGATGGCAGCCAATTGAGAATTACACTGTGTGTTGCTTGCATTAAAATTTGGATATCTCGACAACCAGTGCATGAAAATATATGAAATTAATTACATTAACTATAGAAATGAATGTTTGAATAAAAGATGCTGTTAAAATTGTTGTGTTGCATTCAATTAAGTTTCAGATTTTGAAGCAAAGTTCAACAATTACGATGACAAAATAAAACATCAATTTCATCAGGCTGTATCAAAACATTCACAGAACCTACCATAAGTGCTACAGTGAAACAAATGTAGCCAGGCATTTAGTTTTGCCCTAGTAAAACATTTATACAATTCTGAAGGTTAGTTTTCAAATTATGCGTTATTTTGTAAATGACATCGTGTGTGAAAACGTAAAAATAATAAATTAATTTACAAAATGGCTACCATCTACCGGTCATATTACTGAATAGATTGTGTTAAAATCAACCTCCCAAATGTCAAAAGACAGCAATCTCTTTCGCAAATATGTGTTCCCTTAGCGTTATCAATATGATCAAGGTTACAAAATACAGCAAAAATAAACAAATTAAACAAGGTTCGGACAGTGCCACAATCAACAATATGGCTGCATATATACTGCAAAATAAAGAAGCCGATGACAGGTCAACTGCTGGATATCTCCGTGTCTAAAAGTCACATTGACATTGTAGTTGGATGATAATAGAACTCTGCGATCATTGCCAACACTACTGATGCTGTACAGATCGATTTCTGACTCGAAATTAACGGAAAACGATCTCAATCAAACCCGCCAAATGCTGTGTGATGTCAGAGTTAATTTTGACAAAAACAACTTCCTTCCAAATAAACTCTCTTAATTCACAATCACAAACAGCTCTTGCAAGATGGTGATTGTATTCTTGACCTTTATAGAATCTAGGCCACCAATTTGACCTGGCTAATTAGTGTAAAAGAGGGATCTGATCGTGGTAAACGAAAGGCCTAGGAGAAGCAAGTTTTGTTGGCAGTTTTGGCTGCTCTGCACAGTAAAGAGTAAATAAAATCACTGACTACTCACCAGGTGGCAGAGTTGCAAGCTGTTCATCGAGGAAGCTTGTGCCGGGAACGAAGCCACAAGAAGCCAAGGTAAGCGTGTCCGGAAACGAGAACAGACGACCAAAACGTCCCGGTTGAAAGACGGTCTCTCCTGGCTGGCGATGCATGATCTCCTTCCTACACATCTCCAGCTGAAAACATAACACAGTACATCCTTAATTAGCAAACTCAATTAAGGTAGTTATTTTTAGGGTGGTTCCCATGCTAGCGACAATATATGTCTTAACATGAGTCTCCCCGATCTGACATATTATTCATATTACCAATGTATTAATGTATATAATGTGTGTATGGTTGGACAAGGTCAAATAAATGGAATCTTGAATCTGTGATCTCCAGCTGAAAACACACCACCAGCAACACACTGAATGTAGTTATTTAGAATTATTCATTTTTTCATCTCCAGCTGAAAACGTAACACTAGACACCATCGACAAACCCAATTAAGGTAGTTACTGAGACTTGTTTACTTTTTGATATTTCCATCGTAAACATCTCCAGCTGCAAACATGACACTAGACACTATTAGCAAACCCAATCAAGCCTAAGGTAGTTACTTAGAGTGATTTACTTATTGATAATTTGTGCGTATGCCCAGCTGCAAACGTAACAATAATAATGATCTACACGCTAACTGAGACACACAGTAAACAGTAGGTGCATCCTCTCCCAGGTACAGAGGTCCACTCGACTCTGTCTATGGTCGTCCTCTCCCAGGTACAGAGGACCACCTGACTCTGTCTATTTTCATCCTCTCCCAGGTACAGAGGACCATTCACCTCTGTCTATGTTCATCCTCTCCCAGGTACAGAGGTCCACTCGACTCTGTCTATGGTCGTCCTCTCCCAGGTACAGAGGACCACTCGACTCTGTCTACGTTCGTCCTCTCCCAGGTACAGAGGTCCACTCAACTCTGTCTATGTTCATCCTCTCCCAGGTACAGAGGACCACTCGACTCTGTCTATGTTCATCCTCTCCCAGGTACAGAGGTCCACTCGACTCTGTCTACATTCATCCTCTCCCAGGTACAGAGGACCACTCGACTCTGTCTATGTTCATCCTCTCCCAGGTACAGTGGTCCACTCGACTCTGTCTACGTTCATCCTCTCCCAGGTACAGAGGACCACACGACTCTGTCTATGTTCGTCCTCTCCCAGGTACAGAGGTCGACTCTGTCTATATTCATTCAATTTCTTTATCCATTTCCCTTTGATCTACCAAATTAGATTTCGAGCCATAAGACTAGTAGCAACATTTAAATGGTTACGTCAAACTAAACCAGTTTTACTGTCATGGTGTCACGTTTTATTGGCCTGTCTGCACATACCATTGTATGTGGGTTCTGAAAGTATACTCTCAGGTTTCCTGTGCACAAATAAACTAAAAAGTAGGTGCCACTCTGTATGTGGTACAGTGCATGTATTTACAGAATGTCGTGATTCCATCTGTGAATGGGTGGAAATTGATCTAAGAGATGTCGCAAAGGTTTACTGCTCACCTTGTGAAAAACAATTACTAGCCACAGATCAACCTAGTCATTTCATAATAACTGGATACAACTTGCTGATTCACCTACTACCTGGCATATATAGGAAGGACATCGGAAGTCAACATTTATTAAAGTTGTTTGCAGAATGTAGAATTAAAAAGTCAGCGCCGCTCATTGGTTTCAACATAGAAAGATGACACAATTTGCAAACCGAAATCAAAGATGGCAGATGGACTGGTTTTACAATATCTGAAGGGTAATAAATTTACTTAAAACTAGTAATTATTATCAAAAAGACAAGACAAGCCGGTACGCAGTATTATATATATCTGGACTTGCTGATTAAGGCAGAAGTTGTCTGTGAATGTGTATTTTAAGCTTCTAGATAGCAAATAAATTTAAAGCAACACTAACGTTGTGTACTGTGCATGCATGGTGCATTTTCAGTGGCATCAAACAGATTATAACTTGCCCGTACATTATGCACAGTGAGAAGAACAACTGACACAAAATGTCACATGATGTAGAAATGGTGTGCAAAATATGCAGTTTCAAATTTATGCAGCATTTGACATATATATATATATACATTTGATGGGTTTTCATGGATCTGATTTATGGACATGCGAGACAATAAAGAAAAGTTCAGACTATCGCTGGGTACTCTTGACAACCTATTCACTTTTGGGTCACAACCCAGGGGTTATGAACCACTATACCTGTAGGTCCTTGCTACCTGGTGTCTATGCCAGGGGAAGTACCCCAAACATAATCAGGTGCTTAGTCAGAGACCTGTTCTGTCTATCTTCAAGACAAGACTGGTAGATGGCTGGCCAAGACAGGTAATTACAACTGACCAGACTGGCATAAATTGAATGGATCCGTATTACCCAAAATTTCTGTGTATAATAAGCATTTTTTCCCTTCATGTTTTACTCAAAAGTCGGGGTGCATATTATACATGGTGCTAAGGGTAAAAAAAAAATTATTTGACCAATGTTTGCAGACCAGGATAACACTGCTGGAAAACTAGTAATATTATCAAAGTTGGCGTGATGTCACAATCACGTAAACCATCGCAGCAACGCAAATGAAAAGCAAGAATTGCACTCGCCGCAACCACCTCTAGCCCTAAACTAGCAGCGAGAAATTACAAAGACGAGAGTCCGTATGTCTGACATCGCGAATAACACCAATGAGCGGGAAGCCTACGAGACCGGGAAGTGCAGCCTGGGAAAAACACATATTGCTCCCTGAGTGCCAAGGCATTATGATTGGCGTTCCGGAATCACGTAAATGATGCCCGCGTGACGGGTCAGGTGTCAACAAATGTGACTCCATGTTTAAAGTTGTGAATGCAAGTGTTGTGAATGTAAATAAAAACGAATGTAGCGTATGTTTGCTTCGCAGTTAAAAGTACCAGGTTTGCATGTAGCATTTCAGAATAGAATTTGGTGTTAATTTAAAAGTGAAATCAGAACAACACAATGTAAGTTCTAGCAAGTGCTGATTTAATCAGTTGTGCAATCGTCATGCTACAACACAAGTTACGTAGTGCTTACACACTAGTCTCAAGCGAGCGACAAGCCGGCAGCAATGCCGTAACTTGTGTAGGTGACATGTTTACAATTCTGAGATGGATTCACGGGTTCAAGCAAAATGTTAGAAGCGGAGAAATCGGGGATTGATGTCAGAAGTCAGGGTGCGTATTATACATGGGGGTGTATTATACATGGAAATTTATGGTAATTAAATAAATGGCTCAAATGATAATGGTTTGTCACCGGAAAACAAAAAACTATGGCTATGACTGATGTGCATGGCTTCCATGGCTTCCATGCAAACAGTTCATGAGCTAAAAAGCAGACATTTTAATTAATTCCAGACTGGCAAAAGTATTTCTGGCTAAAGGCCTGGGGTAAATGTGTAATGCATTCACCATGGTTAACCAACCAATTGCGTAAAATGCAGTGGCCCATGTAAAAGGAACCGAGCAAAAGCAATCAAACTAAAGTATCATGGTAAAGTTAACACATAACTGAAGAAGAAAGCATCAGTTCTGCTGCAGAACTGGTCAACAATGCAGCTGCCACTTATTTTGTATATCCTAAATCCAGTGTTATGAGTGTGAACAAGAAATTGGACTCACTCAATTAACTGTACTAAGATAATGTGGGGCACATCAGCCCCAGGGCAGGTATGCACACCTCGATACTGACCACACCTTTGTGATATCAGAACTATGTTAAACAATCACACAGAACATGCAACACACGCCTGAATTCACAGTTTAATTCCATAATTTTATATAAGCAATTTATTTTATAAAAACAGTACAGTTCTCTGTCTGTCTGTCTGTGGACCTGTATCTCGTTAGTTTTGCATATGTGTGCCGCTGAAATGTTATATGTGATCTAGCAGGGCCATTGGGGTGATTCATAGGTTTAGATCTTTTTTCAAAATTCATCCATACCGGTGGGTACCTCGGGGATCACACACTGCATTTATTTCCCAGGCAATGCCAGGTAACTCGGGTAGTTATAAAATAACAGGTCGTTTGGGAAAAAACTGAATACAATTTCATGTTTGTACTGAAACAAGAGTCACACCAACAATAACATTGTATATAAAAGTGCAAACCCCACTGTTAACAGTGCTTTATTGTTGTTGTTGTAGTAAAAATAAACATTATTAAATAAAGTGTGTTCAGTTTACCCAAACTATGTTTATCTTTGCCAGTTACATGCGTGGGAACACCCGTAGGTCTGCAACAATGACACTGGCGACAGTTGGACAGAGAGGGACAATTATATTCTTGATATATGCACATAAACAATGTGCCTGACGACAAAGTGATATGCGACAAAGTGATATGCGTGGGAACACGTCAAAGGACAGGCCAACTACCAGAGCAATTTGTTTTCTGCACTGACTGTGTTGCACAGAATACAATTAAATAAGTTGCCCCCACCTACCTCTGAGGGTATGCCCACTTATCCCCAAGCATAGTCACACACCTGTGGTAAATATACTTTGCTAAATATTTGTTTTCTTACTGGAATTGTGGTTGGATAATTGGCATTGTCGACTACTAGAGAAGGTATTAGTTCATTATAACGACAATGTAACAACAATCCAGTGCTTGGCTTAAATCAACACTTGTAAACATTAACCTGTCAAGAAACTGTTTTTTATGTATGTTTTAACAGTGTCACTGTTGCGAATGCGGTTGCCATGCTACGGGCATGTCACATGACCAGTGAGGTGACAACACTTGTTGACGAAATTTTTTAGAGGTAATGCTGACAAATAATCTTTGTAATTGTCAATGTAAAATGTTACACCTTTGGCATAAATAATCCACTAGGTACGCCACATTATTCCTTAGTGGTGCGATATACCTTGCCTTACCTGGTTTCTCCTATATGACTCACTTTCATCTACATTTTCCAACAGTTGTCAACAACATTGCTCAAGGTGACTCTATACTGCAGCAAGTTTCCAATTAAAATATTCATTTGGATAATTTGATTTTAGTTTACATATCTACCTTTAAACTTTCTAGAAATTTGACTGTTTTGCCCATCTTGTTTTTGGCTAATTTAAAAAAAACCGAACCTGCCTAGTATTGATAGCTAACGCATGTGTGTACACATTGGTTATTAATTTATTCAGAATTCTTCATCTGCTTTGTAAATGTCCCATATATTTACATATATATGAGATGTATAACTATTTATTTTCACATTGGCAACACATTTTTAATATACTTCCTTAAATATGGCCACATCCCTTTAGAGAATATTTTTCAGGAAGCAAAAAATTACCAAAATGAGGTACTATCTAAAAATCACCTGCACTTTGTTTTTATGCTATGAACACGGAAGAAAACTGGTGGTCTGTTTCCACATTGTAGGAAAGGATTAAGAATGCATGGCTTCGCCTGAAATCGTGAATTATAAGAGGAAGTTGAAAGAGGAAAAGAAAAAGGCATGGCAACACTGACCTTCTTTATCTGTTCCCGGTGTTGTGGCAGCAAGTCATCCTCTGAAACAGGAAGTAAAACCAATTCATCGATAGCATAAATGAGCAGATTTCAGGGTACGTTGGGTATTCTTTTTACTTATTTCGCAGTCAGTCATTTTACCTGTATCTTGTAAAGTATCAATCGCTATCATCGAACGTCGTGAAACAAAGCCCAGATGGCGATATGGTAGTCATTCTGCAGTGCTGTCAAAACACATCAAATTGTGGAGAAAAACTACCATGTGATTATCTAGCGGAAGTTTTCTGAAGAAGTTGCGATAGAAATTAGAGAAAAAGTTATTGAACAGTTAAAAAAAATAGAAATAGACAAACTGTTAAAAATGACCAGTTTTTTGGGCCCTTAGAATGATTCAATCAAATACAGATTTCTCAGTGGTAGTACCCTAAGATACATCTATGCAAAATTGAACGGTTTCTGAGACATGGCAGCTAACAGCAGACGCAGAGTGATGGCATTAGTCCACTGGACCTTCGGCCCAAAGGACTAAAAATGATAACAAACAGCATTGTGAGGAAGCACATGTTCCCTGGGCATTGTGAGGAAGCACATGCTCCCTGGGCATTGTGAGGAAGCACATGCTCCCTGGGCATTGTGAGGAAGCACATGCTCCCTGGGCATTGTGAGGAAGCACATGCTCCCTGGGCATTGTGAGGAAGCACATGCTCCCTGGGCATTGTGAGGAAGCACATGCTCCCTGGGCATTGTGAGGAAGCACATGCTCCCTGGGCATTGTGAGGAAGCACATGCTCCCTGGGCATTGTGAGGAAGCACATGCTCCCTGGGCATTGTGAGGAAGCACATGCTCCCTGGGCATTGTGAGGAAGCACATGCTCCCTGGGCATTGTGAGGAAGCACATGCTCCCTGGGCATTGTGAGGAAGCACATGCTCCCTGGGCATTGTGAGGAAGCACATGCTCCCTGGGCATTGTGAGGAAGCACATGCTCCCTGGGCATTGTGAGGAAGCACATGTTCCCTGGGCATTGTGAGGAAGCACATGCTCCTTGGGCATTGTGAGGAAGCACATGTTCTCTGGGCATTGTGAGGAAGCACATGTTCCCTGGGCATTAAAGGGAGGAGTCCTTTAATTTTATCATAAAATCATGTTATATAAACTATATCCACTGTAATATCCTGACTACCGACTGGTGTTTTAATGGACCATATTTGCGCTGTTGAAATCTAAGAGTTTCGGGATGAAACTGCTTGTTAACATAGCAGCTTGGCGCTTTTGAAGGCCTGGCCTCAGCTCTGATTATTAACAAGATGGACAAGGGCATCGTGTAATATGTCATCACACCTGCTGAATTATCTGAGCTCGCTTTTTTTGAATTTGTTTGTAAACATTTAAGTGTTGAATTTAAAAGTTGTCTATTCTTCATTAAAAAATGTGGGCAGTGAGTATGTTAGAAGACATTATAGTTTATACTGTATAACGTGATTTAACAATAAAACGTGGGCAGTGAGTATGTTAGTAGACGTTATAGTTTATACTGTATAACATGATTTAACAATAAAAACAAACGGACAGCCTCTCTTTAAGGTTTAATGAGCAGTGTTTGAAGTTTTTCTAAACTGTCAGAAGTCACACAATATCCGAGTCAATCATCTGTAAAACATAGCGTACATATCACGTCCACTAATCAGTCAAACTGTCAGGACTGCAGATGCATTTTTATTTGCAAAAGCAGCACTGTTTTACTGTAGATTAACTTTAAAAATGCGTGACAATGAACTTTTATTATGTTATGCAGCACAGTAGAAACCATGGGCATTTTGTGGTTCAACTGTTTCCTCATGGTGCGGGCTCCTCCAACAGCAAGTTGTGGCTGCTGTATCTGATCATCAGCAAGCTGGTGACAGTCATCCTCATGCCCCAGGGGTCACTGCTGCTGATTACGTCAGTGCCAGCCAGCAGTATCCCCTGCTGATCACTTTTTGAAACTCTGAATTTAAGCTCTGCCTATAAAATCGCTCACTAGATCAGTGGATGTCGGCAGGTCAGGTGGTCATAATAAAACTAATTTCAACCAACCAGGGCTCGTGTTACATGCAATGTTTAGGAAGTAGAAGCAATTATTCGAATACACAATATGCTCAGCTGCTAGTGCTAATGGGCGAACGGGTCATTATGTATTGGGATTCCCAGAAGTCGTTTATCAGTCTTCAAATTGGGGGCGGGTATTTGTGCTGTTCTCACAGTTGATGCAGTCGCGACTGGCGAAGTCAATTACTAGATTGACTCAGCCAACTTCAGCACTTCATGTAGGAGATCTGCCAGGGCTAGTTTTGCATTACAAACAGCCCAGGGGTCGGTTTCATGAAGCAGCTAAGAACATTCTTAATGCCAAGATGATTGTCTTAGTAAATGACATGATTTTTTAAATATAAGCGAACATAGGAGTTTACGCAAGGATGGTGGCAGTCAAAGGTGTAACATTGTACACAGGCACAGCATTTGATGACATCACCGTACTGACTTTGTAGAACTTGTAGTGGCCAAAACATTTGCTGATATATTGTAACAAGTGAATTATGACAGTTTCTTCAGGGCATATCGAGTAGCATTATTTATAGATTTAGCAATTCTTTAATGTGTATAATTTTCTGAAGGGATATTTGTATTCCTGTAATACGGCGGCAGTTTCCGTAATGTGGTAATCTGAGGTAAATTTCCGTAATGATTATGGAAATCCGTAATGACATGCAGCCCTGCTTTTGCCAATTGGAGAAACTATGTACAGTACACTCCAGCCCTGTGCGGGCTGGAAATCTGAGCCCGCACCCGCCCCGCAACTATGTCATTTGACCCGCAGCCCGCCCTGCAATTACAACTCAGCCCGCAGCCCGCCCCGCATATTTTGCCACATCCTGGCCCGCAGCCCGCCCCACCCCGCAGTAACTTGGCCTGCAACCCACCCCGCAGTAATTAGTCAAAAGTCAGCCCGCACCCGCCCCACAGCCCACAACAGGTGACATGGAATCATTAAAAATATATCATCTTTATGAATCGTTGTTGTTTACAATATTAACAAATGCACAGCGCTGGGTGACAACCATGTCGTACTTGGAATTCCATCTTTAAAAAAAATAGAACCCTTGTCATTATAATGTAAATGCCTGAAGGTGATAAGCAGACCCGGGGCAAAGTAAAGGTACGAGTACAAATTTTAACGTATGAAATAATGAAATTCACACCGCTGGCATTAGTTTCAGTGGCATCCTGTGATCTTATAATCTATTTGCCATTGTACTGCATGAACATGAGTTATTCAAGGGTTGAGTCTGGTGCACAAAGGCAGTGTTGCAATTTGCAATCTGCTTATATTAGAAATTTGCAATTTATATTTTCTGATCATAGACTACTGATTGTTGAGAGGGTTTTCACATGTCTGTATAACAGGCTCAAAATCCACTCTGGACCAGGCTACTGGCACCGGATTATACTAGTGTAGAAGGCAGTTTGACTTGAGCCACCTTACTTCTACAGAGGAAGACTGGCAGTTCTTGTTCTTAGCAGTTAGCACTGTCAGCCAGTGCCAAGTGGCATGGTCTCCAGTCTCCACACATCAAAGGCATTTCATATCTAATTGGTGGGGTAACTGCTCTTTATGGACATCCTGGTGGCTTAAGTGCAGAAACAGATTGATGGCCTGAACTGATACTTCCTCCTGGAAGAAGCCACTAATCACACCTGACTGAAGCTGGCACTTCAGGCCAGCACATGTTATCATAACACTGTTTACACACAAACAAAAGGGCAATCCTGTAATCGCCAATTAACTAGCTCAAAGAATGTCCCACCTTTGAGTAACTGGTGACCATTAATGAGTTACAAAAATCAGCCTGCTAGCTCGCATGTAGAAATTACTAGCCTGCAGACTGCCCGCCCCCGCAGTGACTTGACCCGCAGACTGCCCCGCACAAATTGAAACTTAACCCGCAACAACAACAAAAATCCAGCCCCGTGTCAAATCTGCTTTACTTAATTTAATAGAATTTGCTGTTTTACATTTAACAAAAACGTGAACAAACTCTAGATTACTAAAGTAAGACATGTGACTAGGTATATTTTGGTGGTATGAAGCTATGAGCATCATGTTAAATGATATCCAGCATCGTCTGTGTAAATCTGTTACAAACTTATGGGTGGACAATCTAAGCCACCTGAAGAATTGAAGACTTCAGACATGCCATAACAATTTTAAATCATATACCATTCAAGCAAACACATGCATCAAAAACCCTTTTTTTAATAGTTCTACACCGCATTATTAACACTGGTAGTAGATTGTTTTTTCTTTCCAAAAATGTGAAAACCACAAGCCAATAGTTTCATCCCTGTGAATATATTTTGGCTTTTCCTGTTTTGTGAAATAAACCTTAAGGAATGAACCATTGTGCACTGTCGCATGTCACAGATTGACTGTCACATGTCACAGACTCACTGTCCAAGTACTCACACATGTCATAGACTCACTGTCCAAGTATTCACACGTGCCATAGACTCACTAAGTACTCACACATGTCATAGACTCACCAAGTACTCACACATGTCATAGACTCACCAAGTACTCACACATGTCATAGACTCACTAAGTACTCACACATGTCATATACTCACCAAGTACTCACACATGTCATAGACTCACTAAGTACTCACACATGTCATAGACTCACCAAGTACTCACACATGTCATAGACTCACCAAGTACTCACACATGTCATAGACTCACTAAGTACTCACACATGTCATAGACTCACTAAGTACTCACACATGTCATATACTCACCAAGTACTCACACATGTCATAGACTCACTAAGTACTCGCACATGTCATAGACTCACTAAGTACTCACACATGCCATAGACTCACTAAGTACTCACACATGTCATAGACTCACTAAGTACTCACACATGCCATAGACTCACTAAGTACTCACACATGTCATAGACTCACTAAGTATTCACACATGCCATAGACTCACTAAGTACTCACACATGTCAGACTCACTAAGTACTCACACATGTCATAGACTCACCAAGTACTCGCACATGTCATAGACTCACTAAGTACTCACACATGCCATAGACTCACTAAGTACTCGCACATGTCATAGACTCACTAAGTACTCGCACATGCCATAGACTCACTAAGTACTCGCACATGTCATAGACTCACTAAGTACTCGCACATGTCATAGACTCACTAAGTACTCACACATGTCATAGACTCACCAAGTACTCACACATGCCATAGACTCACTAAGTACTCACACATGCCATAGACTCACTAAGTACTCGCACATGTCATAGACTCACTAAGTACTCGCACATGCCATAGACTCACTAAGTACTCACACATGCCATAGACTCACTAAGTACTCGCACATGTCATAGACTCACTAAGTACTCGCACATGTCATAGACTCACTAAGTACTCGCACATGCCATAGACTCACTAAGTACTCGCACATGTCATAGACTCACTAAGTACTCACACATGTCATAGACTCACTAAGTACTCGCACATGTCATAGACTCACTAAGTACTCGCACATGTCATAGACTCACTAAGTACTCACACATGCCATAGACTCACTAAGTACTCGCACATGTCATAGACTCACTAAGTACTCACACATGCCATAGACTCACCAAGTACTCACACATGCCATAGACTCACTAAGTACTCACACATGTCATAGACTCACTAAGTACTCACACATGCCATAGACTCACTAAGTACTCACACATGCCATAGACTCACTAAGTACTCACACATGCCATAGACTCACTAAGTACTCACACATGTCATAGACTCACTAAGTACTCACACATGTCAGTCTGAGCAGCAGTGGACCCAGCGGTGAACAGCCTACAACTGTTAATGCACCACGCACAACAGAGCTATTTAAACACTTGCTGACGCCTGCCAGGCACTGCCAGGCACTGCCAATGCCCACGCCGGATGCACGGCACCTGCGACTTCGTGCGTCACAGTCGACACCAGGTCATTGATAATGCCTACAAAAACTGCATATTGAGGACAACTGAAGATGAATGACAACTGGTCCAATGTATCCACTGTGCGTACATGGAAACATGTTTGTTCTGGTTAATGACCATAGAACATGGTATAATGTCACAGCAGGACAAGGCACAACCCACAACTGGACTGGGAAGATCTACTTGGACAAACAGGAGGAAAACAGTGGACTTGATGGAAAAACAGCAGCTGGTGACGTCATATATGTGACATTTTATCACTGATCGTGAGACAGAGACACCAGCTTGTTTACGGCTCATAATGTCACACACACCTGTCGGTTTATACATTGCGTGATCGACGCAAACCTACAGGATTTCATCATCTATTTCCACTGTGCAATCATTAAACAAACATCTTGGATACTGACTATGTATCAGATTTTTGTATCCATTTAAAACCTTTCCATTTTGTTTGATGTGACTTGCCTTGTGCATGAAACCTTGCATGGAGGTGGATTTTTTACAAGGAAACTAAATCTGATCAAACTGCTGGTATTACACAGGCTGCCTGTCTTACCTGGTAAAGTAAAGACTAGTTGGGTTGGACTTTTACTAGTCAGTCAGGTTATACTTGATAAGATTGATTACTATGTGGAAACTACTGCTGGTATGTTCTATATTCAACCAGCCAAAATGTGTATTTATGTCAACACAGTACTAAAGAAATTGGTATGTGGCCTTCAAGTGGTTTTGTACACAACTCTGTGATAAAATCAATCATGATGCATTTCAACTCAACTTCTCAACTGTATTTCTATTCAGTACTGTACTTACAAATTATATATTTCTAAAACAACATATGAATGTAGTTGACATAACTTAATAATTTCTTAACCACCTTTCTGTTTCACATATAATTTTAGAATTGTTCAATGCATTATTTATAATAATAATTACTGTAGATGTTTAACATTTGCTTGATTCAAACCCTTTAATTCAGAACAAACCCTAACGATATTTTGATGCAATATCCTGCCACTCAGCAGTATAAATTAGTACCCACGTGTACATATCCAGAATAACACACATATACAGGTATCATAAATTATGCCATAAAGTATATAATTAGCCAAGGGTTTACCAGAATGTTTGTGTTCAAGGGTCCTCGGGACACCCAGCCTTCTTTTGAGGGGTCCCAAGCCTGTAGCTCTTTTTAATTGTAAGTATTCTTTTCTAAATATCACAACTTATACAACCCATGTAAACCATGGTTATTATTAGTTTGATACTAAAAACTTGTTAGTATCAAACTAATAATAACCTGTTAGTAACAAGAACTTAACAAAATAATGTGCCTTGAAACAATATACTGTTTTATTTATTTATGTTTTCCCTTGATAATCAATGTAGTTTTGGAAGTTAGAGCAGACTTCCTCACTTATGAGAGGGTTTAACAAGATTTAACAAGATTGCCACCCAGAGAATTAACTCAAGTGCCCTAGGTTATAAAGCGTACTCGGTGCTCATACTCAACTCCATGCTCAGACTCGAGATCTCATGCTCGCCGGAGAATCCGTGCTCACGGTGGTTATATAACTTCTTGAGTACGTGCTCAACTGAGTACGCCGCCTTGAGTACGAGAGAAAGAGCTTCTTAGACGCAATGACGCTGATTTATTCAAATACACAAGCAGCCAGATGGAACTCTCTCGTTGGCGAAGATAACAAACCTACATCTATTTATAAACATAATCAACTTCCGATTATAAAACGATGACAGGCGAAGACTTTTGCCGTAATGTTTTTATTTTGTGGTGAAATGCGCAGAGGAACATCAATGGAATAATGCTGAAGGAACGTATTTCGCTGTGCACGATGGAACCAACATGGTACAAGACAATTCAAAAGAAAAAATATCGTAAAATCATTATAATAACATGACTGCCAGTCTGGTCAAGCTGTATTATTTCTGTTATTTTGTATCAATGTATCATTCATTGACATTGTATGTCAGTATGATGACCGCACGCTCGATGCTGTTACCAGAGGTAGACCTACTGCCATATAATATTGGGGTAACCACATTTCAGCAAACTGCACCGTTATTTACACGTGCCCGTCCACACAAACGACTGATAAACTACAACTAACTAAAAAACTATAACTAACCTATATAACACAACAAACGCCGGCTTAGCGCGTTTGTGTGTTTACGTCGTTCTGCCCTACGCAAACATGCGCATTTGCGACCTACTTCTCTTTGTTGCCAAACACAGCAAGCCCAAATTATTTCTGTTATTTTGTATCATTCATTGACATTGTATGGGCTCGACGGTGTTGATGTCACCAGAGATAGACCTATTGCCATATAATAGTGGGGATATATGATGTTACGTTGTTTATAATAAATAAGTACCATATACACAAGTCGTTTTGAGTTGGCATTCTTATCTGTTACAACTTATATTATCTTGTCAATCAGATCAACTGTTATTTCCTAGGCTATGTAACACACGTTATTTATTGAATTAATGTTCTCGGCATAAACATTGTTATATTGTAAGAAGTCTTGAAAGGTACTTGTAAGGGAGCTGCCATTATTTATTTGCTCTGCCGGAGGATTCGGGAGACAAACATAGTCTAATCTGAAATTCACCCATGTCCAGTTATAATAATATATCGTTGCGTGTCCCAAATTTGTGTGTTATGCAATTCAGTGGCATTTAATAATAACTTCATAACAGTTTCAATAAAAAGTTCAAAATGGTTATTTATTTTTTCAACTAAATCCGTTACACAATTAAATAAACGTTTTTTAAATATTTCTTCAAGTTAGGCAGTAATGAGTAAAGAACATTGTTTTTCTGGCTTGTTGCAAACATCCAAACTTCAAGAATACATTTATATTTAACAAGATTGAACAATATTGTCACCCAGATAATTAACTATATGTGGCAGGTGGACAAGGAAGCCTTTTGACTTATCGAGAGTCCAACCCTTTGTATTTATATGTATCCTGCCCTTCTGAGGTACGTGTCAGTTTTATTTTTTTATTTTCCATTAATTTACAGTCCTTTGTGAAAATGAGAACTTTCTTATATCTGATCTACACTGCTCCTTTGCTAATGTAACTTGAGAAGGGAAACTATCTTGTACTAAAACTAAAAACTTGTGATCGTCACTCTCCGTACTCTGTAGAGATTTTATTTTTATATGTCCATGGTTAAAATCTCCCATAATAATATAGTCCCATTTGCTTACTTCCCTTATAGCATTTTGTACCTTTTCATTCTCTTCTATGCTTATGTTTGGACTTCGATAAACTAACCCAACCGTTCATGTTGAGTTTCCTGTAACTATGTTACACCAAACACCTTCTTCGCAATCTGCTTCTCTTTCTAATTTTATTTCATAAGCCTGGATAGATTCTTTAATATATAAAATAACTCCACCTCCCCTTCTTCCTATTCTATCTTTCCTAAACATTACATATCCTGTCAGTGTGTGTTAGTCTGCTAGATGCCTTGGCTTGCGTGCAAATGTCACATTGGGAGATCTCTTAAGGTTAAGCTAAGGATCTTGAGGAAGCTATGACTCACTTTGGAAGGCTTCTGAATTTGTTTCGGTAGCGGGAAACCTGATCGTGGTTATGACAGTAGCATGTATAGCCAATATGCAGCAGATGGAACTTAATTGTGACGTGTAGAATCCGGGCCCACCCCGATTTCGGCATTATGACAGTTGTGCCTAAATGTTATACCTCAATGCGTTTATTCCAGCAATCCACATCATTTCAGGAATATAATGTCCCAAATAGTGCTCGTTCAGGTTCGAATAGAACAGTGTGCGCTGCTGAGGTCACAGGTTACTGCACGCCGCACTTAAAACAAGCAATGTTAATAAATCGCATGTTGACGCAAACCGGAGTGCTATTTCGGCCTCAAAAGTGCCCTCAAATGAATATTTTATAACAATGTACTGTATATCTGAAACAATGTGGAATGATGGCATAAACACACTGAGGTATCAAACCTGTTCGATTGTTGGACAACCAACTGGCGTGATCGGCCCAGGGATGGGAATCGGGATCGGAGTGCTTGCACTCTCTATTGTCGCAGTACGGTCCGTCATTTGTTTGGTGATAACAAGCGGTTAGTTATTCAAAAGAATGTTCGTAAGTCGCTTTGTTTTTCATCGCTATAGCTGTAATAAATTATGCACAGCGACTGCGCTCAAACGCTGAAGCCTGAATCTCAACTTGTCATGTTTGAGTGAAGCACTCAAACGCACCAACCATACCATTAAAAAAAGAACTCTCATCAAATGTGACACTAACAATGGAAGCCATCTTTGGAGACGCGCTGGTGGGGCGAAACATCAGTCAGCAAGTCGTTACGTTGAATGGCAAAATCGACTTCCAGGGCAAAAAGCAACGTCGCGAACTCTGAACGTGGCCCTGTTGTTACGTTTGTGCATTAAACATTTTTTTATAGTAGAAATGGTCGTGTCATATATTAGGAGTAACAATTAATGATGATTAATTATATACTGCACTGTACAATGTGAATGTGTCGTGACATGTCATTATATACTGCACTGTACAATGTGAATGTGTCGTGTCATGTCATTATATACTGCACTGTACAATGTGAATGTGTCATGACATGTCATTATATACTGCACTGTACAATGTGAATGTGTCGTGACATGTCATTATATACTGCACTGTACAATGTGAATGTGTCATGACATGTCATTATATACTGCACTGTACAATGTGAATGTGTCATGACATGTCATTATATACTGCACTGTACAATGTGAATGTGTCATGACTTGTCATTATATACTGCACTGTACAATGTGAATGTGTCATGACATGTCATTATATACTGCACTGTACAATGTGAATGTGTCATGACATGTCATTATATACTGCACTGTACAATGTGAATGTGTCATGACATGTCATTATATACTGCACTGTACAATGTGAATGTGTCATGACATGTCATTATATACTGCACTGTACAATGTGAATGTGTCATGACATGTCATTATATACTGCACTGTACAATGTGAATGTGTCATGACATGTCATTATATACTGCACTGTACAATGTGAATGTGTCGTGACATGTCATTATATACTGCACTGTACAATGTGAATGTGTCATGACATGTCATTATATACTGCACTGTACAATGTGAATGTGTCATGACATGTCATTATATACTGCACTGTACAATGTTCAGACGAAGTGTTAATGATATTTAGTAAGTGTTAGATAATGTTGGCCAATGCTAGTTAACATGAGTTAGTTCTGATTGGTTAGTATTAATTGATAATGGTGACGTTTGTGTGAATTAGAGCTAGTAGTATTAACGGGTGATATTGGTATTTTGTATTTATTTTCAATAGTCTAAACTTTATTTTCTTTTTTGTTTTATACATATTTGTTAATTACCTATTATCATTATATAATATCAGTATTAGTTTAACAACTTTAATTTGCTTCCTGAGGTTCCTGGGTACAGCCATTGCAGCAGACGTGACTGGCAAACGATTCATGCATCTCACATATGAGCCACCGGGTACCAGAACACTGTAAAGTCTCATCACTTACGAGGACCTTTTGATATAGTTTCATCACTGAGCTTAGAATCTAGTGTGACACTGGTAGAAATTAAAGTGCAAAAACAGTCAAGCTTGGCATTGGAGATCACTGTCAGTGTCACACACTGCTAAAGTTGTGAGTATGTTAATTAGGGCATGCATGCACGCACATAAGAACGAATACAGTCCCTGCCTTGTACCAGTACTATTGCATTCATGGGTGATCTATGTAAAGGTATCTCTCTCTCTATTAAGAACAATTATCAATGTAATGTTATATATTTGGCAGGTGTTGACCACAACTATAGGTCAATTGACCGTTCACATTTAGACCCTTTACCCTACTCCACCCTAATGCCTCAGGCGACATTATTTGGGCAAACCGCTGATAGACATCACGGAGTGAATGACCCATGTTCAGTGATCTGACAGCAGTGAAGTGTACCTAGCTGTAGTGAGTAGAGAGTTAGCATGGGTCACTGGGCCTAGGTCACTGTCACCAGAGTGTGAAGGCGTCTGAACTCAACTGGTGTAATTCAGTACAAGTATAACACAACATGAACAATTATTCATCATTGACACTAAAGTTATGCAAATTTTTATTTATATATTCTGATATGAGATTATTGTTTTTTATATGATATGAGCTCTTTGTCACTCTGAAAAAAAGATTTTGCTATTTAGCATAAAAAACATACATTTGCAAAGATCAGAGAAACTTTTTCGTATTGGATAAAATTCACATCCACACCACCAACATGAGGTGGGAATTGCGATTTTGAGTGATCAAAAAAGGCTTCCAAAACCACAGCTAACACCCACGGGATTCAAATGATACAACACGGTTGTCAAGACATCACCCACCATGCTGCCCACAACAGCCGCAATGTCCATTTTGAAATATATGTTCCACTCGAGAGGTGGCGCCACTGTATCAGTTTATATTCTCCACAGTGGCAACCAACTCATACGAAATGCAATACCTTCTGGAGACTTTGCGGACTTGTGCAACCTCCTCTAAAACAGCTGCTTCTAAAAGACTCCTTTTACAATGTTACGAGCAGGTTACGTCATTCTTTAGAGAACTCTGATCCATCACAATCAGTCACGACTGCCAACTAATGGTGGTGATCAGTTATTTGTTGTGCATGATGTGCAGCATTACTGCTGGTTTTTTAGCTCTCGCAAAAACGTAAACAACAAGCACTTTTGAGAGGTAACGTGACAGTGTGCGTATTCCCCTCCATCACCATGCCAACATTCCAGGACTACTTTCCAACGTTTTGTCAGCTAAAAACTACCTAGTACGTAGGTAAAAACTATCTCGTATATATATCACGTATAGTAAAAAGGTGAAGGACAGTTTGTGTATGGCGTGGACCGCTCTAATCGCTTTACACCTCATGCCATCCCATTCAGCCATTCTACATTCACTGCACAAAAACTATTCATCGCTTATGTGACCTGCCAGTGAACCAGGTATTAAGTAGCATTGGTCTATTCTGAACACAAACCAACAAGACCTGTCCAGGTCATGTTCCATCACTTTTGTGATTTTGGCAGAAATGCGTGTACTGATCTTTCAACGTCGCATATATTTTCCTTGACAAACAATCAAAAATGAATAAAATACAAGCATTTACAAATCCCATAGATTATAACATTGTAGACAACATGGCTCAAAATTATATACTTTCTCAAAACGTTGCTTTCATAAAGTCAGCTTCGATTTCAGCAATAAATAAAAAACTACCAGAGATATTTGAACAAATGTGACGTCATTTTAAAGCTCATGAGCTGTGGACTAATAAAAGGTACACAGCTCCATTTCACAATTTTATGACTTAAACCCATTTCGCTGTGGTAGGCCACACATGTCCACCACTGTCTCTAGCCAAGTACTCATTTATAGTGCTGGTGAACTGGTGCAATGTGGAGAACAAAATAAAAATTGCCCAAGCTTCGAAACGGTGGCAAGAGGATTCTGACATGGATCCTCTCAACTGAGTCTGAGGATCCAGTTACAACCCCAACAAAATGGCTGAATACTTCCCAGAGAAGTTGAGATGATGTTCAAATGAACAGGTCAGCCAGTGGTGAAGCGTAAAGCGTTTCAGCAGTCCTAAGGATTGGATACTGCACTATTTAACGTTACCTTTGTATTCTAACATAAAGTTCAACACACCCTAAGCAACAACAGTAATTTATACCACACCCTTGCAGGAATGACAGTTTAAATATACTGTTTTGTTTTCCCAGGACAAAGCTTTTATGCCACACTTTTCATCTACTACACCATTAGGTGGGCTACAAAGTATTGTACTCACAAATCAGCTTTGCCTGGGTAGCCACAGTCACAGAGAAAGGGCCTAATTGATTGTTAGATGAGACTGGACCAAGGTAAGTATGTGTGACCCGCTACTAATGCTGACAACCCCCATAAACAGGTTAAACATAGGAATAGGTGGTTTAAACCAGTTACACTATGCGTTTCATTAAAGGAACAAGTTCTGTTCCTCTACCGGGAATCAGTGGGCGTAGTAATTTGTAACAGGAAGTTTCTGTGTTGAACGTGGGAAAGTTGAACATCAAAGGGCATAGCAGTTAACTCAGCCCGACTGGGCCGTATGGCCAACAAAACTTGTTTTGAAACTGGATGTTTTGTTTACTATAAGAACATGCACCCGTGGTCGTACCTTTAAACATTGACCATTGCTTTGGACTCACTAAAAACAATTTGGCGGGCAGTATACCTTCAACATAGTATATTAAGAATATTATATTAATTAATAACCGAAAAATCAGAAACAGACTGTCTCCTTTTAAACTTTTGCCGACTGCAAAATTTGTGACAATGACAGATGTCGTTTTTCAGAAAACTTACAGCACCCAGTGCACAGCAGCACCAATGAGACCTCTTGATGTTGTTAGTCTACTTCATTTCATGCATTGTGCAGTTGAGCTACAGCTGAGCTTGCTTTTGAATGGCAACAAAGAAGCCCGACTTCTCACAAACTCTTGGTTTGACACTGCATACCGCAATGCCATGTAGCTGTTTTTTTACAGTTTGTGGGCGGGACTAATGTATCCTGAATGGTGACTATTATATTAAGTATGTGTCAAAAACGTTAAATATACTGGTCTAGATCATAAGCTGGACCGGAGGTAGTGACACTAGCTCCCCCTAGTGATCAACGAGTGAATGGATGGAACGTTGCGTGATCCAGTCGAATTAGCAGCAGTATCAGGGTGACTGATACATCAAAGAAACACATATTTAAGTGACCATAAATTACCCTTTCGTTTTAACAGGAAAAACAACTCCAGCTGTCATAGAGGTGGTGATTGATCCAAGCATTTGTGATTTAGGGGGTTACAAGTAGGGTGGAAATGGACTGCAAAACTTCAGGAACTCTCTTAAAGCCGGCACTGTAGTGAAGCAACTTATCAGTGTTTTATGTAAATAACATTCTGATTTTAATTATATTAATTTCCCTGATGTATCAGGACAAGACGTATATTGTACATATTGTGGCTTGGGGTCTTGTTGCTCTAATGTAAAGATATACAGATGTTTAGACTTACATTTTCTATTCCTCCTCCTCCGTCCATACGGCTACACACCCCGTATGGTACCTGATTTTCCCACTATTGGCTATGTTTTCTATGATTATAAGAAAACTGAATCTGAGAAAATGTTGAAACGTCTTCACAGACATTGCCATTATGTCACTTGCAATAGTTATAGGATGATTAAAGTCTGTCAAAACCACATACCTCCAGCTCTTTTAATAAAATATTGTTTATTAAAATACCAATGCATACTAATACAGTGAAATCTTACTACTAAGTGGAGGCTGTGTGTTCCTACTTTTTCATTTATTTATTTATATATTGTGCTTAAGACTATACTAACTATGTTGAAGGAATGATGCCTGACAAATTGTGTTTCGTAAGCCCGTAACAACGGTCGCAATTTGAAGGCACGACCACGGGTGCATGATCAAACAGTAAACAAAACATCCAGTTTCAAAACAAGCTTTATTGGCAATGCAGCTCAGTTGGGTTGAGTTAACTGCTATAACTTTGATGTTCGACTTTCCCACAGACTTCCTGTTACTAATTCCGGATAGACGAAAAGACTACGACCCTTTAAGGTACCCTCAGGACTGTCGACTGTCACAAAGCAATCTGAATAGCGAGGTGACCCTATTATTAGTGGAAGATCTATACTTTAATGTACATGGAAATAACCTGGGACTTAATTGCTAGGTGGCTGTATTGCCAAGGTTCGACTGTATTGCCAAAACAGCCGTGTATTTCGACACCCGCGTGTCATGGGTAGAACGCAAAACCCACAGCCACAATAAAATTCTTCGAAAGCAGCACAGCCTCACTGTCAATACATTCTATTGTTAAACTCACTAACACGCCTGATCAGTTATGTACACAGCCTCAATGTCAATACATTCTACCGTTAAACCCACTAATACGCCCAATCAATTATGTACCCAGCCTCACTGTCAATACATTCTACCGTTAAACCCACTAATACGCCCAATCAATTATGTACCCAGCCTCACTGTCAATACATTCTACCGTTAAACTCACTAATACGCCCGATAAATTATGTACACAGCCTCACTGTCAATATATTCTACCATTAAACTCACTAACACGCCCGATCAGTTATGTACATAGCCTCACAGTCAATACATTCTACCATTAAACCCACTAATACACCCGATCAATTATGTACATAGCCTCACTGTCAATACATTCTACCATTAAACCCACTAATACGCCCGATCAATTATGTACATAGCCTCACTGTCAATACATTCTACCATTAAACCCACTAATACGCCCGATCAATTATGTACATAGCCTCACTGTCAATACATTCTACCGTTAAACCCACTAATACGCCCGATAAATTATGTACACAGCCTCACTGTCAATACATTTCACTGTTTAACCCACTAATACGTCCAATGAATTATGTACAAAATCTCACTGTCAATACATTTCACCGTTAAACCCACTAATATGCCCGATCAATTATGTACACAGCCTCAATGTCAATACATTCTACCATTAAACCCACTAATATGTCCAATGAATTATGTACAAAGCCTCACTGTCAATACATTTCACTGTTTAACCCACTAATACGTCCAATGAATTATGTACAAAGCCTCACTGTCAATACATTTCACCGTTAAACTCACTAATACACCCGATCAATTATGTACACAGCCTCAATGTCAATACATTCTTCTGTTAAACCCACTAATACGCCCAATGAATTATGTACACAGCCTCACTCTCAATACATTTCACTGTTAAACCCACTAACACGCCCGATCAATTATGTACACTCAGTTCACGTCAAACGTTTTTCTTCAAACATAATCAATTACAATTTGTCAGGTCCTATAAAACATAACAAGAAGGTTAACTGCCCTGGCCTGTGTAGAGAGTCAGCTATGACATTACTGTCATATCCACACATTGCCTGACAGATGCCTCTTCCACGCTGACTGTCAAACAGCTCTGGCTGCCAGATAGAGCATGAATCAGTGGGTTAGAGTCTTACTTACTGAGAGACTACGACAGGTTCACATGCACACATACTAACGCACACAAAATAAAAACCATCAGTTTCTTCAATATACAATGGAACCCAGTATTATGTCCACCCTCAGGATTTGTCCTGAATAGTGAGGTGCCCGTATTAGTGGAACTAACTTCCTATACTTTACTGCTAAGGAAATAACTGTGACCAAAAAGTGAGGTTCGAACGAAAGACACATTTTATACTGAAATAAACCACAGCACTCACCACTGGTCGTAATAGAAAGGTTCTCTATGCCGCCTTGTCGTATAAACTCCTACAAACACAACAACAGTGGCTGTATTAGCTATTGAACTTAGCTGGCTGGGCGATCGTTTAACATGGAAACGAGCTCCACTTTTCACTCGATGCAATGCAACTTACCACAAATATTTTTAAACACACAAAATGTGTTGTCTGAAATGTATAAAAAGTTATGATTAAGAATCATGTTGTGAGAAAACTTAGGTAGGTAAATTCAGAAATATGCTGTACAAGAAATGTTCCATTTCAGGTATAATGAAAATAGCAGCCTCTCTACTGACATTTTGGACACAGCAAAATCAAATGGATGAAACCAGAATTTTCCGTATACATTGATCTGCGACTGCCACGATTACCAATGTTTGTTTTATGGGTTAAGACTGTTTGTTCCATTTCATGAAATTGTGACTTAAGATAACCACATATTATAAGCATGGTATTCTACTACACGCAAAACATAGTAAATTAATTATAATAAATCTAATAATTTTCGGTGTCAAGACTGTTGTTAAAAACTGTGAAATAAGATTCTAATGGGAGCGCATTAATAACTCAGGGTGCAGCCACCATTGCGCTGGGTTATGGCCATTTATTTTCATAGGTCAAGGTTACAAAGGGTCAAGGACATTGGTGGTGGGGAAGTGGGCAAGGGAGCCTACCTTCAGTTCCTCCCCTTTATCTCCCAATTCTTCCCTTCGGAGGTCCTACAAGAAAACAACGAAGTCAATGATTTATCCAGTCAATGTACATACAGGCCATCCAAAATCGCCCGCAAAACTGGCTCCTCATACGCCTTTTGTTTACCGCGATCAGATCCTTCTTTTACACTAACTAGCCAGGTCAAATTGGTGACCTACAGTAGATTCTATAAAGGTAAAGAATACATGTGCTTTCGCAAGATGGCGAAACAGTTTGCGTTAGTGAATCAAGACATTTTATTTGGAAGGATGTTGAGCTGCTTTCGTCAAAATGAACTCTGACATCACGCGACATTTGACGGATTTTATTGAGACCGTTTTCTGTAAATTTCGAATCATTAGTAGTGTTGACAACGATCACGGAAATTTATTATCGCCCATAAACGATGTCAGTGCCGCTTTTAGACACGGATATATCTAGCAGATGACCCGTCGTTGGAGTCTTCATTTCACTGCATATATACAGCCATCTTGTTGATCGTGGCACCGACCACACCTAGTTTAATTTGTTTGAAACTTAACTGAGTGCAACACAGCAATTTTAACAACATATTTTATTCAAACATTCATTTCTATGTACAATGTAATTCACTTCATGTATTTTCATGCACTGACTGTTGAGATATCCACATTTTAATGCAAGCAACACACAATGTAATTCACAACTGGCTGCCATCTTCAAATTGTCTGCCCACAGCAAACAAGAAGGCTGTCTACCTAATAAAGCGATCATATGGTCGTTTTATCTACTTTATTACTAGCATCTGTACCAACATCATTATTATTGTAAATAATAAACAGCAATATTCGAACATGCTTTTTAGATTTAGCTAAAATTAATGTTTACATAACAATACAGCTAGTGCCTACAATTAGTAACTACAAGTAGTGACCACGACTAGTGACCACAACTAGTTAACCACGAGTTGTGACTAGAGTAGTGACCAATGGTACTCAACCAGTGTCCACAAGTAGTGACCACAACCAATGACCACAAGTAGTGACTACAACTAGTGACCAGTGGTACTCACAGTGGCCTTCTTCTCTTCCAACAGCATGTCCAATGTGATGGTCAGTTTGACCTGTCTGCACTGGTCAACCTCACTTGACTGGCTCGAGTTCTTCACCTAAAACAGTTGAACAACAGAGCTTGCTTTTAGCAGTGCTCTGCTATGAGAAGACATGAGAGATTACCAAAGTAATCCTACTGGACTACCTTAGGCTAGCCACCAACCTGAGTTCACCAGGGGACTGGTTCAAAAACATTCATATGAGCTCATAAGCCTGATTTTGCACCTTAAAAATTAATTTCGCTCCGTAGCAGTGACCTTGTATACTGAAAACTGTCTACACCAGGGTGCGCCACTAGACATTTTCACGGTGTGTCATCATACGACAGCAGGTTTTTGTATCTTGAAAAAGCTCCTTAAATTTCACAACACATGTGTTTAATGATGAATTTTCCTTACAAATTCATTAACTTACTGAAACGGTCTCTCGGGAACATAAATCCACAAGAGCCGCAAATAAACCCATATGATTTTATTCTATATCTGCTGGGTTGCTCCCTGTGTAAACGGGTGTGTACGGACACTTTGGTGCAGCCGACAGTGTGTCAAGATAAAATATATGCGATAATCGTCCTTCAGACATGCTATGAAGTTAGGATCTGTTAATCACATGTTATACAGAATAGATATGTTCTCCTGGTAAATAATTAATAACAACATAGGTTTTATGTAAGCGACAGTTTCCGTACCTCATTTTGTGATTCTGATGTGTCTTTTGAAGGTGTAAGTGTTATGCTGCTGAAAAAAGATGGCATTCCCGTACAATCTGACATCAAGAACCTCCTAACATCAGCAAAATTGGCAACATTTTTAGATGTTATCGTTGCCATTATGTTAGGAGCATTTACTTCAAGTTGCATGGCATTGAAGCAACAACATTACATTCAAATAACTGTGTTTTATACAAAATATGTATTTAAAGTAAGGTTGTCTGTATAATTTCCCAAAATCAACAGAGGTGGTGATTATTAGCAGGAAGTATATCAAACTTGTGGTTAAACCTGCTGGCAATCACAATATTCCCCAATTCAGCATGTTTTAGAATCTAAATGTTTTTATCTCACAATTTCAACATTTCCCATTCGAAATGTTCAAACTGCGGTCACTGTGTCGAGGTTTTTTACAATTAAGTCTTCAACATATTTGTTCTAGTATTAAGAAATTATATAAAAAAATAAGGTTAAAGCCATCCTCGTCTTAAAATGGGTTATTAAATGCATTTAAGAAGATTTAGATACTACTATCTAATTCTATGACAAAGGAACATAATTACAATACACATAACAATTTCAAGAAACATTAAGTCAAAAACTCATAACTATTACCTTAACATTATAAAATTAGATTACATGAGTTATGAAGATGGTGCATTTCAAATCGTTTTTACAACATAGTTTTCACCGACTAGGATGGAGCTATTTCGTCAGTACAAACAAAAATGCCCGTCTTCTGAATGGTGCAACATATACACGGATGCAGAATTAATAAATGACATGTTGACATAACTCTGAAAAATGTCCACGTTAACACAAGTAACGTAAAACGTCCCCAGCTGACGGGCACTCCTCAAAGCTATCAAAGAAAACAAGCGTAATGTTAAACAAAATTGAGTTATGTACGTTTAACAGATGGAATGCATTAAAAACCCTTAAAAAAGGGAAACTTTGAAAAATAATGGTGTTACTCTCTTCTGAAGGGTCGCAGATGAATCTCTTAGTTTGGCACCAAAGATGCAAACCATAAGGCAGGAAAACATTAACATAACCTCCAAACACATACACTGGCTAGCTCGAATATAGTTAATTTCCGGTGCTGCACTGTATTCTTACTTGACTTTCTTCTTTGGTTTTGGGGTTGAGTCTGATGATAACGACAAGGGAAGGAGGGCCGCGGGGGGCTGGAGCAAGTCATCGTCGTCAGAGTTGTCTGTCAGATCTGTGTCACGGCTCTTGTCTGTTGATAAACAGAAAACTACCTTCAAGAAACAACTCAAGACTGTTTTAAATGCGCCTTTTCTATTTAAATCATGTTCAGGACTCCTGATATTTTAAAATGGTATCCACATTTAACTAATATTAATCATATTATACATACATATTATTCATTTTTAAACTTACATTTTAACTAGTATTTTAATAATACTTAAATCACATTTGTTTTTAATGTTTTAGACACTTTTTATATAATTTACTGTAATTCATGCATAAAATGTTTTAATCCTTTAATGTGGCTCTGGATGGCCAATGGTGCCTAGATAATTAGACAAACGCTGTTATTACTATCATTAAAACTGAGGCAGGCAGTTCACATGCTTATTGAGAAAAAAAACATTTTGTTTGCAGTACGTTGACTATTGTTGTGAATACAAAAAAGTAGCAATTTTTCTTTGATGTTTTGAGGGAAAATATTTGTTAGCGTTATAATAAATATTATACAAAATAAAAATGCTTACGAGATGGTCAGTAACCCTGTAGTCCCATAGCATTATTACAGTTGACAAACATTATTGTTCTTACATAAGCTGGTGGAATACTGGTGTAATAAGAATGTTCAATGTTCATCACAGGCTAAACTGACACACAACTACTGTAGCTAGAGCATTTGTATAATTCAAACGTCTCAATTCTTTTAACTTTTTGAGTCTAAAGTACATCTCGTAGGACAACAGTCTTAGATTTTCAAGGGAATCTGTTCCCTCCGGATTCCTTACACAACCCCTGGGGGGAGTCAGCATGACTCCCTAATTTAGACAGCAAGGACCTGCCATCTTAGATTATGGGCCAGAAAGTTTAAACAGCAGTGGCGCCACATAGTGGACTGAGACTAAAGGTCAGAAAGTTTAAACAGCAGTGGCGCCACATGGTGGACTGAGACTAATGGCCAGAAAGTTTAAACAGCAGTGGCGCCACACAGTGAACAAGTTGAAAGAATTTTCCCAATGGAGATCCAGCAAACTCATTTCCGATGAATGTCAATGCCTGCATAACAAGCATGACGTAATGTGCATGACTCATGGATATGATTTGTAAATCCTACACAATAATGTGCATGACACGTGACTTATGAATCTTATACAATGGTGTACATGATTTGTGAATATGAGTTATGAATCTTATACAATGGTGTACATGATTTGTGAATATGAGTTATGAATCTTATACAATGGTGTACATGATTTGTGAATATGAGTTATGAATCTTATACAATGGTGTACATGATTTGTGAATGAGTTATGAATCTTATACAATGGTGTACATGATTTGTGAATATGAGTTATGAATCTTATACAATGGTGTACATGATTTGTGAATATGAGTTATGAATCTTATACAATGGTGTACATGATTTGTGAATATGAGTTATGAATCTTATACAATGGTGTACATGATTTGTGAATATGAGTTATGAATCTTATACAATGGTGTACATGATTTGTGAATATGAGTTATGAATCTTATACAATGGTGTACATGATTTGTGAATATGAGTTCTGAATCTTATACAATGGTGTACATGATTTGTGAATATGAGTTATGAATCTTATACAATGGTGTACATGATTTGTGAATATGAGTTATGAATCTTATACAATGGTGTACATGATTTGTGAATATGAGTTATGAATCTTATACAATGGTGTACATGATTTGTGAATATGAGTTATGAATCTTATACAACGGTGTACATGACTTGTGAATATGAGTTATGAATCTTATACAACAATGCAGTGTTCTGCCCAGGTTTTCAAAAGGGCACAGTGCCATTTTAGTAAAAGGGCACATAGAGCGTGGTGAGCAGTGGTTAAAAGGCCACTTGCGACACGCGACTAAATTAAATACATGAGATGTAGTAGCAGTGTACAGCTTGTAGTTTAATATCATACTACTTACATATAGTATATTATATATGTGTACACAGTGTACACATATATTTATGTACTATAATATAGGCTCAGGCATTTTAGAACAAAACATAATATTCAGCTTTACATAACTGTTTAATTTGTGTCAATCTGATTGAGATATACTGTTATGTTCGATTTAGAAAATAAAAAATGTACAAGCAAAATAGTAATTTTGAAAAATGACATTTTGATAAGTATAAATGTGGACAAATGGAACATTATAGTATATATAGACAATACAACATGTTTAATTTAGTTAAATTGGCATGTCTTAACTTTATTTAATTTTTAGCAAAACACAATATTAAGCAATGACAACATTTTATGTATAAATTCACATCATATTTAATATTCACAGTCTATTGTATATGCAAAAGTGTGCAAAATATTGTTGGGCTAGGCTGAACAGAAATTTAGATACATTGCACTGCAAATAGTAAAAGGTGTAACTGAAAAGGTGTGATGTCATACATTAAAATAATGCATAGCTAATTTTTTTTATTTACAGAAAAAAACACCCACACGCAATCTCGATGTTAACAATCAGTCAACAAACAGAAAAAAGTAACTATCACTAGTTTGAAGCCACTGTTTAATAGTACCCCTCTTTATAATAATTATTACAGGTAGCTACTGCTAAACGATTTGGACCAAACAAGACGCTGGCCGCCAGCAACCGTAGCACCCCTGAATTAAAAGAATTAAATGACATATCTAACTATAGAAGTCTCCAGGTGATCGGACTGTAACTTTTGAAGATACAAACAAAATAAGGACTGCTTGACGATATGTATAGTCGAGGCACTGCGCAAAAATCTTTCACTCTGAACTGTCCACTTTTGAAGATCGGCGCTTCCTCAAATCAACGTATTTTAATATTTGTTGGCACAAACGATTAAGAGAATTTAACGACGATCGGGATAGGTGTCGAGATATGGGTGCCTGAACAATCAAACTGAGCGTGTGGCGTGATGTCTGCAAGCGCCCCGATTTCGACTTTGTATCCCTTTCCCAATCGCGGGACGCGCTCTGTTGGATTGTTGAAAAATTGAACTGCGCACGTGGTGCAATAGGGATAGAGATGTGTTTCAAGATCAGGGCACTTGCAGACACTCTCAAATTAATATTCATCGTGTAGCTGTCTGTAGCCACAAGTAGGGTTACGTTGCAAATATAGCAGGGCGTCGTGTAAAAAAGGCAGAGTGTTCTTTTTGCCTTTTCTGGGTACCAGGGCGTCACTGGAGAAGGACAGGGCGTAACGCCCTGCAAATTCGACTATAATATTCGACTGTAATATGTGTGTGACTTCTGAATATGACTTATGAATCTTACCCAATAATGTGCATGACTTGTGAATTTAATGACTTACAAATCCATGCAATAATGTGCATTACGTATGAATATGACTTACAAATCTTATACATTAACAAGCATGACTTGGCACTGTGACTTAAGACTCATAAAATAATGTGTGACTTGCTAACAACAACTAACAATGTCAAAACAAACGTTTTGAAAAATCAGTGCTGACCCACAGTAAACAAAAGGAATATGAAGTTACGACCTACCCAGTGGTGTGATCTTGGACTTCTGATGTGACGCTAGCTTGTCACACGACAGAAGCCTGTCACATGACACTAGCCTGTCACATGATATCAAAGGGTCACATTGCACTAGACTGACCACCGGCTGTTTGATGCTGTCCAGGATGGCTTGTGACGTTTTACTGCCATGGTCCACTTTAGTCTTCGCTGTAAACACAATCTGTATTAATCACATTCTTGGGACTGTTCCACCAGCATTCGTAATTCTTATATCTTCTCTATAACCAATTACGCTCCATAACAGTGATCTTGTACACCAAGAAACAGGATGCGCCACCCACCAGGACACTTTTGTTGGTTTGTCATGTAAACAGTGTCCTTGGTGATACAGTGGCAGCTTGTTAAATTTTGAAAACCCCTTAAAATTAAATTAGAAACTTTCATTTTTCATATCCAAGAATCATGTTAAATTACCTGGTAGAGGCTTTCGTTGACGTGTCACGCCGACTTCATCAGTACCTATGACGCTGAATGACGTCATCGTACACGTGAGGTAGTTCGTAATTTAACATGATTCTTGGATATGAAAAATGAAAGTTTCTAATTTGAAAACGAACTATCCTGAAGAATGTTCAGTAACCCTTAAAATTAAGTAACAGATTTTTTTTAATGGTGGATTTTCCTTGTGAGCTCGTGATCTCGATAATTTCTATTAACAGTTTTGAAGAGAGAAATTTTTTTTCAGACTGCCTAAGACATCAAGCAATACTCTAGTCCAAAAAGAATTACGTTTCTAGGTTGTTTAGTGACATGTCTATGTGTTTAAAGACAATTAAAATGATGTCAAAAATCACCTAAAAGTGGCATTTGATTTCATTTTGAGAAATACCCTGAAAGAAAAATTTGCGAGCGAATTTACACTCACAGACATCTGCGCTGGCATGAAACTGTTGTTATAGTTTCTACGATAATGTCGTTATAGTTTCTACGGTAACGGCGTTATAGTTTCTAGGGTAACGGCATTATAGTTTCCAGAATATGAAGGGGAATTCCACTGAGACACAAAAAGTAGTAGTTTTTAAAGGACGAACTGGTGACATATGGCATTAATACCATGTTTTCTTTTGTAGTACATATGTTCATACACCTACTAATGTTCTATGAAGGAAAAGTAAAGAAATCAACTGACATGATAGGCACCCAAGCAACCTTAAGCAGTTCGGGTAGTTATACATCACTCAACTGACATGGTAGGCACCCGAGCGACCTTAAGCAGTTCGGGTAGTTATACATCACTCAACTGACATGGTAGGCACCGAGCGACCTTAAGCAGTTCGGGTAGTTATACATCACTCAACTGACATGGTAGGCACCCGAGCGACCTTAAGCAGTTCGGGTACTTATACATCACTCAACTGACATGGTAGGCACCCGAGTGACCTTAAGCAGCTCGGGTAGTTATACATCACTCAACTGACATGGTAGGCACCCGAGTGACAAACATTAACTATTGGAAAAAGACGAAATCCCAAAATGGCCAAAGTGCAATTCTAGAACCAACCAGCTTCAGTGTTTCCCCTGGGTAAAATTATGGGTGACGTAGTAGGGGTGGGCTACGCGAGTACCGCAGGTGCAAAGCCCGTCTTCCCCAGAGATTTTTTTAAACTAGCTTTAAAATGGTGCATTCTGAGGTATGTTTAACCTTTACTCTTGAATATAGAGGGAATATATTAAATAACAAGACACTACTTGTAAATGTAGTAATCACGATTGATAAAAGTCAGTAATCATGATTGTTTCATCGTGTTGAGGTGTGGTTTCCACTTGACCACTGGTACTCAGTTCAGGTGTCGTTTCCACTTGACCACTGGTTCTTGGTTGTGGTGATGTTTTTCTTGCCCTAACCCCATGCCTTGTTACCATGCTGACAGAGTCAGTAAAAGGTAAGTTCTTATATAGCGCAGTATCCAGTCGTAAAGACTACTCAAAGCGCTTTACACTTTACTCCCCGGCAGACCTGTTCAGTCGAACACCATCTCAACTTCCATGGGAAGCATCCAATCGTATCATCTGAAGACTCTTTCATCATCACCTTTAAATTATTATATCATAATGTTATGGTAAATTGGTGGTTTGTTCTAAAGATTATATTTTATTTGTTACTAGCATGCTATGCAATTAATTTTTTGGGAATGCCACAAAAGTATGTTTCTATTAATCGCAAGAACGTTTCTCAAATTGTGTCCTTTTTATAAAACACTATAAGTTGTTTTTAGTATATCCAATTTCTGTGCAAATCTGTAATAGTCTAACCCAAGTTATTGATAACCCATTAGTATACACGGTTTTAGGAAATAGGCATCTTTTATGAGATGTGAACTTTGGTGGTTTATATTCGTAAGTACTTCACTCAAATCAACTTTCCCAAACGTCTCACTTCAGTGATACATTTCCATCATTCAACATTATCCTAGGCATATTTACCTATAAGACTATTACGTCTTACACCCATTTGAGGTGTAAATAGCGCCCACCACTGTCATAAACCAGACATTCAACATCAGCTACACCAGCATTCTGTTTTATTGTGGGCACATACTATAATAGTAAAATTGAGTGCAAAAGACATTTTCTTTGTTTTTTTTCCGAGTTCCACATGTCTCCCAAATGCAGTTACCGTTTGAGTGCCATGTTACATGAATGTCTAAATTTCTAGTATGTCAAAACTCTGCAAGGTGTCACCATTGGAAGCACAGTGGATCCCGCGGGAATATTCCATGATCGGACAACTGACAAGTGATGTCATTCACATTATCCAATGGAGTTAATTCCAAGAGGTAAATCCTAACCGGCCTTGAGAGACGTTAAGACGACTAAACGATGTTGCTACAAATGTGCGATTTTGCTGGAATATAAGTAGTGTCATTTCGTGCTGCTCGCCTACGCTAAATAAATCGCGATAGAACGAAAAACATTGGGCGCATGAAATAGCTACAAGGCGGCAATTTCGGCATATTTTGGGCTAGGCTGCATGGAAAAATGGCGAGGCGACTCGCCTCGTTTGTCATACACCAGGGCAAACACTGCCTTCAGTTACATTTGTTTTTCAACCATTCTGGACTGATAGGTTTACAAACAGCCAACAAACCTGTGGAATTACTGTGAGAGTGAGGTCGAGAGGACTTGTGATGACCTTGCGACCGTTCACTTGACCCTGAGTGTGACCTTGATCTTTTGTCGGAGTGCCTCGATTTAACTGAAACACAATGTACTGAAATCATGGATGTATATATATGTTAGCAGTCTATTTGCAAACATCGACAAAAACCCTTGCATAAAATCGTCACTAGGATATTTGGTATACCATAATGACCGTATGTATTGAGACACTTAAAAATAATTAAATTATCAGCTGACCCAAAAAATACGGTGCACAAAAATAAATCTCAGATTCACTGTCCCAATACTTAGGGACACAAACAAGTCCTGACGCTATGTCATCCTTGTTTATTACCCTGCTACTAACTATTTTTGAGTGTCTCAATGGTCCTATATCCTGTGTGTCCCAATACATACGGACAAAATAATTATATTTATTAAGGTGTCCCAAAACACACAGTACAGAAACAAAAATTGTTTCTAGATATTTAGCATGTCCCAATACATAGGGTCATTACGGTAGTATCAAACTCCAGTATATATTCCTCAACATTTGTTATTTCCTGGTCTCAGTTCCTGGTGGTGATGACTTTAGGGGGCATGTAAAAAGTTTGGCATTACGACAGCTAATGTAAATGGAATGTGACCATCACAGTATGAAGGATGAGTACATTTTCACAAGTTTTAATGTAATTCAAAGTTACATGTAGCAGAGTTTTGCTATTCTGAGGTTAAATTGACATACTCCTCTTGAAATTACTTATCTCTATAAACAACTCTCATATCTTAAAAAACTACTCATCCTGTCTTGATTCTTGACCTATTATTTTAAAAGTATTATATCAGTGATTCTACACGAGAGAAAGCTACATGTGCCACAAGGATTCATCATGTCACATGTAGCGTTCTTTCAGGCCTGCTTAGCAAGCATTTTATTATGGACTTCCTGGCTTAAATTAAACAAATTAAAGAGTTACTGTTAGCTTCAGTGGATTTTCACCGGGGCTTCATTGCACATCAATGTGCTCAAACTTAATAATAATCACAACAATTTTACAAAAAAGCTGTTGTTGCCAATTTGAATAAAAATGAATTGAATTGGAATTGATTTTTTTGTGAGTACATTGAATTGAATTGGAATTGATCCTTGGTAAATACACATGAATTGGAATGGATGTTTTTTGTGAGTACATTGAATTGAATAGGAATTGATCCTTGGAATTGAATTGGACTTAATAAAAGTGAATTGAACCCAGGTGTGATTTATTAATGATAATAACTATGGTAACCAGACAATCTTAGAAACAGCTGATGGGTGGTGTAGTCCCACAGATATTTGGAATAATTAAATTCCTTAAATTTCTTCTTCTAACAAGTAATATAGTAAGCAGTGCACAGCAGTAGTCTGACTGAATAAAGAGTAATGCCTTTCACAAAATATGACTTTGAACATTTGTTTATAACTAAACAAAATAAGTAAAATTATATTTTTTTAAATACTAAAAATAAATTATAGTTTGCGGTCTGTACCCACCTGGAGTAGAAGACAAATCATTATTTGAAGACGAACGACTCTTTGATGATGATTCTGACTTGTGACGATGGCGGTGACTGTGGTGATGATGACGGTGATGGTGACTGTGACTACTAGGAGACTTCTTCTGATGGTCGCCACCTAGAGAAATACACATAAAGGTTATAAGTAAAGGTAAGTTCTTATAAAGTACAGTATCCAGTCCTTAGGACTTATCAAAGTGCTTTACACTTTACTCCCTATTCATATGAGCACCATGTTGACTTATCGGGGAAGTATTCAGCCATGCTGTAACTACAGCATAACGGCTATGCTTACACAAATATCCACCACTGTCTATAGACAAGTATTCATTCATACAGCTGAGTGAAGTAGAGTGAACGAACTTGCCCAAGGTTTGAAATGGCAGCACAGGATTCGAACCCGAGTTCTCTGGATTGACGCTCTCGTCACTTCCCCACTGCGCTCCACAATAATACTACCAACACCCTATCCTGACAGGGGCTGTCATACTGGCCTACCCCACACACAGAGCACTGAACAAAGGGCTGCAGGTATCACCTGTACAATACTCTGAATTTGTGGCCCCACCAGGGAAATGGCTGACCACTCATTTTGTCCACGGAAACATACAGCAAATCTATAAGTAGATATTCAAATTTAATGGTTTAATACACATGCATGCAGTATGCGCAATTAAGACCTCGTAATTGGGCGCATGTAAATACAATGGAACTAATTTAGCTCACAATTTGATGCGATTGTCACATGCATGTGATCTTTTAAAAAAGTGGCAGATGACTGACCGACCACACCCCAGTTTACCACCCGCCTCACCAGGGGCTTAGCAGACACCTGTCTCCCCATCTTTAAGACTGGCAGATGACTGGTGAAGGCAGATAATTATAACTGACATGACAGGTGGAATTTAGAGGAGGCCAGCTGGCCACTAGATTAACTAATAGTTCCAAGTCTAGGGCTCACATTAATTCACTATCATTGGCACAATTGGCAGTGAAACAAATCGAATGGATTAGTATTAATAAAACAAATGGCTCAATGACACTGGTTTGTCATTGAAAAAACTAAACTGGCCAATAACGACTGTGATTCATGAGAATGGCCTCCACGCAAGCCTTTCGCGCACTAAAAGGCACCATTTTTATCAATTTGAGCCTGGAAATTTTTTTTCTGGCTAATGGCCTGTCCTTCACCTGATTCTGGCTTCAGGTGTAGTTTCTTGGCTGCAAGATGGTCTCCGCTGCCGTGTCGGTCGCTTCGTTTCTCTGCGGCGTGAGGTGGACATGATGAGGACTTGAGGGTGTCTGGACAATAGACAAAGTACAAATCAGTCATGTGCATGATGCCACCAATGTTGAACTAACAAACTAACAAGTCATGGTAATAGACAAAGTACAAATCAGTCATGCACATGATGCCACTAATGTTGAACTAACAAACTAACAAGTCATGGCAATAGACAAAGTACACATCAGACATGTACATGGTGCCATCAGTGTTGAACTAACAAACTAACAAGTCATGACAATAGACAAAGTACACATCCGTCATGTGCATGATGCCACCAATGTTGAACTAACAAACTAACAAGTCATGTCAATAGACAAAGTACACACCAGACATGTACATGGTGCTCGCCAGTGCCCAACTAACAAACTAACAAGTCCTGACAACAGACAACTTCCTTATACTATCCACTGTAGTCAGTGAAAAGACAGAGAGAGAACTATTCAAGATAGATATAAAACACACACACGTGCAAACATTGTGCTGAAGTATCCAAATCTAGTTCCTACCAAATATACCTGGTCGGGACTGAGTAGACTTTGGTGTGAAGAATTTTGTGATCACTTGATCCCTGAAAAGAAACCAACAAATGTTATTACTTACATCGAGACATAAATAACTCCATCATGTTAAGTTAGTTACATAATTTTTAATTAAATAGGCTCTGGCAAGGACATTTTTAACAAAACACATTATTCAGCATTACATAATGTGTGTGTGTGTGTGTGTGTGTGTGTGTGTGTGTGTGTGTGTGTGTGTGTGTGTGTGTGTGTGTGTGTGTGTGTGTGTGTGTGTGGTGTGTTGTCTCTGTGTGTGTGCAGTAAAGTAATTACATGAAGAAATAATGGAATATTTCTAATGTACTTTAGTTGGAGAGTTAAGTTCTGTAGGAATTATAGCTTACTTTGTATAAGTATAACTGGATGTATAAAGGAACAACCAATATATGTTCTTATCAAAGTTATTGTCATCAATCTCAGCCCGCCGTGCATTCCACCACCAACACTACTATATATATATATATGTGTACATTATTTCCAAAGTAGAGTAAATGGATATTATATAATAAATACGATTTCCCATGTGTATCTGCAGATTGTAAACGCAATTTGAAAGTCAGTGTAAATAGCAACAACATGTTAACATATTCTTGCCGATCGGACATGGGCGTAGCAGCGCCGTTTGCCGACATTCCTGTTATTTACTATATTTGTAATTCCCTAATTGTTTTTAACAGAACACATACATGTTACAGTATACGTAAAACTTATTCGATCGTGTAAAGTGGGATAACAAACAGCGAAAATAGCACAAAGAATGTTTTGCAAAATGTCAGTTAACGACGGGCATCGCACGCCCCTCACACCAAAGGTCAACTTGTACTAGCATCCATTGCTAAGGTCATGTGGATCAGTCTATTTTATCGCGATACGGAGATCCACATGTAACGGTAAAGAAATACTCAAATTATATAATATTTGTTTGCAGTTAGGAACCACAATATGTCGAAATATATTGCATACACATCGAATAAAATACTAGAAACTTAACTAATCGCACGAGTAGCGAGTGGGCTACCGAAGCCGCGCTAAGCGTTGATACTCGGGTAAAATTCGCAAATCTTTCAAATTTTTTGTGTCGGCGTGGCAACAAATTAAATGTAATTTTCACAAAACAACATTGATTTGATTCAAAATTTAAAGCCGAATCAATTGGTGATAAGCACTGGTCGATCTGATGTGAAATTATTAGTAAAAGATGACAGCTACGCATAGGCTTATTACATTCGCATGTGGCCGGCACATTTTTCTTCGTTTGGACGAGTGCTTATCACTGTTCGGTCGAACTACCATTCCTCGTCACTATCAACTTTATTCTGACTAAATATGACTAAAATTGTCGCAGGTCTGTGAAGACGCATGATTTTCGCCTAAATTTTTAACCTGACTGGAGCACAGTGTTACACTCAGCGCTAGCGTAACAACATAGCGTCTTAGCACAGGCAGTATGTCGCCACGGCCTGTAGATCGTTGATTCATGGAATCATGGGTTGTTTTGGAAGCCTACTGAACTCATAGTTTTTTAATTATCAAAAATTTGTCTACGTATAAAACGACAACATATTGACGTTTTAGTGGTGCAAATTTGATTTCAATACATATAATCACAAGGGCTGGAGTACAAATTGAAATAGGCAAATTTCACCGAAAAATCATTGCCCATGCCTATATTATAATGTGCCTGTTTGAGCACATGTATATAAAATATCAGGCACTTGTGTTGAATCTGGACCCACCTTGATACATCAGTGCATTACCAAAGGTAGTATCATCATCCAACACCATCCCGCATATTTATATTACCAAAAAATTGTCGTCCGTTACTGCATCATGCACGTAAAATGAGTGATATAGCAGGGTCCAGATTCAACGCAAGTGGTAAATATCGTTTTATGCTTATTGGTTTGCAGCGTTCGAAATAGCACTTGTCCGTTTGTCCTGGACAAGTGATTTTTGGCCTGGACAAGTAAAATGACTCGACATGGTTATCCGGTGGACAAGTGAAAATTTACAGTAAATAGTGACCAGTGCAACTTTTCAAACTTTTTATTTTAGGAAATTCAAACAGATGAAGTTCGCTAGCAGTCGAGCACGTTGCAGTTTTGTTAGCGTCTTGTCGATCCGCCGCCAGTGTGTTGTACGTCAGTGTTCGACCGAGTTTAGTGCCAGAATTAACAGGGTCATCCGCTGAGCGCACCGACCTAACTCTGTTATATGTGTAGGACAGACTCCGCATCAGCCATCGTTGATCGAGGCTGTATTTCGCAAAATCGTAAATCGTTCAGTTTGGATGACGTACAACTTGCTTCCACTCACAGATCATATCTGACGAACTTTGAAAATAGTAGACTTTGTATCGCTACCTGTTATTTGAATAATTGTATAGCTTTAACCATTATCACGCCGAACGCACACGGACTCGGCAGTTTTCCCAAGACAAGTTATCGAACGTTAGTCGATCCAGATCGGTAACATTTTCAAAACTTGTAACTGGCTCTTTATTTTAACCATAAATTGCGATTTCTCAAAGCCGAATTATATAAGATGCGCGGCCGGGGTGCAACCGCCGTTTACAACTACAGCGGTCTGCGCGCGGCAGCAACATTATGACAACTAAATCTACAAATGTCATTCGGGCACCGTTATACTGTTTTAACATAATTGAAATGGTAATACAAAATTTTAGAAAAATATGCGCTTGTCTGCTGGTGATCAATTGACTATTATCTTCATTTGTAAAATACAGAACTTTGTTAATAGCTGTATTAAAGTTCATAGAGGTTGAACAAAATAATATCAGATTATTGTGATTTTTGTGACAACATTTCCTGGCTTTGCATTGGACGTGTTCCTGATGGTTGAAGTGCATCTTCAATGACAAACTGATGCAACATTTTTATAGCAGTGTTGTATGTTATATACCATATTAAACATAAACAATTTTTGCAACATTATAACCAATAGCAAGGAAAACAATTGTTTCATTCCTAGCATCGTAATAATGATTTGTTATTAATAAAAGCGTTCATATCAGCATCACTACAATATTGGTATACATCATGTAATGTGTCCACTTTTAATATTCATGATGAATAATAATGATAATGGACTGGAAAATAGTTGCAAATATAATTTAGCAATATCAAAATTTGTCTTTGATCACAAGATGTACATGCAATGAAACAGCAGGAACATTGTGTTGTTGTCATAAAAATAAGACAGACTTTTTACGTTTTTTCTGAAGCTTCGATTCCCCTTGACAACCACTTGGACAAGTTAAAATTTTGGTGGACAAGTAGATTTCAAAACTTACTTGTCCAGCGGACAAGTAAATATTCTGGCTTAGTTTTTTTGTGTGTGAAGTCTAATCATTAGTGTAATGTTTTGATCATGATAATAAATTGTATGTCAGACATACAAGAAGTTCAGTTCTAGTTGTCACCAGCGCTCGGCAACGTTGTATTAACTGACTAGTCTATTATTGTGGTTACAATGTAATGGTCTTATGAGGTCTCATTCAACTAGTCAGCCTTTTTTTAGAACAGTATCACCAGACTGACCTTTATATGCTGGCATTGTCATTGAGGGTGGTCACAACCAGGGTGCTTGTCGTCCTCACTCTCAGTGGTTCTTTTACGTCCCAAATTGAGACGGGACCGACATTAATGTGATCTCCGAGTCATGAATGATACAGAGTCCCCAAACGGCCAATGTAAGTGAATGATGAGTGCCAGGTTTTTATACCAATTACCAAATATCATGCCTGCTCAGCCTCAGTCCGCGTTTCGACTTTTGAACTCTCAAAGCGCGGGCATGCCAGGTGGATGTGCTAACTACTACCCTAGGCCTAGCCGCGCTCCCGTACAGCCACTCTAGACTAAGTGGTCGTTTTGATGGTTAGGTCAGAGAGTAAAACGTCGCCGTTGACAACATTGATAACCGATTAACTGAACTACTAAACTTCTAAAGTCCAGTGAAGTCTGTGAAGATGTCGTTCACGTTGTCGAGACTCGAGTCGAGCTGTCAAAAAGGGTCCAACATTGAACTGCCGTAGACTCACACATTAACACGAACTTAATGTCTAATCCTCTCATGTCATTGGTACTATTTTACAGCAACGACAGTGTATTAGACCCTAACGTGAGTGAATTACCCCTTTTGTGGCGTCTTTCCCTTCGAAGTGTTCGGAGAATTCATTTTGCATCACATCATCCGGAAGTCCGCGCGCTTTACAGTTCACCCAGACCCAGTCGATATAAACTCATGTATCATGCAACTGGGTCAATGAGTCGTATTGTGCACGAGTTTACAGCAAAGACCGCATATCAATACAAGACGGTGCAGCGCGCACTATATCTACGTTGTTCGAGGAAAGTACGTAAGCAGTTCGTCTGCCATTCTGGAGTTGTGCCAAGCCAAACCATACGCGTGCAGAAAATGCAGTTCTTTGCATTATCATTGCTCAAAATTTTCAACGATAACCTCAATAGTTTAATTATATAAGAAGTGGTACAGCCCGATGATTATTCTGATGACACACGACGAAATTCAGTTGGCTCAATAAATAATTTCAACGTTTCTAGGTGATGTGTTTGCTAATTTCATTATTTTGAATTGTGATAGGTAAAACACTTCAAGGATTACTTTAATCTTTGATTTTATATGACGCATCACAGCTTGGTGATTATTCTGATAAAATGAGGTGACTCATCCTCGCGAGGATGAGGTATACGCTAACATCGCGCGCTGCCGGTCCCGCAGGCGCATGCGTTTACCTCCCGAATGGCGGACAAAAACCTTCAGCGTAGACTGCCACTTTCTGTCCAAATAGAGGCTCCTTGGTTTACAGCGTGTTATTATACTCATGCTGATTTATTATTTGTTCCAAGCAAAAACAACGTGGACATCACATCATAGCAGTTTACATCTTAAGAAAAATGTGATCTCATCAATTGTCATGAAAATTTTATAATTTCAAAAGCATAGAGTAGTGTGGGGCAAAGTGCACTTTACTGGCAAATTAAGCGCATTACCACCTACCTCAATCGGCAGATTTTACTTTTATTGGCGCATTCTACCTATCAAACAATGCGACAGTGTCAAACCAGTTTTGGTAACTTTCGATTTTTGTAGAAATATGCAGCACAACAAAAATACACTCATTTTAATTATTTACTAATAATAAATGCTACTGTTTTAATAAATAAGTGGCTCCATTGCAAATGCATGTACACTACTCTACGCATTCATGACAATGTCAATCCTGACAAAGCCAGGGGTGGTAGTTGCATGACTGCACTAGGCCTACCCCTGGCAGATATCATATATGCATGCAGTGTACGAATGTTAGTTGAATCAGTGTTAATTTGTTCCAGTCGTTGATTCATCTGATCGCGACTTTAGCCTTGAGAACACGCGGACGCCCGCGCCCCATATCTAAGGGGAACCCCAAGAGATCGAAGTATAATGATCAATCGGATCTTTTACATGTACTCGTTTCTAAAAAAATACTTCAACTTCCCGAACATTACATATGTCACATCAGCCATAATTGATCAACACCCAATTCGATCCTTGAGCTAGAATGGTACCCGATACTAATGTCATCATGCTTGGTGGAGTTATAATTACAATGCTATATATATATATGCTGGTTGATACGGTCGAGGAGGCAGCACGTGCAACTACACTGCCAGGTAACGAAGATGAAGATGCTCTTGCAGCTGGCTTAGTGACTGAAGTAGAAGAACCGAAGTTTCTCTTTGTTGTGGACCTACTTCATACACGGTTACTGTTAGGTCTTTACCAGTCATGATTTAATCATCATCATTTGTTGCAGGCGAATACGCCTGACCTGGTGTCAGATTTGTGATTGATTTATCTCACTTTTTGTAGCACTGAGAACGTGCGTGATTCAAAGACTTGATGTGATACAAAACACCCCCAGACACACGGTCTTCAAAAAACGTTGTTACGGTGCAGATATCAACACAATTTGTGTTACGTACTATATACCGGCCTGTCTTAGTGCCACTCCACACACCGGTGCAGTGCCTCTCCGTGCTTAACTTCCTACGGACATGTGTGTAAGCCGGCCACTCAACCTCACAGGGGAAGTATAGGAGGTGTGATTTACCGATTGCTATTAACAGCAAAAGCAGTTTATTCTCCGCCTCCTCTCTAACCACCATGGCTACCTAGAGTATATTACAGCAACCCAAACCTCTCAGCAACTTATCATTTTACGTCCATTATTTAATAATAAAAATACATTTTTACAGTGCCAATATCACCACGAATCTACAAGAAACATTCTAGGCAAAATCATGTACAGGGACGCACTAGAGTCGCCATTGCAGCAAGGAATAATAACGCCACAATCCCCATAAACCGCAGCGTTTTCCGGTCTCGTCTCTTTCCGTCGAAGTGCACGAATTATAATCTTTTCTGCGATTGATGCGATCCACATCTCGAACTAGTCGTGGCGGCAACGCGCCTGTCTATTTCGACGTCGGACAGATTGTCAGGCAGAAACAAATTATGCAAATACTGTTTACGTAATATGCTACATTAATTATTTATTTCTACGAACGAAGTCTATAAATTAACTGTTAATAACATTTGGTCCAGAACAATTATTTCGTAACAAGGAAAATAACAGTCGAATTGACATAACTTGCAACCTTCAATAAACGGGATACGGTTTCACGAAGATTTATTGTGCATACAAAGGTTTGTGCGAAGATTTTTGCTCATAAATCCGTTTTCAAGAAGCCTTCGTAGCTCCTACGATCGTACGAACGTTCTCTTCCACGAGGCGATCTGGCCATATTGTAGCATTTTCGTACACGTGCATAATCTGCTGTTTCATTGTTCATCAATGTGTTCTAAATATGGTTCGCGGTATGACTTATAAACGGCTGACTGTTAAGATATGTTTTGATTGAACATCGAGCCCACAAAGGAAGATGTCTACGCATCTTAGACAACAGCTCAGAGACAACAGCTAGAAGTGTTGATCTAAAGCAATTTATTTCGTTGCGGTACGCCCTGCAAGATAATGGGAAACGCCTGGCGAGAGAACATCCACGGCACAGGCGCTCGAGTCGTTTATTAAACTTGGTCTAGGCCGTTTTCACAACCAGTCATAAAGACAATGGATTATCGTCAAGAACATGCTGATTTTAAATACATTACAAATATGTTTTACAACATAATGAATGTATTCCTTTGTCTTCATCTCTAGATCGTTGAGAAGTTGTGGTGCAGAAGAGTTGAAAAGCGAGTGGAATTATTGATCGATAAGTATTATTCTTGCCTTAATATTATTCATAAAGAACCAGTAGGCATATGTTGAGTAAAAGCTGTGCTTAAGTATAGTCAGATAGAATATATTTAGATCACTTTAGTCTAGTGAATGATAATTATGATGACTTAGGTTTCGATAAGTTTGTAAACAAGATTTAACAAACCTGATTAAGTGGTAGAATATATCGGAGATAAAGTAACAATTATAACACTGCTTACAGAAGATAATATCTGAGTAAGCCAGAACCTGCTAGATATTTTGATTAGCAATCATATAAATAAGGCAATAACTATGGACCGATTTCATTAACTTAGTGTCCCATGCAAACTGATGGAGCTTATCCTAGTTTGCCACATCATGTCCCGTGCAGAGAATCAAAACATCATAAGATCCGAACAGCATGGATTCTGTAAACGACACGAACGCGAAACATAAATGTTAGGCCTCGATCGATGAAATATAAAAAAAACTTGGAGAGAGGAGTCCAGGAGGATGTGGTGATGATTGCCTTTTGTAAGGCCTTCGACAAAGTGAACTACTGTTTGCTTGCCCACAAGCTACGACAATATGGGATCAATGGCAACATCAGTCAATGGATCCAAAGCTTCCTCCGGGACAGGGTGCAAGAAGTGGTGGTCGAAGGCAACAAGTGTTCCCTAATGTCGGTTGACTCAGGAGTCCCCCGGAGTCAGTACGGGGCCCTGCCCTCTTTCTCTTCTACACCAACGTCCCCTCAGAGGGTATAACATCAAACATCCGCATGTTTGCAGATGACACAATCTGTCATTGCCAAATATAGACAAAAACACACAAAGAAAACCTACAGAGGAACCTGGAAGCGCTCTCCCATTTGGAAGAGCAATGGTCAATGTCATTCAACCCTCAGAATTGTTCCGTCTTGAGCGCCACGTCCAAACGGTAGACACTAAAAGCCTCATACAAGCTGCATGGACAAGCTCTCACTGTAAGGTGAAATACCTAGACATTACGATCACAAGTGACAACACATGGAGCGCTCATATCAATAACACCGCAAACAAAGCAAACACGACCGTGGGTTTCCTTAGACGGAATATCAAAATACGGAATGAAAAAAACAAAGAAACAGCATATAAAGCCGTTGTCAGACCTGTCCTGGAGTATGCCAGCCCAGTCTGGGACCCTTACACCACCAAAGACACAACTGCCTTCGAAAAGATCCAGATGAGGGCAGCACTTTGAGTCACCAACATACACCGCCACACTTCCTCAGTAGTCTATGTAAAATACATTAAACTGACCAACCCTCGAAGTCCGTAGAAAGAAAGCACGCCTCAGTACCCTATATAAATACAAAACAGGAGCCATCGCAATCAACTCGCTGTACCTGCCCACACTATCCGGTCCTCGTAAAACAAAAACAGGGAAAACCCATGACATCGGGTATGACCTTCCCTACCACCGCACACAGTACAGGAATGTGTCATTTTCCCCGCGCACAATAGCTGAGTGGAACAGCCTGCCCCAAGAAATGGTATCTGGATTCTTTGGAGTCCAGGCTCCAGCACCATCTCTACATCTTATAACCCCATTCCCTCCCTCCCCTCCCCCTTCTACATCCCCTTTCCTCCCCTCCCTCCCCTCCCTCCCCTCCCCCTTTCTACATCCCCTTTCCTCCCCTCCCTACCCTCCCATTTCTACATCCCCTTCCCTCCCCTCCCCTCCCCCTTTCTACATCCCCTAACCCCACTAAATTGTACCACTACATTTATTCTCTTTTTCCTGATGCCAAAGTTTACCCCCCAAATGACAAAATTGTCAACCTAATAAAGGTAGTCATAACATAGAAGAAGAAGAAGAAGAAAAACAAGAAGAAGAAGAAGACCCACGAATATTTCATCCGTAAATGTTATCAGTGGGAATTCGCGAACGTACAATCACACAAGCCATAGGCGTCCCCAGATAGCCCATAACGCCCACTACTACTACTACTACTACTACTACTACTACTACTACTACTACTACTACTACTACTACTACTGCTACTACTACAGTCATTTGCACAAGTTTAAGACCAGGCACGATTTTTAAGCATTTTATGGTATGGCATCAGATTGCATCAGATAATGTCTGGACTGCATCATCCTATTTGGGCCTTGAAGCAATACGCCTAGTCAGTACTTCCAGGTCATTTGTTTGCTGCTGTATCGATTAGGTGTTTTTCAGTTTTGTCTTCATCCCTGAAATGGGCAAAAAATCGTCTTTGCCAGAGGTTCTAAGGGCACAAATAGTGACTCTACATGGAGAAGGATATACGGAAAGAGACATTAGTGCTAAATTACGTTATTCCAAGACAGCCATATGCACAACGTCATCGTCAAATTCAATACTGCTGGCACTTTTCGTACAGTAAAAGGAGTGGTCGTCCACGGAAAACTACGCTCTGGGATGACCACGCAATGAGACGCATCGTGATGTGCTCGCCAATGAGCTCATGCAAGGAAATTCGGGCTGCTTTACGCTTAAAAGATACGGAAATAAGTCTCAGTACTGTTTCGAAACGTCTCAGCAAGGGATTTGGGCTCAAGTCCCGCAAGCCGGCCCGGAAGCCAAGCCTGACACCTGTGATGAAAAAAAGAGACTGCCAGACGACATCGCCACTGGACTCTCGCGCAGTGGAAGAAAATGTTGTTCTCAGATGAATCAACCATGCAACAGTTTATACGTCGCAAGAGGCACGTTAGGCGGCCAGTAGGTAAGCGATTTGATGAGAAATATACGGCAGCCACAATGAAACACACGCCAAGTCAGATGATTTGGGGTGCCATGACATGTTTTGGCCCTTCTGGTCTGTATTTTATTCCACCTAACACCACTATGAATGGACATAGGTACGTGGAGTTGCTGAAAGAGAAGCTGAAACTGCATATGGACATCCACAAATGTACTATTTCCATGCAAGATGGCGCTCCTTGTCACCGATCCAAGGCAGCCACTGATTTCCTCAAGAACAAAATCTACGTGCTGGAATGGCCTGGGAACAGCCCAGATCTAAATCCCATTGAGAACCTGTGGACTATAATGAAGGATAAGGTGGCAGACAAACAACCATCAAGCGCTCATAACTTGAAACAAGCTATCAAGGACGTTTGGGTCACCGAAATCACCCAGTAGTACTGCGAATCTCTGGTTTCTAGCATGCCATATCGCATCCAGGCGGTCATTGACGGCAAAGGAGGCTACACTAAATACTGAAAAGTAGAGACACTGACACTTTTGGACGAAATAAAGTTTCATATTATGTTGTACTACGTTTATTTGGCGAAATAAACTGATATAATGTTATGTGAAGGCCCAAAAAACCATAGTTTTGTAACATTTCTTCAAAAAATCGTGCCTGGTCTAAAAATTTTGCAAATTACTCTACTACTACTACTACCACTACTACTATTGCTGCTACTGCTACTACTACTACTACTACACCACTACTCTACTACTACTGCTACTGCTACTGCTACTACTACTGCTACTGCTACTACTACTACTACTACTACTACTACTACTACTACTGCTACTACTACTACTACTGCTACTGCTACTACTACTGCTGCTACTACTACTACTACTACTACAACTACTACACTACTACACTACTACACTACTACACTACTACTACTACTGCTACTGCTACTACTACTGCTGCTACTACTACTACTACTACTACTACTACTACAACTACTACACTACTACACTACTACACTACTACTACTACTGCTACTGCTACTGCTACTACTACTGCTGCTACTACTACTACTACATCTACTACTACTACTACTACTAATATCAGAGCGTCAATAAAGGTAACAACTGGTTTGCCCACGCTTGCACTTGTATGTTTATGGACTTTATCAAGAAATACAAGTGAACTGTTGATGCTGACTAAATAATAATTGGCGCGACAGCAATGACAAACCAGACGAGAGGAGACGAGCGTGCCGACTGAACAGATTGAAAATGAAATAAAAGACACAACGGAGGGACAATAATATTTTAAAATTATTAATTTGTCTGTTTTGTCAGACAAATTGATTCTCTGTTTGATTCTCTCAGTGACAATCTTTAGACGATTGATCAACATGAATCATCGGGCTGATCGTTTTGTACGGTGTCACGAAATTAGTTTTTAGTTTCTTTTGCCCTGTTATGAATAGAGCGTGCATGGAATGTGTTTGTACTCTGCAATCGGCTCTATTACAAATAACTTGTATTACATTTTACACTGGCTTATAGACTGACACTGTCTAGTGATGCAAGCAACTTTGCTGGAATGCCATTCGTACCCACAGGTGTTAATTGTAATGCAAATAGCCGCTGTGCATGGGAAGGTGTTTGGCGCAGATTATCAAACAAGTAGTCTGAATATGAACGAAGCATGTCAGTTTGATTCGTTTATAATTAATGACATCAGAAATATGTCGAGAAACCTCGTCGTTGTTTACTTGACCGTATTATTTACTTTATATATAGTCCTGTCAAATGTGCCGCTCCCTGATTTATGTGTTGTTATCAGGTGAGTTTCGAGGGTCAAATGCGTCGTAAATTTAATGGGTGTGACACACTTACACACAGGGTAAGTGTCTCATTGAGCAACTGTCCGCAGGGCAAGAGCATTGTGAATAAAGTACCCCCTGAAACGTTGTACACTCAATGTTTCTTCTTTCTCTTCCTTCCTTCCGTCTTCTTCTTCGTCTTCTTCATTACACTCTATGAACATGCACCTCAGCTGTATAACAAAACACAAGATTCCACGTTTTCATTGACGACGGACCTTACTACATTTGAATGTTTACAATTTTACATATATATTCTTTTCTTTCAACAGAAACATAATTAAAATAATACGACGGGTGGCTCATGCGATGGCGACTTTTAACAAGTCTTTCTGGGATTCTCCACGATCCTCTCTATGCACTGTAGCATTTAATACATACAATTATAAACATACCTAATTATTATTAGTGACTGATTGCACAGTTTGTAACAGTAAATCCACCCATGTTCAGCTCTGGTCCGTTATTTTTCATTCTTCTTTTACGTCTTCTTCTTCTACATCTTCTTCTCCCATGGTGCCTTGCGGGGTGGCGGCCACCTCACTCGGTCAACCGTCTCAAAAGTAGGTATATTTGCGTACTTAGCAAACGCGCGCAAGCGGACACAATGGATAATTTGATCTGTCCCTTTGACCTTGTGACATATAGTATAGCATTGTCATGCGTAGCCGAGTTTCATTTTCTGTGTTTTCGTCTTGTTTTTATTATTTGTTCCTGCAAAAATACACAATCTATTATATGTTTTACATCTTACTACATTTTGTTACTAATCAAATAATAACAATAAATAATAATAATATAATAAATACAAATTATATAGCACCAAAATCCAAAATAAAATGCTCTAGCGCTCTTTACATAAAACAGAATAAATTAAGAGATGGCCTCCATCTTAGTGGAAAGAGGGCAGCAGTTTTCTCAGAGAACCTGCTACGATCTGTTGACAGTGGGACAGGTTGCATCTATTTAAACTAGATTCGCAGGGGGGGACTCACAGAAAAGCCTGAAAATGGAGGCCTAGATAAAGACAGCACAAATAAATCAGCAAATAACAGTCTGGAAAACTCTTCTGAAGCTGGATATAATTGTGTTTGTTTAAATGCAAGGAGTATAATAAACAAAAGAAATGAACTAAACATTATGGTAGAAGATATTGACCCTCATATAATAGGTATAACCGAATCCTGGACCACCACTGATATATCAGATGCTGAATTGGGACTGACAGGATATGTAATGTTTAGAAAAGATAGAATAGGAAGAAAGGGAGGTGGAGTTATTTTATATATTAAAGAATCTATTCAGGCTTATAAAATAAAATTAGAAAGAGAAGCAGATTGCGAAGAAGCTGTTTGGTGTAACATAGTTACAGGAAACTCAACGTTAACAGTTGGGTTAGTTTATCGAAGTCCAAACATAAGCATAGAAGAGAATGAAAAAATACAAACCGCTATAAGGGAAGTAAGCAAACGGGACAGTATTATTATGGGGGATTTTAACCACGGGCATATACAATGGAAATTTCTACAGAGTATGGAGAGTGAGGACCACAAGTGTTTAGTTTTAGTTCAAGATACATTCCTTTCTCAACATGTGCTAGAACCAACCAGGGGTGAGAATGTGTTAGACATAGTTTTGTCCTCACAGAATGAATTAGTTGACAATGTCAAGATATGTGAGCCACTGGGGAGTAGCGATCACAACCAGATACATTTTACCATCAAAGTAAAATCAGAAAGGAATAGTAAAAAGCAGTATAGGAGAAATTTCCACAAAGGATGGTATAAGGACATGAGGAAATATTTAGCAAAGATAGACTGGAATAAGACACTGAAAAATAAGACGGCAACAGAATGCTGGAATATATTAAAGAGTGAAATTAAATGCATAGTCGATAAATTTGTACTCTTCATAAAATAAGGAAAACGGTCCAAAAAGAAACACTTATCGAAAGAAGTCATTGGAAAAATTAAGTATTAACAAATGATGTGGAAGTCATATATATGTACTGGAAATGATGAAGACTACAACAGTTATAAAGAAGCACTTAACCAAGCTACAGCTGAAATTAGAAATTCAAAGAGAATCTATGAACAACAATTAGCTAGTAATATAAAACATGACAGCAAGAGTTTGTATGCGTATGTTCGAAGCAAACAGAAAGTTCAAGATAAGGTCGGTCCTCTAGTGCTGGAAATATAATATCAGAGGGATTCTTAATGGCAGAAGACCTGAATGAGTACTTTAGTTCAGTGTTTACCAAGGAAGATATTAATTCACTGCCAGTACCAGAGGCTAAGTTCAAGGGGGCAGATTCAGACTATTTAGGACAATTAATTGTAACCCCAGAAATGGTAGCTAAGAAAATAAGGGCTATGAAGGATAATAAATCACCTGGAGTGGATGGTATTCCACCCAAACTACTATTGGAAATTGTAGAACAAATTAGCATTCCGCTTGCAACAGTTTTCAACTTGTCATCAGAAGAGGGAGTGGTTCCTTTAGAATGGAAAGAAGCAAACATTATACCGTTATTAAAAAAAGTTCGAGAAACAAGTCAGAGAACTATAGACCAGTAAGTTTAACATCAGTGATTTGTAAATTATTAGAAAGACTAATTAAAGATCACATTGTGGATTTTCTTGTTAAACAAAACTTGATAAACCTATCTCAACAAGTTTTTTTTAAAGCGAGGTCATGCTTAACAAATATGTTATGTTTTTTGGAAGACATCACTAAGTGGGTAGATGAGGGATCACCAGTAGATATCGTCTGAGAGGAGATCAGATAGAAGTGTTTAAAATATTGAAGGGTTATGAAAATATTGATAGAAATATTTTTTTCTCAGTTAAGAAAGATAGAAGGACTAGAGGACATGAACTTACATTAGCAAAGGAGCAGAGTAGATTGGATATAAGAAAGTTTTAATTTTCACAAAGGACTCTAAATGAATGGAACAGATTACCTGCTGATTGTGTGGGTGCTAGTAGCGTGAGTATGTTTAAAAATAAAATCGACACATACCTCAGACGGGCGGGGTACACATAGATAAAAGGGTCGGACTCTCGATAAGCCAACGGGCTTCCTTGTCCACCTGCCACCTAGAGTTAATTCTCTGGGTGGCAATCTTGTTAAATCTTGTTAAATTTTGTTAAACCGCCTCCACAATTATTGGGGCCGAGGCTCAGCCGCCCGTGTAACTGAATACAGTTACCGTAGTAATGCGTGTTAATACCAGGTACAAGTCAAGTACATTTAATAAAGTACAATGTCACGTATAAGTACTTCAAAATATAAAATTATTGTGTACAATTCCAGGCACGCGTACACCAAATAAAAGTAGCCTACATTTCAGTCATAATAATCATCAACAATACTATTTTTCACGTACCAATTATTTAATAATAATTACAAAATTATAGTAATTGTAGACCTAATCAGGATGGATGATATTCGATGTTGGTAATCACGCAGACAAAACAGTACACCGAGTACAAGCGTATTATTTTGCTTTTAAAGTTACTTAACTTCTGTACCTAAGATGTACTTGAAATGTACTTGATATTTTGGCAAGTACAGGGATACAAGTACAAGTCATTTTAAGAAATCCAAATCCAAACTCATTTACAAGTAGAGAAAAATGTACTTAAATCCAAATCCAAATACTTGACCTCATCCTGTTTGGTACTTATATGTAGCTGCTTTAGAGTATGGATTCCTAAGTAAGTTCGTAAGTAAGATATAGCAACTTCTGAGTATGAATTCGCTGGATACGAACACCGTGTAAACTGGTACTAGGTCAGTGTCATTGCTGTGGCCATACCTACTGTGAATAACCGCATTGTTGCTAAGTTTGCGCGTGATAAATCTGGTGCATATTTCGAGTCAAGTCAACATGTCACTCTTAATTGCTTTCTTGTGTGAATTTGGTCTATACTATATCATTTTAATATCCGTAAATTTAACATCCGATATGGTAGTTGCCGAGTTCATCAAATGTATGACAATGTGTTTCCTGTAACATGAAAGACATTTGTGTTACATTCATGTTTCCGGTCGGTTTTCATTTCAATTTATTTATACTCTTCAATGGTAAGTTTATTATACATGCCTGACGTTGTTGCGATGAGAGTTTATTTAATGTTTGGATATCTACTCTGGGAGACATCTTAATAGAGAATGCAATTGACTGCATTCCGGACTACATACCTGCACCAGTTGAACCTCCAAAGGCTGCTAGAGCAGATAAATCAAGGAAAGCGCTTGGCGCGAATCGCATAACTGCTGAGGTCTTGGTAGCTAGTGGCGAACAAGACCGAGATGCTTACTATTATTGGTGCAGAAGTATCATCAACACAGTACACAAGAAAGGAATCACGTCAACACCATCAAACAGCTGAGCAGTGTCCTTGATATGCTTTGTAAGGTTTCTCCAAGACGGACGGACGGACGGACGGTCGGGCGGGCGGATAATCAGACAGACGACAGACAAAAAGACGGACAGACGACATATGATAGACAGACGATATATTTTAACAGTAACTTTACAAATATAAATAATTAACATAACTATAGAGGTCAAGAAGACGTAACATGTCACTAATTTGGAAGCGCTATTAAAAATAATAACAATAATTAGTAGTAATAATAACAATAATTATATATTTTTTATGAATTAATTATACAGTTGTTATACAAATATAAAATGACATACTTTATAAATATTACAAACATAACAATATACTGTACAACTAATAAATACTAATACATTTACATTATTTATAGAAATCATTGTATAATAAAATACGTTAATTCTTATAGATGCAACATATATGGATATGAAGCAATGGTATTCACAAATCTATGTTATACACATTTAAGTAGAACGTAGCACTCCCAGGCAGAGACAAGCTACTCTCAGTCATCGACGTCAAGGATGGTCAATGTCTTTATGGTCGCACGATATTTATTGATCTATCCTCGTGCCATCCCGTACCTCCCCGTATTGTGTCCTGGTCAGTTGTCGTCGTAAACGTGGTCATAATGTTCGTCTCCAAATATCCGTACGTGCGGCTGGGTAACTAAGGCCATCAACAACTTGTGTGTTGTAAAACTCACCGCCCACCCGGTCAGATAAAGTTAGGTATCAAAAAGGGTTTCGCAAAAGTAATAAAACAATATCAATTTATTTATTTTAAGTTCGGATGTTCGCAAGTTGAAGAAAAGAGCGAACACAACTTCTTTTCAGTACGTGTTTCGCGAAAGTACTAGAACAATATTGGGACAGGTTGCATTTATTTAAACTAGATGCGTAGGGGGGATTCACAAAGAAGCCTGAAATAGGAGGCATAGATAAAGGTAGCACAAATAAATAAGCAAAGAACAGCCTGGAAAACGGTTGTGAAGCTATTTATAATTGCGTTTGTTTAAATGCAAGGAGCATAGTAAACAAAAGAAGTGATCTAAACATTATGGTAGAAGATATTGACCTTCACATAATAGGAATAACTAAATCGTGGGCCAACACCGATACATCAGATGCCGAATTGGGACTAACAGGCTATGTAATGTTCAGGAAGGATAGAATAGGAAGAAAGGGAGGTGGAGTTACTTTATTTGTTAAAGAATCTATCCAGGCTGATGAAATAAAATTAGAAAGAGAAGCAGATTGCGAAAAAGCTGCTTGGTGTAACATAGTTACAGGAAACTCAACGTTAACGGTTGGGTTAGTATATCGAAGTCCAAACATAAGCATAGAAGAAAATAAAAAGTACAAAACGCTGTAAGGGAAGTGAGCAAACGGGATTGTATTATTATGGGGGATTGTAACCATGGGCATATACAATGGGAACCTCTACAGAGTACAGGGAGTGAGGCGCGTGAGAATGGTTTTTGTACAAGATAGTTTCCTTTCTCAACATGTGCTAGAACCAACCAGGGGAGAAAATGTGTTAGACATAGTTTTGTCCTCACAGAATGAATTAGTTCACAATGTCAAGATATGTGAGCCACTTGGGAGTAGTGATCAAAACCAGATACATGTTATTATGAAAGTAAAATCAGAAAGGAATAATTAAAAAAACAGTACAGGAGAAACTTCCACAAAAGAATATATTAGGACACGAGGAAATATTTAACAAAGACAGACTGGAATAACACACTTAAAAATAAGACAGCAACAGAATGCTGGAATATCTTAAGGAGTAAAATTGAGTGCATCGTCGATAAGTTTGTTCCATTGAAAAAACAAGGAATGCGATCCAGAAACACTTATCGAAAGAAGCCATTAGAAAAAGTAAGTAATGACCTGGCAGTGGCAAGAAAACTGAGGAAAGGAGATTGAGAGGAGAGAAGGTGATTGGAGGGGAAGAAATTGGAAAATCGACAACAGAAAACGTGACAAGCGTGAAGGTGACAGGGAAGAAAGTGACTGTAGAGAAGGAGGGAGGGAAGGTGGAACGGGAGAGGAGAGAGGAAAATGAGACGGGACGAAAGAAGGAAGTGAGAGCAAATGTGATAGAAGAGAAGTCGATAAAAGGGACGCTGACAGGAGGAAAGGTGACAAGAGAAAAAGCGACAGGAAAGAATGGATCGGAAGAGAATGTGACAGGAGAGAAGACGGCAGGGGGGAAAGACAACAACCAGACAGATGCAAACCGAAGAAGGAGCTATTCTAAGGCAGTGATTGAGGGGGCAATGAGGAAAGAGAGGGTGTTTATGGGTGACTCCATTATGAGAAAGACGGACAAGACACTGAGCGAGGGGAAGGACATCGTTGTTTGTTTACCGGGGGCTAGGATTGAACATGTAACTGACAGGGTAGAGAAGGTATTGGGACATGGCAAGGGGGGTCTATACTGGTACATATAGGAACAAATAATGCAGACAGGGAGGGAACAACTGCGATAGTACAGAAGTATAGACAGTTAGTGAGGAAGCTAAAGAAGACGAGAGTCGAACAGGTTATTTTGTCAGGAATTTTGCCAGTGATGGGAGGAAGGGGGGCAACGTATAGAAACTGCAAGAGGATGGCGATCAATGCACTAGCTGAGCAGATGTGTGAAGAAGAGGGGGTGGGATTCACAGATTTATGGGGATACTTTGTTGGGAGGGAAGATATGTACATGAGAAATGGCCTCCATCTTAGTGGAAAGGGGGCAGCAGTTTTCTCAGAGAATCTGCTGCAATCTGTTGACAGTGGGACAGGTTGCATCTGTTTAAACTAGATTCGCAGGGGGGACTCACAGAAAAGCCTGAAAATGGAGGCATAGATAAAGACAGCACAAATAAATCAACAAATAACAGTCTGGAAAACTCTTCTGAAGCTGGATATAAATGTGTTTGTTTAAATGCAAGGAGTATAGTAAAAAAAGAAATGAACTAAACATTATGGTAGAAGATATTGACCCTCATATAATAGGTATAACCGAATCCTGGACCACCACCGATATATCAGATGCTGAATTGGGACTGACAGGATATGTAATGTTTAGAAAAGATAGAATAGGAAGAAAGGGAGGTGGAGTTATTTTATATATTAAAGAATCTATTCAGGCTTATGAAATAAAATTAGAAAGAGAAGCAGATTGCGAAGAAGCTGTTTGGTGTAACATAGTTACAGGAAACTCAACGTTAACAGTTGGGTTAGTTTATCGAAGTCCAAACATAAGCATAGAAGAGAATGAAAAAATACAAAACGCTATAAGGGAAGTAAGCAAACGGGACTGTATTAGTATGGGGGATTTTAACCATGGGCATATACAATGGAAATCTCTACAGAGTATGGGGAGAGAGGACCACAAGTTTTTAGTTTTAGTTCAAGATACATTCCTTTCTCAACATGTGCTAGAACCAACCAGGGGTGAGAATGTGTTAGACATAGTTTTGTCCTCGCAGAATGAATTAGTTGACAATGTCAAGATATGTGAGCCACTGGGGAGTAGCGATCACAACCAGATACATTTTACCATCAAAGTAAAATAAGAAAGGAATAGCAAAAAGCAGTATAGGAGAAATTTCCACAAAGGAAGGTATAAGGACATGAGGAAATATTTAGCAAAGATAGACTGGAATAAGACACTGAAAAATAAGACAGCAACAGAATGCTGGAATATATTAAAGAGTGAAATTAAGTGCATAATCGATAAATTTGTACCCTTCAGAAAACAAGGAAAACGGTCCAAAAAGAAACACTTATCGATAGAAGCCATTAGAAAAATTAAGTATAAACAAATGATGTGGAAGTCATATAGACGCACTGGAAATGATGACGACTACAACATTGATAAAAAAGCACTTAACCAAGCTACAACTGAAATTAGAAAGTCATCGAGAATCTATGGACAAAAACTAGCTTGTAATATAAAACAGGTTTTATGCATATGTTCGAAGCAAACAGAAAGTTCAGGATAATGTCGGTCCTCTAGAAGATAGTGCTGGACATATAATATCAGAGGGATTCTTAATGACTGAAAACCTGAATGAGTACTTTAGTGTTTACAAGGGAAGATATTAGTTCACTGCCATTTACAGAGACTAAGTTCAAGGAGGCGGAATCAGACTATCTAAGACAATTAATCGTAACCCCGGAAATGGTAACTAAGGAAATAAGGTCAATGAAGGATAATTAATCATCTGGAGTGGATGGGATTCCGCCCAAACTACTCTTGGACATTGTAGAACAAATTAGCATACTACTTGCAACAGTTTTCAACTTGTCATTAGAAGAGGGAGTGGTTCCTTTAGAATGGAAGGAAGCAAACATGATACCGTTATTTAAAAACGTGTTCGAGAAACAAATCAGAGAACTATAGACCAGTGAGTTTAACATAAGTGATTTGTAAATTATTAGAAAGACTAATTAAAGATCACATGGTGGATTTTCTTGATATACATAACTTGATAAAACCCATCACAACATGGGTTTCTAAAAGCGAGGTCATGCTTAACAAATATGTTATGGTTTTTTGAAGACATCACTAAATGGGTAGACGAGGGATCACCAGTAGATATCATCTACTTAGATTTTCAGAAAGCTTTCGACAAAGTGCCACATCAAAGATTACTGCTTAAACTAAAGTCCCATGGCATAGGACATAATATAATTAACTGGATAAAAAAATAACTGATTGACAGAAAACAAAGGGTAGTAGTTGATGGGGAGGCTTCAAATTGGAAGTCGGTTTTGAGTGGTGTACCACAGATATCAGTACAGGGTCCTATATTATCCTTAATACATATCAACGATTTGGACTAAGATATAACAAGTAAGGTGTTGAAATGTGCGGATGATTCAAAAGTGTTCAGAAGGATTATGGAGATAGACACCATTTACAAGATGATCTTGACATGTTGATCAAATGGTCTGAAAAATGGCAAATGTTGTTCAATTTTGGGAAATGTAAATGCCTCCAAACAGGACATGGGAACGAAGATGTACAATATACAATGGGAGGTACTGTACTAAGTACTACTGTAAAAGAAAATGACTTAGAGTTAACAATTAGTGCTGATATGAAGGTTTCAGAGCAGCGCGGTATTGCCGCTTCAAAGGGAAACCAAATCCTTGGATTAATTAGGCGAAACATAACGCATAAGGAAAAAGAACTAATACTACCGCTGTACAAAACAATAGTTAGGCCTCATTTCAAATATTGTATACAAGCGTGGAGGCCATATCGCAAGAAAGACATAGGTGTGCTAGAAAGAGTACAGAAGAGAGCGACTAAAACGATACAAAAACTGAGAGATCTTCGTTACGAAATACGTACCTCAGAAGGGCGGGATATATGTCAATACAAAGGGTTGGACTCTCGATAAATCAAAAGGCTTCCTTGTCCAACTGCCACCTATAGTTAATTATCTGGGTGGCAATATTGTTAAATCTTGTTAAATATAAATGTATTCTTGAAGTTCGGGTGTTCGCAACAAGCCAGAAAAACAATGTTCTTTACTCATTACTGCCTATCTTAAAGAAAAAAGCGAACATAACTTGTTTTCAGCATGTGTGTTATACACTGCATGCATCATACACACACACGCACACACATCCATGAACGAACATGTATACGCATGCATGAACACGCAAATGCATACACACGCACACACATGGGTACACACGCACACGCATAAACACACACGCACGTACGCACACACGTACGCACGCACGTAACCACACACACACACACACGCGCGCGCGCGCGCAGGGATGGTACGCAGCAAGTCAAGCTGTCAAATCGAATTATCCATTGCATTGTAATTATGTCCGCCAATCAACGACAATAGATACTCTTGACTGACGGCCGTTGTGAAATACCACTTGGGAAGTTCAAGTCATAGAAGTTGCCGACAAATCTTATCAGTGTAAATATTAATCACACGTATTACACGAATATGCTGCTTTAGACGTATTAGCAATTCCGCTACTAGAACTTAGAAGTTACTAATAATTATTGGACCTTCATGCACGATTAACTGTACGACAACGATAAAACAGAAACATGAACAAGTGCATTTTCTGCATGAGCAATATTTGTTTTGGACATGTGGCCACTAAAGCATGCGCAGAAGAAATTGGGTGGTAATTATTGATTTCATATGGTCAATTATTAGCAGAGCAATAAGGGAAATAACACCGAAACACACGAGTTACCTCGCTTGGTTAATTGTAAGACACTATGAATGAATGAATGAAATTTATTAGACCAATAATTATAAGAACATGATTATTATAATTGAGTACATACAAGGCTTCCGTTAAGGCATTCCAATGCCACTACCACAATGAGCATGCCATAGAAAATATTATAATCTAAAGTTCATACAGTTGCTGACATATATATGTGCACATATACACATAATAATGAGCAAACCATAATTAAATGCATCAATATACATTACAGTAAATTTATTTTAAAGACAACATTAAATCTGCCAAGATATAATTAACTAGTAACTACAATATGTCAATGTTTTTATTTTGTTTATATAGATAAATATATACTAAAAACACAACAAACATGCAGGTTGGTTTGAATATCTAATTTATTGACAATAAACACAGAGATACAAGCCAGCTGATGTGGCGGAAGATGATCGAGTCACCATATCGTTGCTGTGTTTGCGCACGATCGATTGATTTGGCCTAGTTACACACTACCGTGCCCCCCTCTACTGTGTCGTGGTCAACTGTCGCAGTAAAGGGGACCGTAATGTTCGTCTTCAAGCATTCGGAACTGTGATTGAAGAGCTGAGACCATCAACTTGTGTGTAGTGCCTTGTAAAATGCAACACACTCACCCATCCGAATAAATTACAAAGAAAGAGCAAAGCAATTGAATCAGTGTAATTATGTTGTTGACGTTCAACTCTACGCCACAATCTTTAAAGTAACTACAGCAAGTTCTTTGCCGCGTACTTCCATGGCTGAATAAGAAATAAGAAGTTAATCTTGTCTTCAGAAAGTGTACGGTACAAATATATTGCATGTACACAAGCCCGCATTCAGCGCACACGTACTTACATGCACGTACACATTATTTATATTTACGAAAGTATGGCACGACATATATATATATATATATACACACATACATTCATCCATCCATCCATCCATACATACATACATACATACATACATACATACATACATACACATATATGTCTACATATACTTATGAGTGTGTGTGTATATATATAAACATATGTGTGTGTATAAACAACACTATTGACATTTATTAGGCGTCATTACACGCAAGTACCTTTGAAGTCGGTTTGTTCCCAGGCGCCAGTACCTAAGGGGGATGAGGTACTGCTGATTCAGCGCATTACCTTTTTATGCTATCGCCACCTTTGGATTGATAGGGTGATTCTGGGTAAGGGAACAAACAACGCCGCTTTTAAACTAAGTGGCAGTTAAACAATGATTGATGGAATGTAAACTGCGCGTATATATATATCTATTACTTTTGAATGCAGAATTGGGAAATAACATGTTGTTGACTCATCTGAATAAAGAGCGGCTCAGTAACGACCACACATGAACTCTGTGCTATGAACTCTGTGCTATGTGTTTAATTTACACATTGCTGATATCTGTTATATTAGGTCATCACCCGGTTGAAACGGTCCCAGGTTAGTGATTCGAACAAAGATCCTGGGACATCAGTCATGGAGCATATCACACATCTAGGTGTAAAATCCACTACATTATGGTGTCAATACATCACAATACCTTGGCCGAACTGGTTTTGACCCAACCACTCCTGGACTGGCGTTGGACGCTCCAGAGTCCAAATAATATAATGGATGAACCAGTCACTAATGTCTGCCGCAAATTGACTGTGGATAGTACCTTAAAACAGTCGAATATCTCAATTTTCATGGTCTTCACACCAAACAATGTGACATTTTCAGCCCCTCAGCCGTAACCTGTGTTTAGCAAAGTCAGGGAAACGTTTAGTGACACAAACGAAGACCGTTTACCTTTGGTTGGCTTAGCATAACACATTTTCAAAACACTGTTTATTTTGTAAGGCGTTCCCAGTCTTCCTGGTTCGAAACTTCGCCTTGCATTGAACAAAGTTTCAATCAGACGCAGATTGACACAATCGCAAAAAGCTAAGCATTCTCTAAAGGCGTTTCTTACCATACGATGAACTAGCTCTTATGGCCAGGTTCTATAATGCAAGCGTCACTTCGCATGCACCGTGGTCACGTGTCATTTAAACCACTCCTCCTTAAAAGAGGATCGCCATGGTGTATATAAAGGAAGGGAGCGCCGACAATAAACACACTCGCTCAGTGTGAGTGTTTCAGGTGAGTCTACAAGACAACATGGCGGCGATGACGTATTTCTGGCGGATCCTTGTGTCAACAGCGGTTCTACTGGCGGTAGCTGCGTCAGGTAAGGTATACAGAAGAGTGTTGACGGTGAAGGATAGTTGTTTCGTGTGACCACATTCTGAACTACTATTTTATTCACACCAATGTTTTAATCTCACAATGGCTTACTTTGTACGAGCCAATCATGAATGACTGCTGAATTATTATTATTATGCTTATGAACTATTTTTGTAAGCAAACTTAATGAGACGAGCTGTTAGGTATGGACGATGTCTACCGGATGTTTACAGTAGTCTGTTTTATTAATAGTTACTTACACGTGAAAATGAAGGTAGTTGGGAGCAAACAACTTGGCAGGACACATACGGAAAATGAATGAGGAGATTTCGATACAAAGAGAACATGAAAAAAACCAGAAGAAATTGATGAAAAGAGAACTGAAACATCGAAAATTAAAATGGAGAGAAAGTGTTAAGAAAGATATTTGGTATACGTTCTTCGTAAAATGACCTAAGCTGACCGACCTGCCTAGTTAGTTTACGATCGCAATAAAATAACGTTTGTACTTTATGATCACAACATAACCATGAAGTGTAGGTTATCCTGTGCAATTCACCATTTATTGATGCAATCATCACATCACTATCGCGCGTGCTTTGCATGTGCAACAAAACTAATCAAGTTCCTTATCAATTATCGTCCAATCCTCCCAATAGTGTAATGACATTTATTGACACCAGGTGTGAGAGAGGTGTCGATGAACACGTTACGTTTATCGACGTTTGGTAAACGGTACATATCTCTAAGTGGCATTGTTATGGCGGTCATTTCCTATAAGATAAGAGTTCAATTTTGATAAGATATTATGTTCTGAAAATAAGATATGTTAAAGGTTGACCCGATGTTGGAAGACATTTATATATGTATAATCTGAACAAAATGCTTGAAAAGGAAATGTTATAAATAACATTAAACTGCTTTTAATTCAAACACATTAACTATTTGCAAACTACTATATGTAAATATTAGAGTATAGTATGTTTAAGGCATATATGCAGATTGATCAAGCTATGACATGTTTAAACTTATCTCCAATTAGTAGTTGCCGATAATTGAACAGTACAACGCACAGACGTGTTCATTGACATTTAAAAACCAGTTGTTGAATTATTTTTCTTTACACAATGATAAACTGTAAATCATATTACTGACACTGATGTTTCAGTAAAGGCAAAATGTGACACCACCGGAAGTGCATGCATCAGGTCATGCGAAAACCTAGAAAGTGGTGATTACCAGTCATGTGACGGGTGTCACGAGTATGTCACGTGCAGCAACGGGATAATGTACGAAAATCGGCCATGTCCGGGTAGACTCGTGTGGAACAACAACAGAAAGAGGTGTGCCTGGAGATCTCGCACTTGCAAGTGCGTTGGTGAGTGGTTATACATACACATATATCAACATTTAGACTGACACTAACCACATTTTTTTCTTTAACGCCAACGTCATCGCCACATACTAATACTGCGTTGTTTCACGTTTCAATTTGAACCCTCTATTCCCCAAAAAATTTATTTCAGCGATTATTATTCCCAAGATTCCAAATGGATGATAATAATAATGCGATTTGTCACAAATGTTTCAAGACAAAAACGTAACACAACCTTTGTTGGTGTACTAAACGTAATCCCAAGGTTTACATGTATATATATATTATATATATATATTATATATATATATAATATATATACAGTGTATATATATACTACTCATATAGCATACGTGACAAGGCTTGATAAAAATAAACACTCCATTCTTTCTCATCTATCTGCAGTACTGCCTAAGGGTCCTGCGATCGACGGTCAGTGGTCTGAATGGGACCCATGGTCCTCGTGTTCAGCCTCGTGTGACGGGGGTCTGCAGCAACGTGTTCGACACTGCAATGACCCGGCGCCACAAAATGGCGGCTCAGATTGCGTTGGGGCGTCTACTGAGAGCCGACCGTGCAGTCAATGGGCGTGTCCAGGTATGTATGCACGCACACATGCACGCACGCACGCACGCACGCACGCTCACACATATACACATATTCCATGTATGTATACACGCATACACACACACACATACGCACACACACACGCGCGCGCGCACACATTCACACACAAACACACACACATACAAACACACACACACACACACACACACACACACACACACACACACACACACACACACACACACACACACACACACACACACACACACACACACACACACACACACACACACACACACACACACACACACACACACACACACACACACACACACACACACACACACACACACACACACACACACACACACACACACACACACACACACACACTCACACACACACACACACACACACACACACACACACACACACACACACTGAGGACTGGAGTCGTCGTTATAAATGAACTTACCTTTGACTCTGCATACACATAATACAATTTTTTTCCCTACGTTTGTTGCCTTTTCAACATATTCAATGTCGTGTATATATCTCTATAAAAGATAAAACATGGGTTCATTGCGGCATCAAAGATCGATCAGTTTGTAAAATTACAGATTGTATTTTGGGGATAAGGTCCATTTATGTCAGTATCTTCCTATGCCTTTCTAGTAACCTAGACATGACAGCGAGAATACATGCAGATGTTATGTTTATTTTGCCTCAACCTGCAAGGTGAACCTGTCGACTAATGTGTTTTGTTTCAATTTCAGATTGTGGCAGAACTTGCCCTGACGGTGGCACACTTAGTGCTGACTGTTCCCAGTGCCTCTGCACCAATGACGTCGTCGAAGGCAGGGTGACAGACAGACAGACGTCGTTGGGACTAGCAGATGTTAACATTTACACGGTCGGAAAAGAGTGGTCAGCGACACTTGTAAGTGACCGCGACGGAAAGTTCACGATTACTGGCATTTGTGCTTCTGGGCTGAAGCTGACGGCGAGAAAGGACGGATACGAGAGCGCATTGCAAGAGTACATCGTCAGTGCTGGCAGCAGCGTCAGCATACTCATGTACAAACTAGGTGAGTAGATCATCATCAGTTCAGTGCTGACAATAACATTAGAACATACATGTTATAACTAGATATATCTAACATCGGTGGTGACGTAATAACTGCCACTATCAAGTTCTTTCGTTTGGGATCGGGGGTTGTGGGGAAATTGAGGGATACCACCTTTGGCTGGATTTATCGGAAAAACAAGCATGCCGTTTTCACGAATTTTCCATTAATTAATGGTTCACGTGCTGAGAAAGTTTAACAAATGTGGTTAACTTTTTTTTAACTGCCTGTGTAAATGTAACGTTGCCCGTTGTTATATGATACGAAATACTTTAATATTGCTACGTTCAAATTACATTTTAAGGCTAGAAGCGATGTTAAGTAGACACGTCACAACGAGTTGTTGGCTGTAGGCCTATCACCCGGGAAGGGCAGATTTCGAGGAGAGAATGGCGTGTATAAGGAAGTGAACGGATCATGGGACATGCCGTCAGTTTAGTACCTTGACATATTACATCAAATGTTGTGTTTGTAGAGAAGCCGACGTTCACGGAGGAGCCGCTGAGCACGGCCGGGTTTGTTGGAGGGGGGGCGACGTTTTCCTGCCAGGCAACCGCTGAACCGGCCGTCACACAGTACGACTGGTGAGTGCAGCAACGTGCAGGTGTGTCGCTGTGTGTGCGTGCGTGCGTGCGTGCGTGCGTGCGTGCGTGTGTGTGTGTGTGCTTATGTCCGTGTATGAATAAATTTGACTTTGTCCAGCTGTATAGCTATATACGCACATCGACATACACACACACATACGCACCCACGCACGCACGCATATACAGGTGTACCGCTACCATTGGCGCCGGAACGTGGTAAATATTCGGAGATGAGGCTCACCAGAAACCTTCAATTGAGGCTCGACAAAACACCATTAGGCTCTGCAAAAACCTTAATTTGCACCCTCCCCCAATAATCGCAACAAAAAAACACTTTGAGGCTTTCCCAAAATCCAACTGCACTCCCCTTTAGGCTCAGCAAAAAACATTTACTCAAATTGCACCACAGAATCAATCCCGTTTCCTAAATACCCTGTCTCCAGCCCCCACCTAAATTACAGCTGAGCGAACAACTGGTATAAATCTCATCGATTAAAATAGGAAGTAGAATCTGTGCAATAACAATTGTTTATCCATAATCACAATCACTACCACTACCAGTGCTTCTGCTACTATAATTTTACCGTCATTATGGTTAGTTATCGCCACAACCACCAATATAAACGTGGCGCTACTACAGGTTTAAAGATGGGAACATAATAGCCGCCGACGGTGGCTCCGTCTATGAGATAACGGGTCTGACGAAAGAAGATGGAGGGCAGTACGCGTGTCGGGCCGCTTCCCTCGGAGGAAAGGTCTTCTCCCGTCTCGCCAGTCTCGTTGTCAAAGGTCAGTGATGCATTACTGTGGTAGAATAACATGTCGATGTCACGATAAACACAACATAGAAAGTGTTATTGGTAAACTCCGGTCAGAAATCAGAAATGGTAATAGTAGCTATGTCTGTCTGTGTGTCTGTCTGTCTGTCTGTCTGCGTCTGTCTGTCTGTCTGTCTGTCTGTCTGTCTGTCTCTATCTCTGTCTCTCTCTCCCTCCCTCTCTCTCCCCCCCTCTCTCTCTCTGTCTGTCTCTTTGTTTCTATGTGTTTCTGTGTCCCCGTGTCCCCGTGTCTCTGTGCCCCCGTGTCTCTGTGTCCCCGTGTCCCCGTGTCTCTGTGTCTCTGTGTCTCTGTGTCTCTGTGTCTCTGTGTCTCTGTGTCTCTGTGTCTCTGTGTCTCTGTGTCTCTGTGTCTCTGTGTCTCTTTGTCTCTTTGTCTCTGTGTCTCTGTCTCTGTCGCTGTCTCTGTCTGTCTGTCTGTATGTCTGCCTGTCTGTTTGTCTGTCTGTCTGTCTGTCTCTCTCTCTCCGTCTCACTCTCACACATTTTTTGTAACTGTACCAACATTAGCCAACTATGATATGAAATGTACACTAAAGATAACATCATTGTCTCGTAAAATATTTGTAATCCAACACTGATTTATTTTAACAAATTGAGTCGGTGCGTTATTAAAAAGTATACAGTCTAGTTAGCGATTTCATAGACACTTTAAATACGACATGAAAATATTAATGAAACATTATAATATAAATATTTTAAAATAAAAAACGCCCGGATCCGCCGGTAATTCAGACATAGTATCGGGGAACTTCACTATTAAAGCCGCCCTCGGGACTGTGTAAAAATCACCCTGATTGAGAAGTGACCGTATTAACGAGACTAATTTTCTACACTTCCTTATTACATAACTAATTTGGGACTGTCCTAGAATGACCTTAATTGCGAGGTGGCTTTACTACCAAGGTGGGCGTAAAGCAGGGTTCGACTGTACCTGTGTATGTTGTTCTTCATAGATGCCGACGCAGCAGACACGTGTGAGGCGAAGCCACAAGACATGGTAGTGGAGCTCCCACCCACATGCCAACTCACCGTAGGCGGCGCCAGTGTCACGTCCATCAACGTCGGTCGATGCAGCAACGAGCCTTGCGCGAAGAAGGCGGCCCCTGACCAGGCCGGCTTCTGCTGCGGACCGAGCAGCACGCGCCAACTGCACGTCGAGTGCAGCGGCTTCAACTACGAGGTCAACCAGGTCGTGTCCTGCGGTTGCGCCGAATGTGACAATGACAACCAGGTGACCGTAACCGGAGAAGTAATGACAGGAGGTGCCTCATCTTCTGATATCTACGCATTCTACGAAGATCAATCGTTCTATGTCGACGACAGTCTGTTCACTTTCGAGGCGACACCGCAAGCGGGGCGCATCTCCTTCCAAGTCAAATCACCTTCTTTTATGCCGCGACAGGTCACACTCGATGTGATGCCTGGCGTTACTGAAATGTTCGTTGACGTCGCCCTCACAGCAAAACCGAATCCAAATGTCGTCGACCCGAAAATAGGCGGGGAGCTACCTATCAATTCAGATCTACCGACTGCCGTGTCTGTAACAATTCCAGCCAACTCCTTCCAGGACGAGAACGGTGATCCGGTGTCTGACACCGTCAACGTCTACTTGACATTTGCCGACCCGCGACAAGTTGACGGTCTCGACTCCGCCCCTGGAGAATTCACTTACGAGGACGATGAGGGCGAAACTCGCATGCTGCAGACGTTCGGTGTCGTCACTTTGGTGGCTGAAGACTCCAACGGCAACGAGGTCTTTTTGAGTGGCAAGACGACCATGAAGTTCGACGGCGCTGCGCTGGGTATGCAGCCGGGAGAATCGGTGTCCCTTTGGATTCTCGACCCAGTAAGCGGAGGTTGGATCGAGTCGGGAGAGTTTACTTACTCTGGTAGTCGCAGACGTCGACGAGATAACGGTAACGGCACAGTAGTAGAGGGCGAGACGGAAATACCACCGTATGTTCCGTACATCAACTTTGACAAACCGGTCTACCGTGAGCGTCTTTGTACCCTCGCTGTCTACGTCTACTATGGCGCCAGCTTCTCCATTCCACTGCCCGGTGAAAAGCTCTCGGCCTACCTTATGCAAAACGGACTCTTCTTCGGTCGTACGACGGCATACACCGACCAGAACGGCAGAGCTTGTCTCACTGTGTTGTGCGGCCTGAGAGTCATCGTCCGTCTCGAATCTGCTGGTCCGGTTCTTGTCCACCCCGTTCACTCTCTCCCAGTCGGGTTTCCCTTCGTCAATAGGGTTAACGGCTTCGAACTGACCCCTGCGTTCCCTACTGCCCCCAATGGTCCCGTGTACCGGAAGTTGAGGTGGAACTCTGGGTGTTATGCCTCTACGCCGACCGACTATCACTTCATGCTGGCCAAAACACCGCTACGACCGGGTCTCTACGGCTCTCTCAACGCCGTCGAGATGCGTCCGGGTTTCGACGACAGCTGGTACCCGAACCCGCCTGCTCTGAGGGAAGTATGCGCCCTCAGGTTGACTGTTCTGGTACGTACTCGTGAATTAAACCGACCAGTGCTTACATCAATTGTACGATTACAATGGATCCATTTTATATTTATTTCACATTCAATACTAATGACTGAATCTAGTCAGTTTAAACCCAGTGCTATAGACTATTATCTCTATCGCCGCAGTTGGTGGTCATGCGGTTTTAAAACAATTGCATTTTGAACGCGGTGACCGATGGCTTGCTTAATTCTGGGTTTATTCAGTCACGGTATAATAACACATTCTTACATCCTTTTTAAGATCTGATTCGGCAGAATGTCCGGGCTTTCCATGTTGGTTTTGTTAACATTTATTTATAATTAATTACGAAACTGTCGATATTTCATTTAGACTCCGGAGGCTTCCAAAATGAAAGTCGTTGGCATCAGCCGCTCCCCTAGCGGTCTCCTCTATGGCACATACACGGCGATACTGAACGAACAAAATACAGGTCCACAGAGGAAACGAAGCATCGGTATGAAAGCATACGGGGCATGCGTCTTAATACGATGTCCGAAAGACACGGACTACACCGAGGTTGACCTGCAGATTGCCTACGAAAATCGCACAGAGTGTCGACTTAGGTGAGCGATATTTGGGGTGATTTATAAATCGACGGAACTCTAACTGACCAGGCAGTACTGCGATCATCGGCTGGCTCGATCACCAATTGTGTTACGATTTCACAGCCGTCTATGTTAGTAACAGCACCCAACTTACTTTTAGTCTCTCCTAACCGTCTCTTGCCCTCGCAGCATGACTTCGTTATGAAATAGAGTCTGGTTACTGATACAGGGTAAACCCGCATGAATGTTATCGTTAGACGGAAACACTTCATTTCGCAAAATTTCGTAGAATTAAAACAGTATGTATTTAATGCGATTTAATTACGTTTTCAGAAAATTGTATACAAAATGTGTTGGGAAAAGTTGACGTTTAAACGGAAAGAACTGTGCTGCTATATGATGACTTAGCACGAGACTCAATTTAATCGATTACCCTCTTTTGCGGTAGCCAATCGTTTTTGACGTTTCGCCACGGTGTGAATGGCGAATGTCCCTAAACTCTGTAGGAAGACGAACCGCGGCTCCTCATTGCGGAGTCTGGGTAGTCGACACTAGCTGACAATAGACGTATAATTTTGCAACAATATAGTTAATGTAATGAATAATCTATTTTAGTAAGTTTTATAAAAACAAAATTGAACGACATCGCCATCGTGAGCAAAAACAACCGAGATGGCAAGTGGATAGGGATACGTTTGGCTTACCGAGACTATACCATACGTTTCTGAGGTATTCATTGTCTGTTTGACTAACTGCCAATTTTTTTTATATTCAGCTATTCCCAGCTGACAAACGGCCGCGAGTACGGGTTAACCAAGTACGTGTCAAATACAGACAGCAGCATCCAGGTCCGCGTCCTCTCGGAGGAAGATGACGGCGAATTTTCGGGAGAAAGTGACATCAGGCCACGAGTGAAACGCGCTGTGTACGAGAAAAAGGACTACGGAATCGGCCTCTACCACGCAACGGGCGCAGGAAATCTCGCGTTCTATCGTGTGATGAGGGATTGCACAAGGAAGGGTTGGAACATTCTCGCACAGTTTGATTGCAGCGGCACAGGACACGTCACCACTAGAACGCCGACGTCAGAACTCCCTTCATAGTACCTGATGAGTACTTTCATTTGATGTTCGATTTGGAGATGTGTAAACTGCTGTGTGGAAGGGGAAATCGGCGTATTTGCGAGGGATTGTCACATGATGTACTTGTGCGTGTAGGTAGTATTTAGCCATCTAAATTTGTAGTTTACTAAGGCTCTACTTTCTTATGTTTTACTATCGTAGGTGGTATGGCTTATTATCGGTACTTATGATGTAACTCGGCATATATTTTGAGGATTTGTTGTTGTAACGCATTATACGTAACATGTACCTTCTATTTCAGAGATCTATAGCGATTTCGCGTGTAAAAATAAAGTACAACTATTATTTATGTGACGCATCTCACTGCAATATATCCAAGTTATTATACGTGATATGGAAGCAAGCATCGTAACAAATTACTCTGTTTGATTCATTACTTGATGTTACATTGCATTACTTGATGTTATATTGCATTACTTGATGTTACATTGCATTACTTGATGTTACATTGCATTACTTGATGTTACATTGCATTACTTGATGTTACATTGCATTACTTGATGTTACATTGCATTACTTGATGTTATATTGCATTACTTGATGTTACATTGCATTACTTGATGTTACATTGCATTACTTGATGTTACATTGCATTACTTGACGTTACATTGCATTACTTGATGTTACATTGCATTACTTGATGTTATATTGCATTACTTGATGTTACATTGCATTACTTGATGTTACATTGCATTACTTGATGTTACATTGCATTACTTGATGTTACATTGCATTACTTGATGTTACATTGCATTATTTGATGTTACATTGCATTATTTGATGTTACATTGCATTATTTGATGTTATATTGCATTACTTGATGTTACATTGCATTACTTGATGTTACATTGCATTACTTGATGTTACATTGCATTACTTGATGTTACATTGCATTACTTATGGTATATTTCTGAGAGGTTGTAAGTGTACATAGCCTGAATCAGAAAACGTTTTCTTGGTAATCATGTTGGTTTTGTTTCCCTTATGGTTTAATTAGTAACAGTAATACATATTTGCAGCGTGTACCATAATATCGAATTTCAACAGATGTTCTAGTAAAGTCATTTGGAATAATCTTATTATTCCATGAGTTCGTCATAATAAATATGCAGACAACGCAACTATTTCTCTACTCGTTGTTTTGTGTTCTCTTAGCAAGTATAATATAATCCTTTGCGCCACTATTGTCTCCCTTTACTATCGTGTGATGTGGTTGATAAAAAAAAATTCCAGTTTGTGGTTTACCTGCTTCTTCGTTTTATTTAGCCAAGGGTCTCATAATTAGGAACTAATGGATGTCAGCGTGAAGATTGGAAGATTTGCGAATGTGACGTAACATTAGCTAAATTACATGATTTTGCACGGCATGCAAGAAAACCATACATTTTTTTCAAATCTGGACGAAGGGACGTCCATGCCTTTGTATAGCTACAAACTTCGGAGCGGTAATTATTTGTTGGGGGGTGGGTGGGGGTGTAGACAGGGAATGTATGGGACACACTCTGATTCGAAACCCAGCCCTGAATTATTAGTTATATCTTACCTACGTCATCTGAAAAATGACCAAATTTCGTAATACAAAATATTCTATTGACATAATTCAGAACATTGTAAATTTACCAAACCTCAAAACCCCCACATTACTTACATTGAAACGTGAGCCCATCATTGTGGTTTCTGGACTACTGGTTAATTCGTGCAGGGCGAAGAAACTAGTCAGGATTAATCTTGCCCTCCCTTTATGCCACGTATACCTTAGGCTTAGCCAAGCCGTCGGGGAGTGTAAGAACTCACTAAACATGACCTAGGATCCAATTATGTCCACAGGAATCTAACGAAAGTTTGTATTACAAAATTAATATGACAGATTTCACAACATTGTAAATTGACCAATTCCCCAAACTCCAATAATTAGATCCGACCCACCCCAATTTCTTTGTATTAAAAAGAGAGCCTCCCGGTTCCTTTCAATCGAAGTTTATTCATTAGAAAGCTTACCCTTTATAAGAAGTGCACAGTATGCAAAGAAAGTAATAGCATTTTAAAAAGAGACAGTCCGTTCCTAGTGTTTCATTTATTAATTAATACAATGTTCTTAAGACTATACTAACTATGTTGAAGGTATACTGCCCGCCAAATTGTGTTTTGTAAGCCCGTAATAATGGTGGAAATTTGAAGGCACGACCACGGGTGCATTTTCAAATAGTAAACAACAATGCTCACTTTCCCACGGTCAACACAGCAGAATTCCAGGTGGACGAACAGAATACGTGCCTTTGATAAAGCATTGGATCGGAGTGAACGTTAAGAAGACCAAGGTGGTGAGGAAAGTACGTGACGTTATGGATGGTTACCGGCGGAAGGATGATTAAGGTCAATGAGACCGTTCTTCAAAAATGCTGAGTAAATGCGATAATGTTTAACAAAATGTACAGAATAGTTTTTATTAAAACATTGTTAGTGTATAAAAAGCAGTTCGAGTGGGTGATAGCCTTTCACTTTGTGAAATCGTTTAACGCTTTGTGAGCACGAAAAACAGTGTTTGTTTTAGCATATATTTGTATCTTCGTTTGGAGCGTCCTCTGTTTCTTGTTCCTTCTGACAGTTGTGAAAATAGAGTTTGTTTCGGAGCCTGTTTTCATCCATGCGAGCCACCGGATCTGTCGAAGTGAAGTTTATTTTTTATAAAAAGTTAGTCCATGCTCGGCATGTTTGAGTATTTCTTTGTTTGTAATGTGGTCTCTCCGTGGTGGATCTGAGGTGCTCACGGGAGTTTTTATACAATATTGCCACTAAAAGCAAAACCCCAGATCATATTCGAACAAGGACACAAAATTTGGCTTTTCGCGAGTCCAGCGATTATTAATCTATTTGTAAACCGTCTGTCATTTGTGTTCTAAGCGAATTCTCACTTGCAGCCTTTACAAAATCAATAGATAGTGTGTTCCGTTTTTTTAATTGTGCTGCACTCTGTGAGAATGTCTACTTTCTTATATCCAACGTACACTCTTCCTTCACTTACGCAACCTTAAGTCCTCTAATTTGTTTAATATTCTAAAAATGTGCTACCTTTTTACCATTCTGTATCTTAGAACTTTTATTCTCCTCATGTCTAATGTTAGTAAAATACATTCTATCAGCCATGTTCGTAACTAAGACCTCAGACTACGTTCTCATCGTTTTATGTATTCATGCTGTGTCATTCTTACAATATGGCATCCAGTGTGTGTGTGTGTGTGTGTGTGCGCGCACTATTTTTAAAAGGGCCCAACTATTGCTTAATACACATACACGCACACACACACACACACACACACACACACACACACACACACACACACACACACACACACACACACACACACACACACACACACACACACACACACACACACACACACACACACACACACACACACACACACACACACACACACACACACACACACACACACACACACACACACACACACACACACACACACACACACACTCACAGACACATACACACACACACACACACACATATATATATATATATATATATGCATAATTATATGTATTTCTCTGTATGTTACGTAGGCGTTGGAATCGGTGGGATCAGCCCCCGGTATTTTTGGGGGGGGGGGGGGGGGGGGGGGGGGGCTGGAGATGAACTTAGCTTCCAAATATTTCGCCAACGTTAGGATGCAGTTGACAATTTTTGTTCGCCTCCAGGCGGGTGCGGTTGAAAGGTGTTTGTGAGTGTCATCTCCCGAAGAGTCACCACGTTCCGACGCCTATGCGTTACATTCCTCCTAACAAACCATCTGAAACCGCCTGAAGCTTTCGAGCCAGCACTAATCGTTCCTCCTAAGTCCATATATGTTATTTACCTGGAATAATATCGCCCATTTTATATCTTCATCCATGGTTCTACTCCATGTGTATAAACCCTCAATTTCCAAACATTAGATAAACTTAATATTGTTGACGATTTGTTGTTCCCTACCGTACCAACATAATATATGATTCATCTGCCGTTTTGCTAAATAAAACGAAGAAACAAGGGAAGCCCAAAGCAGTTATTTTTATTGTTGGCCACAACGCACGATAGTGGAGGAAGAACGTATTCCTAAAGACGGATACTAAGTGCGCCTTAAGAACATTGCATTCAAGTGACATTGCGGCTGTGGAAGTTTATTCACCATGACACGCACATAAAAAGACGTCTGCAGGATCATAGTAATACTGCGGCATCCATGGAACTTCATTGTATTACTACAACAAATACTAGTGTCGTTACCACACTGCTTGCGAGTTTATGCTTGGTGCATTGCACAGTGATATCATTCACCAGTAATACACGTCTATAAATTACTAAATAGATGTCAGTCATATGAACAAATGGATTAACAATATTTTTGTGGATGCTGATGTTAAGCCAGAACCGTAATTGATCAGTTACGCACAAAATCCCGAAATACAATATGTTGTTACATAGAAATGTGACCCGCCACAGCGAAGAGGGTAGTAAGTCGCAATTGGCCTATTATGGCTGCAAGCCACATATAGCTGTCTACGTTACATCCCATCAGTTTTGTATTACGAACATTTACTAATCCACGGATTAAAAACAATAGTTGAAATCATATTGTCTCGCAACCTGTTGTTGCTTTTTAAAAGTCTGCTTCGATTTTAGAAATATAAAAAAAACTACTGGAGATAAAAAACAAAAACTTATGTATCATGTTAACGCTAAATGATGTGTGGAATCCAAAAGGGTAGAAAACTCCACTTCATAATATTGCAACTTACTACCCACGTTGCAGTGGCAGGTGACAGTTGACCCCACGTATTACTCCTATACTAAATCGTCACACTTGAAACATAATGACAGTATCAAAGCGCTATCAGCAATCAAATCTCGCCGCAGAACTCCGACCTCTCGCTTTGCATTGCATCATCACTCGATAGAAAGCGAGATCTCCCGGAGCAGACGCGCGGAAGAGCCCGAAACCGTAGTCTTCTCTTTCATCGGCGGTGATGTCCCTGAGAACTCAAAGACATCTCCCGACGACATGACGCGTATCTAGAGGCTGCTGTCGGTGTGAGACACGTACTTTGTCACGCCGTCTGGGCTGTCGCTCACCAACTCCGAGTACCTGAACATAACCATTAGCGATTAGTATAAGAGTACCATAGAGTAACGTGTTCATCGCTACTTTCCCATTGCACACAAAAACTGTTACAAGAAATCTGTTGTTCCTTCAGCCATAAACCTACTGAATTCTAAGCCTGAACCTGCGGTCGCATACCATGTCAATGTCTAACGTGCAATTGTGTGTATGTGCGTATACGCATGTGGAGATTGAAACTGCATGTACCGTACTTCCAAACATATCTAATGTGTATCTAATGTTTATATGTGTATATGTCCTAACATAGTGTGAGCCCAAAGGAAAATTTCCATACTATATAAACCATTCCATGGACAATACAGGTTTTTCAATTCAATTCAATTAATGTCATCGCACGTCACTTTTCCCTCTCCGAAATTTTATGGCTAAAGTAGGCGCCCTAGTGCGTGCGTACGTACGTGTGAGTGAGCGTGTGTGGGTGAGTGCGCGTGCGCTTGTATGGGTGAAAGGCTGCGTGAGGGTGTGCGTGCGTGCGTGTCTGGGTGTATGTGTGTGTGCATATGTGTGCGTGCGTGCGTGTGCGTATGAGTTGGGGAGGAGCTGATGAATGCTATATCAGTATGTTTATGAACAAGGACACCAGGACATTGGATTGCAAAATATACGCGACGTATTAGCTCAGCGCTGTTATTGACGTATGTACTTACAACATATTTGGATATCACTAGACTTTTTGCATAAAAATATACATGCCAACTCTCCCGTGAAACCCGGGAGTCTCCCGGATTTGGGGTGTATCTCCCGGAATATAGGCAAATATTCTGGACAGCACCCACCCGTATTCTAGTCTTTGAGAGAGCGAACCGGTGAAGTTCCGGCGAAAAATCTACGACAGAACCCTTCCCTATCTTCCGATGTCAAGATCCATGAAAACGCGATGAGACAGCGCGACATGGGAAGCGTTCTGAACCGCTGATGAGTCCCCAGATATAAAAAAGTTTGTTTAGCGAATTATTAGAGGACGGTATTAATAATAAAACACTAGTATCGCTCACCAGAGTTGAGGGACTGTTACTGACACAGACGGCTGTGTAATCGTAACATAATTGCAGATCGAGCTAGCCGGTTATAGCAGTATTGCTTGGCCGGCTACAGTTTCGTCGATTTTGACTTAATTAAGTTTGTAAATCACCACAAATATCGCTCACCTAAGTCGACAGTCCGCGCGGTTTTTGTAAGCAATCTGTAAGTCAACCATGGTGTAGTTCGCGTCTTTCGGACATCGTAGTAGGACGCATGCGCCGCAGGGCGTGTCGGACGAATCGTCGTTTCCTTCCACATCGCTAAACATTGCCGTGTATGTACCGTAGAGGTCACCGCTCGGGGCGCTGCTGATGCCTACCACGCGAATGTTGGCAGATTCCTGCGTCTAATGGACATAATTACAAATTGAAGAAATTGATCCACTCATAAGATTGAAAGGATTCAATAAAATTAGTAATTAAAGTAGGCTAATTTTATGCATTGTACGTAACCCACCCCGCGTGTATAGTTTATAATCAAGTTGGGATAAGCCTCATTTTAAAATGTGCATAACATAGAGCAGCCTTTAAATAAAGAGTAATATTCCTTGGTGGCCTAGCAATCTGGATCCTAAGGAGCTCACCTGAATTGTTGCAATTTGCATATAAAATATGAACATTAGAGGGTCATAATCGCAAATGCCTACAATTGATAAGGAGAAATATACAACTAGAAGAATGACACTGGCTTAGTTGTAAGAGGATGCTAATAGCATGATAACTTGTAGTCTAGAGGACAGGTGAGTTTTTCTATAAGTCGAACGTCATATTTAAGATCACCCATGGGATTAGGCTATCGTTACCGGAATAACGAGTTGACCGCATTGGCGGGACTAATTTCCTATAATGTTATTGCATACGGAAAAAATGTTGCACTGTGCTAAGGCGACCTTAATTGCGAGGTGAATGTATTACCGAGGTGTCTGTTCAAATGTATTGTTAAAAGACCTTTTTTGTCATTATCTGTCCATTTTCGCATTAGTCGTCTTAGTAATGAGTACATACCGCGATGTCCACCCGGATGGCGCAGACTTCCCGTTGAGACGACCGGTTTGGGTACCAGCTGTTGGGGAAACCCGGCCGCATCTCCACCGCGTTGAGAGAGCCGTAGACAGAAGGTAACAGCGGCGCTTTAGCCAGCATAAAGTGATAGTCAGTCGGCATGGAGTTGTAACATCCACCCCATCTCCACCAACTCCAATTCCAGTAGACTGGCCCATTCAGATCAGTAGGGAACTCAGGGGTCAGTTCTATGCCGGTAGCCCTATTGGAGAAAGCAAATCCGAAGGGAAGGTAATGATTAGGATGAACTTGGTAAATGCCTGCATATTCGATACGGATAATAGCTCGCTGGCCGCATAATACGGTGACACAAGCTCTGCCATTTTGGTCGGTATTAGCCGTCGTACGACTGAAGAAGAATCCATTTCTCAAGATGTAAGAGGATAATCTTTGTCCAGGCAGTGGAACGGAGAAATCATTACCATGATATACGTAGACAGCAATAGTACACAGATACTGACGGTAGACCGGTTTGTCCAAGTTGATGAACGGAACAAACGGTGGTATTTCCGTCTCGCCATCAGTAGTATATGTGGGCTCACCACTGCCCTCTTCTAATGTATCTTCATCGATATCTCTTCGACGTCTGCGACTACCAGAGTAAGTAATTTCTCCCGACTCGATCCAACCCCCACTCGCTGCGTCGAGACTCCAAAGGGACACCGAATCTCCCGGCCGCATTCCAAGAGCAGCGCCGTCAAACTGCATGGTCGTCTTGCCACTCAAGTAGACCTCGTTGCCGTTGGAGTCTTCAGCCACCAATGTAACGACACCGAACGTCTGCAGCATGCGAGTTTCGCTCTCTTCGTCCTCGTAAGTGAATTCTCCAGGGGCGGAGTCGAGACCGTCAACTTGTCGCGGGTCGGCAAATGTCAAGTAGACGTTGACGTCACCAGACACCAAGTCACCATTCTCGTCCTGGAAGGAGTAGGCCGGAATTGTAACGGAAACGGCTGACAGTAAACCAGCTGGACTCTCTATAGTCAGATCCCCACCAGTAGCTGTGTCAACGACTTCTGCACTCGGCTTTGCTACGAGGGAGACATACATTACATCGAGGGTGACCTGTCGCGGCATGAAGTCATTCGATTTTACCTGGAAGGAGATGCGCCCTGCTTGCGGTGTCGCCTCGAAATTGAACTGATGTTTAGTGACGTAATATCGACGACCTTCGTACAAGACGAAGACATGAGTCGTCGGGGTACCTGTGCTATTCACACTTCCGCTGACGGTCACATCTCTGTCATTGTCGCATTCGGCGCATCCGCAGGACACGACCTGGTTGACCTCATAGGTGAAGCCGCCGCACTCGACGTGCAGTTGGCGCGTGCTGCTCGGTCCACAGCAGAAGCCGGCCGACTCTGACGACGTGTTGTTTACGCAAGGCTTGTTGCTGCAGCGACCGACGTTCACCGATGTCAGACCCGAGCCGTCTACGGTGAATACACACGTCGGAGGCAGCTCCACCACCATGTCTACCGGATCGACATCACACGTGTCCGGTGAGTCGGCGTCTGTTAAGAAAAATAGAAAAAGAATACCATGAACAGATTTGGGGATTTCGAGAAACAAATTCAATGGTTTCTGAATATTATTTATTTGATAACTCCGTAGAAACCAAAATCAAGAAAGGCTGGATGAGAAATAACTCAAAAAAGTTTCAATTACAAAATATGTATTATACGATATAGCTCTTCTTTTATTGATCAAAGATCAATCGCTACTCATTACTACCTGTTGTGTGTAGCCAGTAGACATTATTAAAAAACATTGTATATATTGTTGTATGAATAAGATATATAATTATTAAAGTTGCATTCTGAGTTTAACTACCATTGTTACATGTTTTAAAGAACGTTTATGTACAACATAAATAGTATTAACTTATTTTATCATATTTACTACCATGTGTGTCACTTTCGCATTTTATATGTTATTATCATTTTAGTTTTTTCAAATTATTTTAAAAATTTGCTTTTGCAGAAATGCTGGTCGCTTGGGCCGGCAAGCAGAATAATAAATGTATGGCACGCGGATATAAATTCCGTTTTTTGTGCCATTTTATCTTTACATTTTATACCGTGTGAAACACAGTTTACATGTAGTTGAGGAGATCTATGTCGATTGAAAGGAAATGCGTAAAAGAAGGTCGATCTCAGAATGCAGCCTGAATACGTTTATGTCGTGTGAAAACGTATTGTAAACATTTACATAATGCACACGTTTAAAACAATACAATGTGTGTAAAACAATAATGTTAATTGTTGACTTAATTTATTACAACTATTTTTATGGTGACATTTATGCATAGATGTTATGCATGGCAGATTTTGACACATGTGTAATATATAAGAACTATATTACATTTTAAACCATTTTTGCACTAAATATGGAGGCAAGTTGCTGGATGAATCACGAAAATATGACTAATGAAATGTTGACAGCATCCTGCAAAATTTTGAATTAGCATCGTTGTTTGTGGCGCAGGTTAAGTAAATATTTGATATGAAACATTGTTGATTAGAACAAAAGATTCTGAAAATGTAATGTGCAATAGTAGACTAGGTAAATCATCTCAAAGTGCCTCCGTTTATTCATGATCTTTACCTGTCACAACCACCCTGAATGACACTTTCTTCTGCGATTTGTTACCGTAGAATAAACTCTTTTGCATACTCATTCATACAGCAGATTTAATTAGAGCAACGTGGAGTGAACAAAAATACTCGCTCAAGTCTCGAAGTGGGAACAAGAGAATTGAGAGTCCGTTGCTCTAACTACTACGCTACTTCACCCCATTTACGGTTATCTTAATTATCTACTAATTATATAATTATATGATATATACCCACATTTGGATTGTAGATGTTTGAAATAAAGAAACACACTTTAAATGTAAAAACTATGTGAATACTGTAATCGTACATGAAACCAAAACATATAACATGCCTAAGGGAGACCGGGACACAGTGGATCGGAAATCTGCTTTTCCAACATTTCTCCTAGTTTAATGACAGCACGGTTCGTTTATATTGTTGAAATGATATATGAACTTATTCTCTGTCACGAATATTGTATTTATTTAACTTAAATACGCTAACTCGTTAACTATTACATTAAATGTAGCTTAAACATAGTGCTCTGGTAATAATTATTACAATATTATGCTTATATTACAATAGTAACCTGTGCCTAATGACGGTAGGCAAACATCGAAAAACAAATAATTTAATTCAAGAGTTTTAGGCAAACGTAAGATTGCATGATTACAAAGGTAACATAATTATCATGCCTCACATATTGAGCTACTACACCCCGACTCACTGTACCCAGAATGCACTCAATGCACGCATGTTGAGCTACTACACCCCGACTCACTGTACCCAGAATGCACTCAATGCACGCATGTTGAGCTATTACTACACCCGACTCACTGTACCCCGAATGCACTCAATGCACGCATGTTGTGCTACTACACCCCGATTCACTGTGCCAAGAATGCACTCAATGCACGCATGTTGAGCTACTACACCTAGACTCAATGTACCCCGAATGCACTCAATGCACGCATGTTGAGCTACTACACCCCGACTCAATGTACCCCGAATGCACTCAATGCACGCATGTTGAGCTACTACACCCGACTCACTGTACCCAGAATGCACTTAATGCACGCATGTTCAGCTACTACACCCGACTCACTGTACCCAGAATGCACTCAATGCACGCATGTTGAGCTACTACACCCCGATTCACTCTACCCCGAATGCACTCAATGCACGCATGTTGAGCTACTACACCCGACTCACTGTACCCTGAATGCACTCAATGCACGCATGTTGAGCTACTACACCCCGATTCACTGTGCCCCGAATGCACTCAATGCACGCATGTTGAGCTACTACACCCCGACTCACTGTTCCCCGAATGCACTCAATACGCGCATGTTGAGCTACTACACCCCGACTTACTGTACCACGAATGCACTGAATGCACGCATGTTGAGCTACTACACCCCGACTCACTGTTCCCCGAATGCACTCAATACACGCATGTTGATCTACTACACCCCGACTCACTGTACCCCGAATGCACTCAATACACGCATGTTGAGCTACACCCGATTCACTGTACCCCGAATTGTCTAGAGGAATAAACTGACGACAACATGTTTGGATTCCCATGTGTCAGTTTCTATAAATAGCCACTGATTTACTGTTCCCTTGATTTACTGTGCCTCGGTCTCCCCTACATACATAAATGTTTTAGTTCGTTTTTCGTTTTCGTGACCGAACGTGCACACTAGTTTATTGTTTATAATAGTTTTAGTTTAAAATAGCTGTGGTGTAGAAAACACTCATTATAATAATTTCACAACTATAACAACTACAGTTTAACCGCTGTGTTTATGATGACATCGACACGTTATTCTACCACAGTAAAGCATCACTGACCTTTGACGACGAGATTGGCGAGACGGGAGAAGACCTTTCCTCCGAGAGACGAGGCCCGACTATTTGTGAAGTGTAAGTTTGATTCAAAGCACACACCAAATGTTAGAAAGATTTTACGCTCCGCAGTTTACAGACGTCACAAACTGTCAATAATACGACACGTCACCTGCTTGATTCCCTTGTCGATTATGTCCAACCAATCAGCGAATTTAAAAAACGCTAGCCCCGTGGATACAGTTACACATCTTTGGCGCCGTTTTATCTTAAAATGGCATATTATATGAAAACAAGTTTATAGGAACAAGAACAGGAAATGTTTATTTGTTCCAAATACATAATACAACAAAATAATTGTTATTAGTTTATAATGTATAATAAGGAGTTGAGGAAAGTGATATGTCGTCTATGCCTATGGGGCATGTTGACTCACTGTACATTTTAAACATGGAGGAACTCAGAAAGCAACTTTAAACACTTCTAACTGATCTGCTTTTAATCTCCTTCTGTATAAAGGCAAGATCTTATATAGCGCAGTGTTCAGTCATTTGGACTGTTCAAAGCGCTTTACACTTTACTCCCTGGCAGACCTGTTCAATCGAACACCATCTCGACTTCTCTGGAAAGCATTCAATCACGCTGCAATTAATGCGCGAAGCATATTCGTAAACAACTACCCACCATTGTCTATATTCAGATATTCATTCATACAAGTGAGTGAACTGGAGCAACGTAGAGTGAACAACTTTCCCAAGTTTCGACACTGCAGCACAGCATTCGAACCCGGGTTCTCTCGGTCGAGAGTCCAAAGCTCTAGTCACTGAGCCACTACGCTCCATCTGTAGGATTGTCAAACCACATTCGTTTGGGTCGGTTTTCATAACTAAAATAATTAAAATCTAGTTAGTTGGTCTCTGTATTATCACTTGTATGTATATGGCCTCCTCCATACAACCTTTAACACTAATTTTATTATTTGGCCCGCCTATTGCTTTATACAAAAATAAAATTAATTATTCAGTTGTAGTTATAAAATGTATATTTCTCGTAATTAACCAGATAATGAAGACACCCGTAATCACGGCAATCCAACAATGATCTCTAACGTTCTTATTAACTCTAATAGTGTTACGTCCTCCTCTTAAGTCCTTTTTGCGACAAGATTGGTTGCACGTTGAACGGTATATATCCCATATCATGTTGAGCGAGGTAAGTCAAATAAACGCATTCATGCAATGTGACCCGCATGGCAGAATAGGCGGGCCACATTTAAATCGTTTATTTTTTTCGTAAATATGCTGGCAGCAATTTTTATTTAATCTATATTGTAGAACTTATAATCTCTTGATTTATAACGTTGATAAGCTATGTTCTATCAGCAATGTTCGTAACTAAGACGTCAGCCTTCTAGAATGCACGTTCAGCTACTCATTTTGTTCTGTATTCTTGCCATGCCCTTCCTACAATCCAACGTGTGGGCAGTATTCTGAAAAAGGCCCAACTATTGCTTATTGGGCAAACGTTTTTTTTAGCGAACTGGGCAAATGAAACCGACAAAATAAAAATATTGTCTAACATACCTTTTGTTTTCAGATAGCTAACATGTTATAGTTCTTCAACCTAAAGTATTGTGAACACCACTTCAACCACTTTGGTGTGGCGTCCGACGGAAAATCACACTGATACGACACCCGTCACCTTCGGTAACAAAGTACACTGTTTTGTTGTACAAATACATAAAATGAAAGTTTCTAATGCTATCTGAATGCCACCAATAATATTTCCTTTAGAAAAAAACATACACGCGAATGGGTTTATTCTCGCATTCATGACTAATACTCAACTCCAAATGTTAGCAAGTTTTCTGTATGACACGTTCTCATACTTTGCACAATCTATGGCAAACGTCATTCGTTTTATCCTTTTAATTGATATCCAAAACAACATTGCCTACCTATTTTGCTTGGTGTATATGCAAGACGACATACAATGTCAATATCATTGGTCAATATTTGTGAAAACAACGGATACGTTTTAAAATGTTCCATTTGGATGTCGTAATAAACATGAATACCTCATAGATAGATATATACATTATATAGATACTTTATTGCCATAGCCTGTCCCAAGCCAGGTTGAAAAAGGAGGAGGGTTGGGCCTAGGGCCAGTAACCCTACCCCGTAAAAACAAATCCTACTACAGAAACGACGAGAAGAAGCCATTCCGGTACACTTTTTTGGGGAAGAATAGAAGGCACATCTATAAATGTGGATGCATCTGCATCTACAGATGTATCCTCACCTACAGATGTATCTATGACAGGGAGTGAAAGCCGTCAGGAAGCTCGACCCTCGATGAACCATATCTTTAACGCCAAAACTAACACCAGAGTAGGCACATGGAACGTTCGAACGCTCTTCCAGAGCGGGCGGATGGAGCAAGTGCTGAAGGGAATGAAGGCTTACCATCTAGATATTCTAGGTGTAAGCGAGATGAGATGGACAGGACAGGGACGCTCCAACAGCGGAGATAAAACTGTACTCTGCTCCGGAAATGAAGATCACCACATCCATAGAGTTGGCATCATCATGAATAAGGATACTACAAAAGCACTGATAGGGTGGAAGCCAGTTGGTGAACGCATCATCACAGCGAGGTTCAACACCAGACATGTCAAAGTCACCGTAGTGCAAGTACATGCCCCAACCGAAGTCGCCACAGACGAGGAAAAGGACACCTTTGACGACCAACTCCAGAACGTGCTTGACGAGATACCAAGCGTTGACATAAAAGTGGTGGTAGGAGACTTTAACGCGAAGCTGGATGGAGACAGAAGAGAAATGTATACTACGGTTGGACCTTACGGTTCAGCTGGAAATACGAATGATAACGGTGAACGATTGCTCTCGATGAGCACCGCCAGTGGTATCAGCATTGGCAACACCTTCTTCAAACATGAACGCATTCACAAGAAAACCTGGATCTCACCAGATGGCAATACATCGAATGAGATTGATTTCTATAGAACGTCCGAACCTACCGAGGGGGAAATGTTGGCTCTGACCACAACCTTGATATATGAAGACTTAACCCTGTTTTCCAGAAAGTCCAGTATGTGTTCTGTAAACATATCACACACAGGCAGTTGTTATGTTGCATTTAGATTTATATTGATTTTTTACCTTTTCCCTATTAGACAACTGTAATTATACATGATATATGACCTTAAAGTGTGGATTCTTCAAAGGCCAGACGTCGTAATGAGTTCAATTGCACAGTATTACACAACCCAATTAGTAGACATTCAATACACTGTGGCACTTGCCTGATTGAGTACTGATCAAGTCAGGTGACAGTATGTCCTGGCAGCCTGGGCCTAGGAGCTGAATGCCAGTAGTCACTCTGCCAAGATGTCATTAGGGTTGCTCCCAACCTCTTCAGGTGTGTTTAATTAGCTAAGTAAACAGAAAAAGATTGTTTAATCACCCTTCTTATCACACCCAAGTTCTGTCACTGTGATTTGGACTTTCAGACTCATTAGAAGTCTGTGATTTCAAATAACGGTTTGTCCCTTTCAACTGTGATTCTGCCGGGATTATTCTGCATTATTACAATGAAGGAGACTGCAAATTATGAGACTGGTAAACTTAGCAAACGTAGTGATAGGAAGACACCGTCTGTTGGAGAAATGAGGAGAAATCGGCGCGTTTTCCAAAAAGGCCACCCATATTTTGAATCAATGCATGGTGAATCAACAGAAACACCACACAGTCATGTATGGATGCCACGACTCGGCATGGCTGACTTTTCAAGAGTCGTACAAGAAACTTCTGGTGGACTGTTAACGGTACCCGATGCTGACGGCAGGCCTGGCAATAGCACAATTCTACGACCGCGGCCGATGCCCAGATTTAACAGACATCTACCTCCAGCCAGACGAAAATCAAGGAGGTTCCGAGATACGGAAAGGGAGGTGGAGTTATTTTATATATTAAAGAATCTATTCAGGCTTATGAAATAAAATTAGAAAGAGAAGCAGATTGCGAAGAAGCTGTTTGGTGTAACATAGTTACAGGAAACTCAACGTTAACAGTTGGGTTAGTTTATCGAAGTCCAAACATAAGCATAGAAGAGAATGAAAAAATACAAAACGCTATAAGGGAAGTAAGCAAACGGGACTGTATTATTATGGGGGATTTTAACCATGGGCATATACAATGGAAATCTCTACAGAGTATGGGGAGAGAGGACCACAAGTTTTTAGTTTTAGTTCAAGATACATTCCTTTCTCAACATGTGCTAGAACCAACCAGGGGTGAGAATGTATTAGACATAGTTTTGTCCTCACAGAATGAATTAGTTGACAATGTCAAGATATGTGAGCCACTGGGGAGTAGCGATCACAACCAGATACATTTTACCATCAAAGTAAAATCAGAAAGGAATAGCAAAAAGCAGTATAGGAGAAATTTCCACAAAGGAAGGTATAAGGACATGAGGAAATATTTAGCAAAGATAGACTGGAATAAGACACTGAAAAATAAGACGGCAACAGAATGCTGGAATATATTAAAGAGTGAAATTAAGTGCATAATCGATAAATTTGTACCCTTCAAAAAACAAGGAAAACGGTCCAAAAAGAAACACTTATCGAAAGAAGCCATTAGAAAAATTAAGTATAAACAAATGATGTGGAAGTCATATAGATGTACTGGAAATGATGAAGACTACAACAATTATAAAGAAGCACTTAACCAAGCTACAGCTGAAATTAGAAATTCAAAGAGAAGCTATGAACAACAATTAGCTAGTAATATAAAACATGACAGCAAGAGTTTTTATGCGTATGTTCGAAGCAAACAGAAAGTTCAAGATAAGGTCGGTCCTCTAGAAGATAGTGCTGGAAATATGATATCAGAGGGATTCATAATGGCAGAAGACCTGAATGAGTACTTTAGTTCAGTGTATACCAGGGAAGATATTAGTTCACTGCCAATACCAGAGGCTAAGTTCAAGGGGGCAGATTCAGACTATTTAGGACAATTAATTGTAACCCCGGAAATGGTAGCTAAGAAAATAAGGGCTATGAAGGAAAATAAATCACCTGGAGTGGATGGTATTCCACCCAAACTACTATTGGAAATTGTAGAACAAATTAGCATACCACTTGCAACAGTTTTCAACTTGTCATTAGAAAAGGGAGTGGTTCCTTTAGAATGGAAAGAAGCAAACATTATACCGTTATTCAAAAAAGGTTCGAGAAACAAGTCAGAGAACTATAGACCAGTGAGTTTAACATCAGTGATTTGTAAATTATTAGAAAGACTAATTAAAGATCACATGGTGGATTTTCTTGTTAAACAAAACTTGATAAACCCATCTCAACATGGTTTTTTTAAAGCGAGGTCATGCTTAACAAATATGTTATGTTTTTTGGAAGACATCACTAAGTGGGTAGATGAGGGAACACCAGTAGATATCGTCTACTTAGATTTTCAAAAAGCTTTTGACAAAGTACCACATCAAAGATTACTGCTTAAACTAAAGGCCCATGGCATAGGAAATGGTATAATAAACTGGATAGAACAATGGCTGATTGACAGAAGACAACGTGTAGTAGTTGATGGGGAGGCTTCAAACTGGAAATCGGTATTGAGTGGGGTACCACAGGGATCAGTATTAGGTCCTATATTATTCTTAATATACATCAACGATTTGGATGATGAAATAACAAGCAAGGTGTTGAAATTTGCGGATGATACAAAAGTGTTTAGAAGGATTAAAAGTGATGGAGATAGACAGCATTTACAAGATGATCTTGACAGGTTGATGAAATGGTCTGAAAAATGGCAAATGATGTTCAATTTTGGGAAATGTAAATGCCTCCACATAGGACATGGGAACGAAGAGGTAGAATATACAATGGGGGGTACTGTACTAAGTACTACTGTTAAAGAAAAGGACTTAGGGTTAACCGTTAGTGCTGATATGAAGATTTCAGAGCAGTGCGGAATTGCAGCTTCAAAAGGAAATCAAATCCTTGGATTAATTAGGCGAAACATAACGTATAAGGAAAAAGAGCTAATAATACCGCTGTACAAAACAATAGTTAGGCCTCATTTAGAATATTGTATTCAAGCGTGGAGGCCATATCGCAGGAAGGACATAGATATGCTAGAAAGAGTGCAGAGGAGAGCAACTAAAATGATACAAAATCTGAGGGATCTTAGTTATGAAATACGCCTAAAAAAATGCGGTTTAACAACACTAGAGACCAGGAGATTGAGAGGAGATCAGATAGAAGTGTTTAAAATATTGAAGGGTTATGAAAATATTGATAGAAATATGTTTTTCTCAGTTAAGAAAGATAGAAGGACTAGAGGACATGATCTTGCATTAGCAAAGGAGCAGAGTAGATTGGATATAAGAAAGTTTTCATTTTCACAAAGGACTGTAAATGAATGGAACAGATTACCTGCTGATTGTGTGGGTGCTAGTAGCGTGAATATGTTTAAAAATAAAATCGACACATACCTCAGACGGGCGGGATACACATAGATAAAAAGGTCGGACTCTCGAAAAGCCAAGGGCTTCCTTGTCCACCTGCTACCTAGAGTTAATTCTCTGGGTGGCAATCTTGTTAAATCTTGTTAAATCTTGTTAAACGTCTGCTAAACATGGACAAGAGTGCTCAGATGTGGAATGAATGTTACACTGAGCACGCCTGCAAGACGACATGCACTTCTCCACAATTTCAAATATACCATGAACAACAGATTGGTCTCTGTTGGAAGCAATCACTCCGATGTACAAATTGTGACTATATTTCGCGCATGTACAAACTGTACACTGAGGTCAGTACTGGACGTATTGGTCAGCGAGCTGCTACAACTAATGTCGCACTTCACGTCGGTCTCCAGGATTCGACTATAGGGACCACAAAGATCCGTCACATTCTAGCTGCAATGGACACACCACCACCTAGTCGCACAGGATTACAGAGAACTGCAAACAAGGTCGCAACTGTCACCGCAAAAGAGACTTACACAGGAGAAGACAGAAAACAAAATAGACCAACACTCTGCATGGTCTGCCAGAAGATGCTCCGATTAACATAAGCGTCGATGTTCGGTACAACTCCACAAATCTCAAAAACACTTACAGCTGTGGTGGGCAGAATGCGTCACAGGCTTTGGGAACTGCAATCAGTTGGCAAACCGGTGAAAAGGAAATCATAGCTTTCTGGATGGACAACAAGCTGTGTAAACTAGGATCTTCACTTCGGAACAAGGGTTTCAGTGTCACCTGTCCTGGCCATGCTGGTTGCACGGCCAATGTGCAAGCAACAGATCCGCTGTCCGAGTACAGAATTTGAGAAAAAAATTGGCGACAGTTTAGCACAACATGACGTTGCAATCAAGTATGTTGCTACAGACGGTGATGCATTAGCATCGCGAGGTGTACAAGATGCAATGTCAGCAGGTATGGAGACACAGAGGCAATCCGATACGACGCATCTGTCTCAAACGCAATTTCGTCATATCATGAAAGCATCATTCTCCCCCAAGATGTTTCCAGGAGAAACTGCTGCAAGGCGAGCAGAAAACAGAAGAATGTTTGCGGAAGATGTGAAAACAAGATGCCAGAAGATCTACACAAGTGTCCACATACATCACGACAGTGACACAACAGTTATAACTAGACGTATGCCGGACATCATTCAAGCCACACTCGACTGCTATTCTGGCTCGTGCAGAAACTGTCGCAGTCATGCAATTGTCTGCCGTGGTGGTCGCAAGCATTGGTGGAGTACCTCACAGCATTTGAAGGCCTGCGGCCTCACGCGACTAAATATGACAGACAGTGATCGAGCAACACTTCAAGGACTGATTGAAATGCGTTTTGGCAATGCCGCACTTCAAATGACACGACAAGATTTAACAAGATTTAACAAGATTGCCACCCAGAGAATGAACTCTAGGTAGCAGGTGGACAAGGAAGCCCTTGGCTTATCGAGAGTCCGACCTTTTTATCTATGTGTATCCCGCCCGTCTGAGGTATGTGTCGATTTTATTTTTAAACATATTCACGCTACTAGCACCCACACAATCAGCAGGTAATCTGTTCCATTCATTTACAGTCCTTTGTGAAAATGAAAACTTTCTTATATCCAATCTACTCTGCTCCTTTGCTAATGCAAGATCATGTCCTCTAGTCCTTCTATCTTTCTTAACTGAGAAAAACATATTTCTATCAATATTTTCATAACCCTTCAATATTTTAAACACTTCTATCTGATCTCCTCTCAATCTCCTGGTCTCTAGTGTTGTTAAACCGCATTTTTTTAGGCGTATTTCATAACTAAGATCCCTCAGATTTTGTATCATTTTAGTTGCTCTCCTCTGCACTCTTTCTAGCATATTTATGTCCTTCCTGCGATATGGCCTCCACGCTTGAATACAATATTCTAAATGAGGCCTAACTATTGTTTTGTACAGCGGTATTATTAGCTCTTTTTCCTTATACGTTATGTTTCGCCTAATTAATCCAAGGATTTGATTTCCCTTTGAAGCTGCAATTCCGCACTGCTCTGAAATCTTCATATCAGCACTAACGGTTAACCCTAAGTCCTTTTCTTTTATAGTAGTACTTAGTACAGTACCCCCCATTGTATATTCTACCTCTTCGTTCCCGTGTCCTATGTGGAGGCATTTACATTTCCCAAAATTGAACATAATTTGCCACTTTTCAGACCATTTGATCAACCTGTCAAGATCATCTTGTAAATGCTGTCTATCTCCATCACTTTTAATCCTTCTAAACACTTTTGTATCATCCGCAAATTTTAACACCTTGCTTGTTATTTCATCATCCAAATCGTTGATGTATATTAAGAATAATATAGGACCTAATACTGATCCCTGTGGTACCCCACTCAATACCGATTTCCAGTTTGAAGCCTCCCCATCAACTACTACACGTTGTCTTCTGTCAATCAGCCATTGTTCTATCCAGTTTATTATACCATTTCCTATGCCATGGGCCTTTAGTTTAAGCAGTAATCTTTGATGTGGTACTTTGTCAAAAGCTTTTTGAAAATCTAAGTAGACGATATCTAGTGGTGATCCCTCATCTACCCACTTAGTGATGTCTTCCAAAAAACATAACATATTTGTTAAGCATGACCTCGCTTTAAAAAAACCATGTTGAGATGGGTTTATCAAGTTTTGTTTAACAAGAAAATCCACCATGTGATCTTTAATTAGTCTTTCTAATAATTTACAAATCACTGATGTTAAACTCACTGGTCTATAGTTCTCTGACTTGTTTCTCGAACCTTTTTTGAATAACGGTATAATGTTTGCTTCTTTCCATTCTAAAGGAACCACTCCCTCTTCTAATGACAAGTTGAAAACTGTTGCAAGTGGTATGTTAATTTGTTCTACAATTTCCAATAGTAGTTTGGGTGGAATACCATCCACTCCAGGTGATTTATTTTCCTTCATAGCCCTTATTTTCTTAGCTACCATTTCCGGGGTTACAATTAATTGTCCTAAATAGTCTGAAACTGTCCCCTTGAACTTAGCCTCTGGTATTGGCAGTGAACTAATATCTTCCCTGGTAAACACTGAACTAAAGTACTCATTCAGGTCTTCTGCCATTATGAATCCCTCTGATATTATATTTCCAGCACCATCTTCTAGAGGACCGACCTTATCTTGAACTTTCTGTTTGCTTCGAACATACGCATAAAAACTCTGGCTGTCATGTTTTATATTACTAGCTAATTGTTGTTCATAGCTTCTCTTTGAATTTCTAATTTCAGCTGTAGCTTGGTTAAATGCTTCTTTATAATTGTTGTAGTCTTCATCATTTCCAGTACATCTATATGACTTCCACATCATTTGTTTATACTTAATTTTTCTAATGGCTTCTATCGATAAGTGTTTCTTTTTGGACCGTTTTCCTTGTTTTCTGAAGGGTACAAATTTATCGATTATGCACTTAATTTCACTCTTTAATATATTCCAGCATTCTGTTGCCGTCTTATTTTTCAGTGTCTTATTCCAGTCTATCTTTGCTAAATATTTCCTCATGTCCTTATACCTTCCTTTGTGGAAATTTCTCCTATACTGCTTTTTGCTATTCCTTTCTTATTTTACTTTGATGGTAAAATGTATCTGGTTGTGATCGCTACTCCCCAGTGGCTCACATATCTTGACATTGTCAACTAATTCATTCTGTGAGGACAAAACTATGTCTAACACATTCTCACCCCTGGTTGGTTTTAGCACATGTTGAGAAAGGAATGTATCTTGAACTAAAACTAAAAACTTGTGGTCCTCTCTCCCCATACTCTGTAGAGATTTCCATTGTATATGCCCATGGTTAAAATCCCCCATACTAATACAGTCCCGTTTGCTTACTTCCCTTATAGCGTTTTGTATTTTTTCATTCTCTTCTATGCTTATGTTTGGACTTCGATAAACTAACCCAACTGTTAACGTTGAGTTTCCTGTAACTATGTTACACCAAACAGCTTCTTCGCAATCTGCTTCTCTTTCTAATTTTATTTCATAAGCCTGAATAGATTCTTTAATATATAAAATAACTCCACCTCCCTTTCTTCCTATTCTATCTTTTCTAAACATTACATATCCTGTCAGTCCCAATTCAGCATCTGATATATCGGTGGTGGTCCAGGATTCGGTTATACCTATTATATGAGGGTCAATATCTTCTACCATAATGTTTAGTTCATTTCTTTTTTTACTATACTCCTTGCATTTAAACAAACACATTTATATCCAGCTTCAGAAGAGTTTTCCAGACTGTTATTTGTTGATTTATTTGTGCTGTCTTTATCTATGCCTCCATTTTCAGGCTTTTCTGTGAGTCCCCCCTGCGAATCTAGTTTAAACAGATGCAACCTGTCCCACTGTCAACAGATTGCAGCAGATTCTCTGTGAAAACTGCTGCCCCCTTTCCACTAAGATGGAGGCCATTTCTCATGTACATATCTTCCCTCCCAACAAAGTATCCCCATAAATCTGTGAATCCCACCCCCTCTTCTTCACACATCTGCTCAGCTAGTGCATTGATCGCCATCCTCTTGCAGTTTCTATACGTTGCCCCCCTTCCTCCCATCACTGGCAAAATTCCTGACAAAATAACCTGTTCGACTCTCGTCTTCTTTAGCTTCCTCACTAACTGTCTATACTTCTGTACTATCGCAGTTGTTCCCTCCCTGTCTGCATTATTTGTTCCTATATGTACCAGTATAGACCCCCCCTTGCCATGTCCCAATACCTTCTCTACCCTGTCAGTTACATGTTCAATCCTAGCCCCCGGTAAACAAACAACGATGTCCTTCCCCTCGCTCAGTGTCTTGTCCGTCTTTCTCATAATGGAGTCACCCATAAACACCCTCTCTTTCCTCATTGCCCCCTCAATCACTGCCTTAGAATAGCTCCTTCTTCGGTTTGCATCTGTCTGGTTGTTGTCTTTCCCCCTGCCGTCTTCTCTCCTGTCACATTCTCTTCCGATCCATTCTTTCTTGTCGCTTTTTCTCTTGTCACCTTTCCTCCTGTCAGCGTCCCTTTTATCGACATCTCTTCTATCACATTTGCTCTCACGTCCTTCTTTCGTCCCGTCTCATTTTCCTCTCTCCTCTCCCGTTCCATCTTCCCTCCCTCCTTCTCTACAGTCACTTTCTTCCCTGTCACCTTCACGCTTGTCACGTTTTCTGTTGTCGATTTTCCAATTTCTTCCCCTCCAATCACCTTCTCTCCTCTCAATCTCCTTTCCTCAGTTTTCTTGCCACTGCTATTCTCCTTCAGTCTTGCAGTATCCTCATCTCTCTCCCTGTCTTCTCTTTCCATTCGACCTGCCTCCTTGCTAATTCCCATCTCCATTCCCTTCACAATATCTGTCAACCTAACTATCTCCTTCTGCAAACACTCCAACTTCCAACATCCAATGCACTGAAAGGTGAATCCTTCCTCCATGGTTTCGACGCAGACTAACAACAAATCCAAATGAATCTACAAACAGAGCTTATTCCGCATCGGTACCTAAGAACATTAAATTCAGTCGAAAAGCACTGGGACGTGTGTGTTCAGTCATCGATCGCCTAAACTACGGTGCTGGAGATTCAATGCTACGAAAATTTGAAAACGTACAGTGTCCCATTACGAAGGGCGGAAGAGTTGCTCGCGCTGTTAAACGGATCCAGCTAGATGTAGCTTACCAACGACAATATGCCTGACGGCCATCGGTGCGCCACACAGACGAGCCACCAAAGAGGGTGAGAGACTACATTAGGGCGAAACGACGGAGATGCCAAGACGACATCTCCAGAAAGAGTCAACTTGATCCCAAACCAGCAAGTCATTCAGTAACAACAGTAGCTGTTACAGCAAAGGCAGTTACACCAGTGAGAAGGAAGCGCCGACATCCACCAGAAAAATCGTACTGATCACCCATATTCGTTAAGGTCACGAAAATCGGCTAATCATTCTTACGCAAGCAGAGAGTAAACAAACACACATACACACATACACACGAACACACGAACACAACGAGCATACACAACATTATAACAATACGACATTCTGTATTTCTGCAGCGTCTACTTGGGCTGCAAACTGACCATCATCCATGCAAACACAATGCGAAGACTTAGACCATCCAACACACATTATACTATCTGCCTGCCGACATTCATGCGAACACAATCAGACTACGAGCACCACGAACATCTTGAGTACCACGATCAATCGGCACGATGCAATGCTACATCAGTGACAGCAGGGGCTGACTGATGTCCACATATATCAGTGACCAGTCGTAACGATCACACTTCGGAAAAGTTCATCGTACACGAACTCCCGAAAAAATGTTCACCATTTTTTTATGGATTTAATTTTAAATCTAACATGCATGCAGGGTAAATGCCATGACCACGACATTCGCCTGATTTCACTCATTCTTTCATTGTTGACACGGTGTGGTTCCAGGCTGACATGTGTGGCTGTCACACAGAGACTATTGTGGCAGAGGTGTGAAGCATCTAGATTCGCTCTTATAAATGTTCTCCTGTGATACAGCATATAGCTTAACCGGTGTGCCGTGATGGTACGTCTATTGCCACATCTAAACTTGCAGTTAACTGCTCCGTATTTCACGTCTGTGCCTTTTGTGCAGCCTGTCCACAATATACACTGATTGTTTGTTGAAATAGACACATTTTCATTAATTTTATCTGTATATTTTTCACAAAATCTGTCGTCCATGATGCCTCACTGTGTAGCGTGTTTCCATTGCTAGGGACTTTAATTGGGGTCAGCACACTGTTAGTTGTCTCACTGGCGACCATGTTAACGTTTTGTGTGATTATAAGAAAACGTTACCTAGAAAATGTATTAAACTTCTCACCTGCCGTTTAGTCAAAATCTAATATTTCTAGCTCTTGCAAAATGCCTGTATGTATGACACCCGTCAATATTTACAAATGGATGCAGGCAGTAATCCGGCTAAAGTGTCATCTAACAAAATTGCTGCCAAATACCTTCCGCTTAGTAAAATCAGCTAAAAGACACCATTTTACTGTCAACAGCTTCTACAATCACATCTAGAAATCTGACTACTCAAATGCACTTATGTCAGAGCAAGTGAATATTGTAAAAAATCATTTCTCCAAAATATACTGCACTTTTTTTCGTGACTCCGTGAGTGTTTCAGGTGAGTCTTCAAGACAACATGGCGGCGATGACGTATTTTCGGCGCTTCCTTGTGTCAACAGCGGTTCTAGTGGCGGTAGCTGCGTCAGATAAGGTATACAGGAGGGTGTTGTCGGTGAAGGATAGTTGTTTCGTGTGACCACACTCAGAACTACTATTTTATTCAAACTAATGTTTTAAACTCATAATGGTTTACTTTGTGCGAACCAATCATGCATGACTACAGAATTATAATCATTATGCTTATGAACTATTTTTGTAGGCAAACTTAATGAGACGAGCTGCAAGTTAGGTATGGAGTTTTACAGTAATTATAGATGCTGAAAGTTAAAGAGAGTCAAGACGGTGAAGACGGTCAGGCCATATGCGACAGATAACTTAAAGAACATCAAAACAATTCTACGAGGAAACTAAGAACAGATTTCAAGCGCTACAACACTCAACCGACTTAGAAGAACAATGGCAGCTATTCCTTCAAGCCGTAAAGGGGAGCGCGAATGTAGTGTTAGGAAGGAGAAGAGGGTCCAACAGAGAACAGTGGATTACTGGACACTCATGGAAACTGATTGATAATAGGAAGGATATGAAGATCAGAAGAGATCAAGCAGCTAGAAACATCCAACAATGGAGATCATCAGATGAAGAATACAGGAAACTGGACAAAGAAGTAAAAAAGAGCTGTAGGACAGATAAGAGGAAATTGTTAGAAGAGAAAGGTAAAGAAGCACAAACAGCAGCAGAACGGAATGACTCGAAGACGCTGTATAGGATTGTGAGAGAGCTAACTACCGCGAAAAGCAATTCCAACATACCAATAAAAGACAAAGATGGCAGAGTGCTTCTAACAAACGAGGAACAAGCCACGAGGTGGATTGAACACTTCCGAGAAGTACTAAATCAACCAACACCAACCACACTCTTCAACTTCGAACAGGAACCAAACACAAAAGAGATTTATGTCATCTCCAATGACATCACCAGGGCAGAACTTTCCAAAGCCATCGATAGCCTCAAGAACAACAAGGCAGCGGGCCTTGATGAAGTACCGGCCAAACTATTGAAACATGGCAAGGACGGGGTTGTAGACGAGTTAACCTACTTGTTCAATCTGTTATGGTCTTAGAAGGAAGTTCCTGATGATTGGAGACGAGGAGTGATCGTGACGTTACCAAAGAAGGGGTACCTGAGCGATTGCAATAACTGGCGAGGAATAACATTGATGTCAGTACCTGGAAAAGTGTTCTGCAGTGTGATCCTAAACCGGCTGAAGACAGCAGTTGACCAACACCTCCGGGAGGAACAAGCTGGTTTTTGAAGAGGAAGGTCATGCTGTGAGCAGATCTTCAAATTGCGAAACATCATCGAACAAAGCAGAGAGTTCCAGATACCTCTTTTAGTCAATTTCATTGACTTTAAGAAGGCTTTCGACAGTGTCCACAGAGATTCGCTATGGCAAATCCTGAAGCTATACGGCATACCAAGCAAATATATATACATTTTCAAATCGCTATACCGAAACACCAACTGCTGCATCAAGAACAACGATAGCTACACAGACATGTTCGATATAGAGACAGGTGTACGTCAAGGTTGCATCCTGTCCCCTTTCCTCTTTGTTGTTGTTATCGACTTCATCATGAGGAAAACGATGAAAGATCCGAACTTTGGTGTTAAATGGATAAATAATAGGTTGACAGACCTTGACTTTGCCGATGATATTGCACTGCTCAGCCACACGCCGGAGATCCTACAAGAGATGACCAATAATTCAAACGAAAATGGAGAGATGGACGGATTACGAATCAACTATGGACTAAAACACGTGGATGAATTACAAAAACAATGTTGCACAGTGTTTGAGATAGGAGTGCCTCTAAAATATAGTAATTTCAATTTTATTCTCCAAAATTGCCATACCTATTTGGGATCAGGACACGGTTGGACTTCCAGCTTGGTTACATACGAAAAAAAGTGCAATCTATTTTTTAGAAATGATTTTTTATAATATTCACTTGCTCTGACATAAGTGCATTTGAGTAGTCAGATTTCTAGATGTGATTGTAGAAGCTGTTGACAGTAAAATGGTGTCTTTTTAGCTGATTTTATTAAGCGGAAGGGTATTATGGCTAGATGACACTTTAGCCGGATTACTGCCTGCATCCATTTGTAAATATTGACGGGTGTCATACACACAGGCATTTTGCAAGAGCTAGAAATATTAGATTTTGACTAAACACGACCAGTATGTCAATGAGATGATGATAACGGCAGGTGAGAAGTTTAATACATTTTCTAGGTCACGTTTTCTTATAATCACACAAAACGTTAACATGGTTGCCAATGAGAAAACTAACAGTGTGCTGACCCCTCACACTGAGCGAGGGATTTTATTTTCGGGGCTCCCTTCCTTTATATACACCGTGGCGACCCTCGTGTAAGGAGGAGTGGTTTAAATGACACCTGACCACAGTGCATGCGACGTGACACTTGCATCGTAGAACCTGGCCATAAGAGCTAGTGCATCGTATGGCAAGAAACGCCTTTAGAGAATGGTTAGCTTTTTGCGCTTGAGTCAATCTACGGTTGGTTGAAACATCGTTCACTGAAAAGCGAAGGTCCGACCCAGAAAGACGATAACTGGGAAACTTTGTACAAAATCAACAGTGTTTTGAAAATACGTTATGCTAAGCGAACCAAAGGAGGTAAACGGTCTTCGTTTATGTCGCTAAACGTTTCCTTGCCATAGTAAAACACATATTATGGCTCAGGGGCTGAAAATGTAAGATTATCTGGTGTGAAGACATTGACAATTTTATGAGATATTCAACTGTTTTAAGGTCCTATCCACTGTCAATGTATTGACACCATGGTGCAGTGGATTTGACATGACTGATGTCCCATGATCTGTGTTCGAATCACTAACCTTCGACCGTTTCACCTGGATGCTGACCTATACTATATTGGCTTGGGGTGAACCATACATAAGTATTACATTTTTTTTCACCCCTTTTCCACCAACACCTTTGAATATTTTGTTGTTTACATGTTGAAAATGTTGTATTTTGGAATAATGGGGTATACACTTGTTTTATGTTGTTGTTGGATATAAATGAATTACTTACTTACATAATATAACATTAAACATGATCCGTTGTTAAATTTACGGAGCTTTTGCGAAATGTAAAACACCGCTGATGTATCAGCGAGGACACTATTTCCATGACACACCAGTGAACTGAGGACACTATTTCCGTGACACACCAGTGAACCGAGGACAGTATTTTCGTGACACACCAGTAAACCGAGGACACTATTTCCATGATTCACATATGAACCGAGGACACTGTTTCCACGATACACCGGTGAACCAAGAACACTATTTCCGTGACACACCAGTGAACCGAGGACACTATTTCCGTGACACACATATGAACCGAGGACACTGTTTCCATGACACACCAGTGAACCGAGGACACTATTTCCGTGACACACCAGTGCACCGAGAAAAGTATTTCCATGACACACCAGTGAACTGAGGACACTATTTCCGTGACACACCAGTGAACCGAGGACAGTATTTTCGTGACACACCAGTAAACCGAGGACACTATTTCCATGATTCACATATGAACCGAGGACACTGTTTCCACGATACACCGGTGAACCGAGAACACTATTTCCGTGACACACCAGTGAACCGAGGACACTATTTCCGTGACACACATATGAACCGAGGACACTGTTTCCATGACACACCAGTGAACCGAGGACACTATTTCCGTGACACAACAGTGAAACCGTCCACGTGATGCGTCCTGATGTCGACTGTTTTCAATATACATCGTCATTGTTAATTAGCCAAATCAATTTTTAAGAGCAAATTCAGGTTTATGAGCTGATGAGATAATTAGTGAATTACCCAGATATAAGTTAGTGAACCGCCCCAGATATCAGTTAGTAAACCGTACCAGATATCAATTAGTGAACAGAACAGAACAGAACAAAAGTGGATTTATTTATCCAGACTGTACATCCAATAATAATATGACAAATTATGACAACAATGTTGATGATGATGATGATATATAGTTGATGACATTTACTTTTATTGTTTCACATATGTTATAACAACAACACATATACATCAACACATATTAACAAAAATAAAAAAGTACTCAAAGCTGTTGGTGGAAAAGGGGTGAGGAAAAGTGTAATACTTATGTATGGCTCACCCCAAGCCAATATAGTATAGGTCAGCATATATATATATATATATATATATATATATATATATATATATATATATATATATATATATATATATATTTGATGTTGGTTCATTCTTAATGCATTGCATTTTTTATTATAGTACAAACTAATAAAATAATGCTATGATGCTTCACATATTTTATTACACATTAATCTGCATTTATAATAAACTGTTTTAAAGCAATGTTCAACACATGCCTTACCTTCAAATAATTAGTATAATACATAATTATTAGAATTGCAAACACAACAACAAGGCGACACATCATACATATAATGGAATAAGTGTATCAGGAGTGTTACAGTTTGATGACCAAATTATTATTGTTATTACATACCAATATGGGGTAATACAAAGTAAACCCCTCATTATGGTCACCTCGGTAATACAGCCTCCTTTCAATTATGATTTTCTTAGGAGAGTCTTAAACTATTTATGTGTTAAGCATTAAGCCACACTGCAATTACTACAAAACAAATAGTTGCAATACATAAAGCATTTAGCAGTAATGTGTAAAACATATTTTTACAATATTTGAAAATGTGAAATAAAACAATGGCAAATAATGAAGGAGAAAATTCCCCTTGATGCACAACATATCACAGAATGAATTATCACAGAGCCGGACCTAATTTTACATATGTACTGACACTTTCAGTCATCCTTCAACACATTACCAGGTAGTCTGCACCGCAGTGATAGGAACAATGGATACCCACCATAACTGTTAGGATGCCTAATATAACGAACATCCGCTTAGTTAAGAGGAACCACTGTGAAACACCCATTCTGACTTGAACTATGATGTACAATCATTGACACAAGGAACATTATATATACACACACATCTGTCCCGTGGCTGTGCATTTCCTTTCCTTGTCATATGTGCAGGTTTATTATCGCAGCAACTTGTAAGTGCCAACACTGTATCAAACTTGTGTCAACCATGACATTATACTAGAATCTAGGCCTATTTAAATGTTGAGGCGGCGGCAGTGGCTTTTTTAGAAACGTAATTTTCGCGTTTAATATTCGACTTCATACTAAATTATAGGCCCTGTCACTTGTCGTTTGTGCTTGTGGGCCATGGACTTGGTATTGAGTCGTTTTTTGTCTTCCGTTAGCTTCGGTGAAAGTTTAGGGCGACAATTTCTAATAATTAACCTGCGCCATATTGGATAAGTATCACAATTCCGCTTCATGTATTATTGCGTCGGTTAATTCCATACCTTGTTCCTGGTTGTACGTTCTCTTGCCTCGACTTCCGCTTTGAGATAAGTCTGTTCAATAAATGTTCTCGTCGTTATCGAGTCTTTCTCTTCTATATTGGCGTGGTGGCAGCGTTTTCACTACTGAAGTGGATAGATACTCGTATAGCCAAAACGGCACGACAAATGCGTACTTTCCGTACGCAGTAATTAACATTGAACATTGCCGGCATTTGCATAGACGATTGAGCTACACGTCAACGCGACAATGGCTCAGTCACAGAGAGCTCCAAAACAGTGGTCTCTTTCAAAACACGAAACACTGACGTCATATGAGAGCTGGCGCCAAAACCTCCAATATACTCTATCATTGGACGCGAATTTCGCACTATTCTTACTCGACCAGGCAACATGGGGAAAGAAAACTAACACTTCTCCACTCAGAGGCTTACTTGACGATACCGAAGACACACCAGGCTTGGTTAGGCGAACGGAACAACAAAAAGTCGCGCACTTAGAATTAATGCTTGGGCAGATTGCCAACTTCTGCCCGATCATATCGCGAAATACCATCGTCAAAAACTCGACATCCGTCAACTCCATATGACAGGCAATCAGACTTCACTTCGGGTTTCAGACAAGCGGCGCTCACTTCATAGATTTCGCCGACATAAAACTTGAATCAGACGAAAACCACGAGGACCTATTCCAACGCCTCATGGCGTTCGTTGATGATAGTCTGCTGACAGTGGGTGGCGGTATATCACACCACGACGAGTTCCCGACCGTAGATGAGGACTTATCACCGTCACTAGAGAACATGGTTGTATTGAGCTGGCTTAGACTTATCCATTAGGAGCTACCTAGACTCGTAAAACAGCGCTACGGAACCGAACTGCGGAGCCACACACTAGCCAGTCTTAAACCAGATATCTCTCAGGCCCTGGGGTTCCTACTGGACGAGATCCATTCTATGTCAGAGACAAAAATCCTGAGACAGTCAACCTGTTACCAACCACGCACAAGCTCTGGGCCCGCTCGCCCACAAAGCTACCAACGAACCCAACGAGCAAAACAATGCCCACTCTGTAAGCAGGCTGGTAGACCGATAGTAGACCACTATCTAAGCGCTTGCAAGTACTTGCCCGAGCAAGACAGACTGTTCTTGACTAAGGCACGCAACGTGACAGAACTAATCTGCGAAGATAGCGGAGACGATGAACCACCAGTGAATGACGACTACGTCAATGACGTACAAAACGTGTCGGCGACCTGTCGCGTAAACACGAAACAGTCTCCATTCTTCAAGGCGTTCCATCGTCACCGCCCAGTACGTCTTACCCTCGACACTGGGGCCGAAACCAACATGATTAGAGAGACGGTGGCCGGGTCGGTTGGTGCAGGGGTCGCCAAGAGCTCCCAGCTCGCGAGACGGGCTGATGGTGTAACCCCTCTCAATGTAGTCGGAGAGGCAAGGCTCGTGTTGTCGCGGGATGGTCTTGGCCTACACCTCGATGCCCTTATCGTTGGGGACTTGGATGTCGATGTACTTGCGGGAACGCCGTTCGTGACGGCCAATGACATATCCGTTCGTCCCGCCAGGGATCAGATCAGCATTGACGGGGCTGTGATACACTATGGGATGGAGAACGTCGACCGTTCCCAGTGTCGCACGATTCGCAGAGCGCAGGCCTGCGTGTTGCGTGCGCCGCCCGCGTCCACTGCTGTTTGGCCGGGCGACTGCATAGGACTGTTTATTCCACCAGCACTCGACGATCTTGTGGTGGCGATCGAGCCTCGTGGCGATCATAAGTCAACATTGCACTACCAAGATTGGCCCCAATCTGCCATTGTCGAGGCAGTCGGGGACAAAATCCGTTTACTAAACACGTGTACACATCCCTTGAAAATAGGACGCAACGAGCGATTTTGCCAAGTGCGTGGTGCCATGGCGTGTGACGCCGGCTGCGTGGACGAAGTCGTGGTCGGGGACGCAGGCACACGCGCAGCGGACGTGCAATTTTCAGACACTATCGAACTAGACAGTGGCAACCTCTTGTCTGACGACTTGCGCAACCAGTTCCGCAGTCTGCATCAACGGTTTGACACCGTGTTCGGCTCGAGGGTCGTGGGATGCGGTGGGCGTGCGGGCCCATTCGCAGCGGCTGTGGGCATGGGACCAGTCCAATCCCCGCAGCGAAAGGGGAGGTGTCCGCAGTGCGCTCGCGACAAACTCGTCGGGCTTCAGGAAAAGTTTGATGATTTGGAGGCGGCCGGTGTATTCCGTCGTCCAGAAGATATCGGGGTGGTGGTCGAATACCTTAACCCGTCATTTCTCGTACGCAAAGCTAATGGAGGATCACGACTCATCACTGCCTTCACGGAAGTAGGACGTTACAGCAAGCCGCAGCCTTCTCTCATGCCAGACGTGGATTCGACACTAAGATCCATAGCTTGCTGGAAGTACATCGTTGTATCAGACTTGACGAATGCATTCTATCAGATCCCTCTATCGAAGGACTCAATCAAATACTGCGGAGTTGCGACACCCTTTCGTGGAGTTCTCGTGTACACACGATGTGCCATGGGCATGCCCGGCTCGGAGACGGCATTGGAAGAACTCATGTGCCGAGTCTTTAGTGATCTGTTACAAGAGGGCGTCGTCGCCAAGTTGGCTGACGATTTGTACTGCGGGGGCAACTCGCCACAAGAGCTACTAGACAACTGGAGTCGTGTCCTTGATGCCCTTGCTCGATGCGACTTACGACTTTCAGCAAAGAAGACCAGGGTTTGCCCCAAATCAACGACCATCCTAGGCTGGTCAGAAGGTACACTACATGCCAGTCCTCACCGCATCGCTACTCTGGCATCGTGCACACCGCCACAAACTGTTCTGAGACTTCGTTCCTTCGTTGGAGCATATAAAGTGTTGGGACGCGTCATCTCTCAGTGTTCCAAAGTACTTGCACACCTCGAGTCGTACATTGCGGGCATGAAATCACAGGAGACATTGACATGGACTGATGACATCCGCGAGGCGTTCCGTGTAGCCCAAAACACACTCTCCACCAACAGATCGATCACATTACCGCGGGCCAGTGACCAACTATGGATCATTACTGACGGTTCGGTTACCAAACGTGGCATCGGATCCACACTATACGTTTCGCGAAATGGACAGACCCGTCTTGCCGGGTTTTTCAGCGCCAAACTAAAGAAACACCAAGTTACATGGCTATCCTGCGAAATCGAAGCGTTATGCATTGCTGCAGCAGTCAAACACTTCAGTCCGTACATCATACAATCAAAGTCGAAGCCGTGTCTACTCACCGACAGCAAACCGTGTGTGCAGGCCATTGACAAACTATGCCGTGGCGAATTTTCATCTAGCCCACGCGTGACATCTTTTCTGTCAGTTTTCGCCCGATACCAAGTCACAGTGCGCCACCTGGCGGGTTCATCAAACATACCATCCGAATTTGCAAGCAGAAACGCACCTGAATGCCATGAACCACATTGCCAGATATGCTCTTTCATATCGCAAATCGAACAATCTGTCGTTATGAGTGTTGCTGTGGAAGATATCATATCCGGCTCCACTCGCCTTCCGTTCACGAGCAAGTCCGCATGGCTCTCTACACAATCAGAGTGCCCTGACCTACGGCGCGTCAGAGCTCACCTAAAACAAGGCACACGTCCATCCAAAAAAGTAACCAACGCCAAGGACGTAAATCGTTACTTATCTACTACAACGTTGGCTCGCGACGGCGTCATCGTTGTCAAGTGCGACATACCATTCGCGCCAACCAAAGAACTTATCGTAGTTCCACGACAAGTGTTAGACTGCTTACTAACAGCGATCCACCTAAAGCTGAGCCACCCATCAAAACACCAACTCAAACTCGTAGTTCGTCGTAACTTCTTTGCATTGGACATCGACAACGCGATTGAGCGAGTGACCGACGCATGCCAAACATGCATGTCACTAAAAAATATCCCGACTACACTCATCGAACAAACAACGACCGACGCTCCCGAAGCGATTGGCGGGGGACCGGTGTCACCTCTTATACTGGCAATTGCTACCTCTCAACTCAACTCCAGAATCCGCGGTCGCGGCCTATCGGCACGCGAAATATGGTTCCAACGAGACCAGTTTTCCAACGCGCAGTTGCCTATTTTAGATTGTGCCATCATCGCTGAACAACATCAGTCTCGCCTACAAAATCACGCACACAGCCAGACGTCGAAGGCTCCTCGCGGCAAAGAGGCGCCTGTACCGATAACTCATGTCGGTGACTTGGTTTACGTACTATCCGACCGCAATAAGTTGCAAGCTCGAGACCGCTATCTAGTCACCTCTATCGAAGATAGCTGGTGCTACATTCGCAAATTTAGCGGATCTCAACTACGCACTTCATCATACAAGGTGCGACTATCCGAGTGCTATTTAGTACCCGGTCATGTGTCGACCACAATACCCACGCGCCATCGTGAGGATGGAGATGACACGGAAGACGTCCCGCCATACGATGACGACATCCCGCCTGATGTCCAAGCGAATGCAACTCCACCCGAAATCCCATTAGTGATCGCAGCACCGCCCGAGGCTCCACTGACGATCACAGCGCCACCTGAGGCCCCTACAACCGCGCTACCGAAACCACCAACCACACCCAGTGACAACGTGAGGCCCACTCGGCCCATCCGCAGACGTAATAAACCTGCATATCTACAAGACTATGAGTTATAATACATGCGCCATGGACCTATTGACTCTACTGCATATTTTGTGTGGCATATGCCCATATTGACTCTACTGCATATCTGTATGTCATATGGACTATCACGTTATAACCTTACAAGCTTATGTGCTATTATTAGATCAGTTAAGGAGAAAAGAAAGTGGTCACGCCATATTGGATAAGTATCACATTTCCGCTTCCTGTATTATTGCGTCGGTTAATTCCATACCTTGTTCCTGGTTGTATGTTCTCTTGCCTCGACTTCCGCTTTGAGATAAGTCTGTCCAATAAATGTTCTCGTCGTTATCGAGCCTTTCCCTTCTATATTGGCGCTGGTTGGCATGTCATCATCCAGTACAAACGTTGTTGCTTTGAGAAAACGACACTAGATATAAAGATGCCAGGGAATTTTGCGTCGTACGAAATTTGTGGCTCTTAGCCGCTGTACTATTGCATATGTGTAATAATTTCGTCCGATAACAATACCCGTTTTTTTATACATACACGATACTATATGGTATACACTGTTGTTGAGTCACTAAGTCGCAAAGGAACGTGTCGTCAACGATATTATTACATCACGGCTTGATTACTGCAATTCAGTTATATACGGCACTTATGTTAACAACATCGCTCGACTGCAGAGAATGCCCAACTCTGCTGCTAGGTTGATCCTACGCCGCCCACGGAGTGACAGCGCCATGCCTCTGTTGTTTATGCGATTTTGTATGCCCATACAAACGAACAAGAGCACTGCGCTCTGCCATCAATAACATGTTAACGGTCCTGCGGACTCATGTCCAAGCTGGGGACAGTTCGTTTGCGGTCGCCGCGGCGACTTTGTGGAACACTTTGCCTAACGACATTAAAACGTCTGATTGTCTCTCTACTTTCAACGCACGCTTAAAGACACATTTTTCGACTCTCTTTCTTGTCCAATGTGGCATAATTTAGTCTCTGCATTTTGATTGGTTTTATATTTCTTATGTATTAATTAATTATTTCTATATTTATTTTATACCTATATGTACATTAGTTAAATTAAATTAATTTGCAATGTCTTATTTCTACATAGAAATGTAGTTAAGATCAATATTTTAGTATATTTATTTAATTACTGTATTTATTTGTATTTTATTAATATTAATTTTATAAGAATTTGTTTTAGGAAATGCATGTTTATTTAGCCATCATTATTACCTCTATATGGGTTCTACATGTTGTAATGCGCCACGAACAATTTCTAATTTGATCTGGCGCCATATTAAATAAAATATATTAATAATAATAATAATAATAAATAATTTCTAACACGCCAATATCCTCAGACAATCCGAGCTCTGTGGCGCATTTATTATTAAACAATTAAGACATCCGCAAATTGTGTTTGGTTTCCCATATTGTGACGTCGTTGAAAAGCGCCCACCGTTGGTGATGCTACGTCATGTACATATCAAACCGAGGCGTTACTAATTATGGCTGCTATTGAAACAGCGTCACAGGAATATACATCGTTCAATGTTGTGAACAAATCACTTCGATGATCAGGCAAAAACAAAATGCAACTTGTTTTGCTTGTACCATGTTTTGTGCTCGTCTACTGCCGATGGTGCGAAGCAATATGTTCGAGCAATCCGTGCGATAATGGAGGTACATGTGTAAGTAGTGGGACGAATTTTAGGTGTAACTGCCCAGCGGGTCGGACTGGAACTCTTTGTGAAGGAAAGAACTGGGCACGAGGACGCGTGGCAACTCAACAATCAACATTCACCCATCTTAATGGTAATCATAATCCTCCTGCTTTGGCTGTTGATGGAATTACGATTAACGCAATTGACTACTGCACACACACAGCACGTCCAACATATCCGTGGTGGAGGGTTGATCTCGAAACAGTGTTAGAAGTTGAAAAGGTGGTCATATACAATCGGCAAAAGCACACTAACCGTCTGAAGGAATTTGAAATTGTCGTTGGTATCTATGACGGCCTATATAAGACATGTGGCGCTCAAAGGAACGATATGACACTCATCTATATAAGAAGTTTCTATTGTTCACCTGATGTTAAGGGACGCATTTTGGCGATAGTAATTCGGTCACCAAACATTCTAACGTTTGATGATTACCTTACTTTATGCGAGGTCGAAGTGTATGGTAAACCATATTTGCGTGACCAATGTTTGAGCAATCCGTGCGATAATGGAGGTACATGCAAAGCGAACGGCACTTTTTATAGATGTGTCTGCCCTACAAGTTGGTCTGGATCAAATTGTGAAGGAAAGAACTATGCACTTGGTAAATCAGCAACAATGTCGTCAAACACCAAAAACTACACAGCTTCACGAGCTGTTGATGGAAATGCTGATGATATGTTGTCGGAGGGCAGGTGTAGTCAAACCAGACGTGAAACAAATCCTTGGTGGAAGGTTAACTTTGTAGATCTGGTAGAAGTCAAAAAGGTTGTTATAGTGAATCGTCAAGATTGCTGCTCGTGGAGTCTGGCAAATTTCGTTATTGTCATTGGTCCACATGGTGGCGTATACAATGCATGTGGTCCTCATCGGTATAATATGTCATTTGTCTCAAGGAAAAGTTTCTACTGTTCTTCCAATGTAATTGGAACCACCATGACTATTAGGATGAACGGAACTGCACAGACACTTGCTTTGTGCGAAGTGTATGTGTACGGAGATTTGAGACCATGTTTGAGGAATCCGTGCCTCAACGGAGGATCTTGCGTGCGGTCTGGTGACTCGTATGTATGTTCCTGCCCAAACAACTGGCAAGGACCACACTGCGAGATGAAAATAAGCATGCCAAGTACAAGTCTTATTGTAGGTGGTATCATAGCCGGCGTCATTCCCATTTGCGCAATTTGTATTGCGGCATTAATGTGTTGGAAAAAGAGATCAGCTAAGGAAGAAGAAAAAGAAGAAAAAGAGGAGGAGGAGAACGACGATAGTGAGCTGAACATGTTTGATTCCTTTTATAGCTTTTTCTTTGCTTAGTGACTCCCAAGGGAACGAAAACAACGGGGAAACTTCAACATCCAAGTAACAGTGATAGTTACAAAATGCTTGCGACGTTGCATATGCGAATCATTCCTCACATGTCTGCAAACATGACCAATTTCGCAAGCATTATTTCTGCCACCAGAAACTGAAGGAATGAACCGTTAAATGTCAGAAATACTGATCTGAATGAAGTTTTCGTAAAAAAGTTTGAAGATGAAACGTTGAATACATTTCTGGCGAACGTATGGCAAACGTATTGGTACTATTATTTATGTTTTTTTAATTACTTGATGACAAAGATTACCCAACAATCTGGCGTTGATTTGTTTGGAAATGAACTCGTGTTGTTTTGACATAAATTGCAGCAAAATGTTAGCATATCTTGTGTTTCCCTTTCAATACGTCTATTCGATTGACATACTTATTTACTGCACACATTCATCTAACAATTCAGTGATACCCATATCTCAGCTTCCTTGTTCCGGAAAATGTTGGTTTAGACACAAAGACCATATTTATTTGTTGCCTAGAAGTTGAGATATTTAGGTGAAGTATTTCCATGGCGGCCATCTTGAATTTCAATATGCCCGACATCCCTGGACACAGTGTATGACAGATACGGATTCAGTAACTCTGGAAATGTTAAATGACAAATACCATGTTTTGATGCTGCTGAAGCTGATATACTTGCCTGATTGATGTTTTATTTTTCGTGGTTTTGTCTAAACGTACACAATATTATTCGACAAATGTGTGTCTCTTAGCCTGTCTACTATTGTATATGTGTGATAATTTCGTATGTTAACAATAACCGTTTCTATACATATACTTTTGTTTAATCACTAACCAGGTGAACGTAGCCCTGCATTATATATCCGTGTGGTATTTGGGTTAGTTGCATTATAGAAAAAGGGTACAGGATTTCAGTTGGTCTATAAATGTCAGCGGAATTGTGTATTTTTTTAACTGATCTAACACAAAGAGAGAGCATATATATATATATGTATATATATATATATATATATATTTATAGTTGCTTTCCACCTTGTTCCCTTGTTCCCTGCTGTACAGGGGTGAGGGTCAGGTACAGTAATGCTGAACCACTCTCTGTGTATTTTCCTTCCATTGTTTTCTGTCTATCACTCCTTCTCTCCATCTTTTAACCTTCCCTGATCTTCTCCTGTCCCTCCTCATGCCGTCCTCCCATCTCACCTGTGGTCTTATTCTGCCGCTATTTTTCTGGCTTCCATCCTTTCCAAGTGGCCTGCCCTTCTCATCCGGCTTCTCAATAATTCTCCTATTACACTGCATTGTATTTCAACGTTTTACCTCAGGTCATTCGTCCTTCTTCTGTCTACCCTCTTTGTTCTTGTTATTCTTCTAACTCAGTTTTCACACAAACTTGCAGCTTCTGTTGTTGTTGTTCTGTGAGCGCCACTGTCTCCAGATTATATAGGCATGTCGGTGTAATATACATTCTCAGGACTTTCCCTTTAAGTTTTTTTGAGATTTTTCTGTCCATTATAACTCCCTCTACCTTTCTCCAAGCATTCGCTCCTGCTTGTATTCGGCGTCACACCTCCACATCTGAACGTCCATCCACCGTAATCATTCCTCCAAGGTATACAAAGCCGTCCACTTGCTTAATTTCCTTTCCGTCCAACCTGGTGTCCAATTCCTCTCTCTGTTGTCCACCCCACATTACGGCTGTCTTCTCCAGGCTCATTCGCAGTCCGTGTTTCTTGAACACCATGTTCCTCACCTCCAACAAGTCTTGTAGCTCTTGTTTGCTTTCTGCTACTATGGCCAGATCGTCCGCATACATAATTATCTGCTTCGTGCTGATCTTCCTGCTGATTAGTGCCATTACCATGATAAATAGTAATGGGTTTAGAGCACTTCCTTGCATGCTTCGATGTTAACAGGAAAATCTTCCGGCATCCTAGCTCCAGCCACAACGTTTCCTGTTATTCATTCACACATTGCTCCCATCATCCTGGCTTCTGCTTCTGGCATTCCCGTCCATTTCATTGTTGCCATCACCATCTCTCTCATTGGAGTGAGTCGTAGGCCTTCTCCAGGTCCACAAATCCCACTGCCATTTTCCCTTGCATCTCCAACCTCTTCTCCACCAGTTGTGTCAATGCAAACATTGCATCCGTCGTCCCTCTGCCCTTTCTGAATCCCTGTTGTTCTTCCCCTATGTCTTGTTCTACTCTCGTTCGAATCCTCCCATCCAGGATCCTCTCTAGCAGCTTCATGGTGTGACTTAGACGTATGATGCCTCTGTATTCCCCCGGATCTTGCACATCTCCCTTCCTCTTCCATATTGGAACAATTCGCCTTGTCAACCACTCTTCTGGTATTTTACCTTTACTCATACATTTATTCAGCAGCCTCCTTGTCCAGCTGATTCCATTCTCCCCTGTTACCTTTACCATCTCTACACGTAAGTCATCGATATCAGGTGCACTCTCCTTCTTCATCCCTTTTAACCCAGTTTGCATCTCTGTATCAGTAATATCAGCTGACGTCACTTTCCCTTCTACGTACGAAGGCAATTCCAAGTCAGAAGCTCCTTGAAGTAGTTTTCCCAGACCTTCATCACTGCTTCTTGTTCTGTCACTAACTACCCATTTCTATCCTTGATCACCGTCCCACCTTTCACGTCCTTACTATCTCATCCCTGACTCGGGCCACTCTGTATATCATCTTCTTTCCACCGTCCTCATCTAGCTTGCTATGCACATCTGCTTCACTCCTCGACTTATCAACAGCTTTCTTTGCAGCTTTCTTTTTCTGTCCGTATATGTGTATCAGCCTTGCATCAGGTTGATTTCCCCTCTCCTTGGTCTTCTCTATTTCTTTCCATGCTGCCTTCTTTTCACGCACTGCTTTTGCAACTTCGTTTGTCCACCATCCTTGGTTACTACTTCTAGACTCTCCGCCATTTACCGACGTTCTTCCACATAGCTCCTCTGCAGTTCCCATAAATGCTTCTTTGTAATTTTTCCGTTCTTCCTCCAGACTGCCAACTTCTTCTCTGAGCTCCTCATATTTAGCTGTCACCCGCTCTTTGTATTTAACAGCGACATCATCTTTGCATCTCCACCACTTAATTTTCCTGCGGCCCACGTTCTTAGTTTGTGTCTTCTTCTGCATATGCCCAAAGAACACCACTGGTTTATGTTGTGTCGTGACATGCTTTCCAGGTACATCTTTGCAGTCCTTAATCTTCCCTAGCTGCTGCCCCCGGACTAACAGCAGATCCAATTCAGCCTTGTGCTGTCTCCATTTGTATGTAATCGTATGGCTCTCTCGCTTCTGGAAGAAAGAGTTAGCCACTGCTAAACCATTTCTAGCCATCAGTTCCACTAGAGTTCGATCATCTCTATTCCTCACTCCTCACCCGTGTCTGCCAACACTCTCCTCTTCACCTGGTTCCGCTACTCCAACATTTGTATTGAAGTCTCCCGCAATACACAACATCACCTCCAGCACCGCCAATCCCATCATCCTCTCCAAAGCATCCCTGAACTATTCTTCCTCTGCCTCCATCCTTCATGTATGTGGCCCGTATACAAACATAACACATACCAGCTGTTTCCTAACCATCAGCCATGCCATCACTATGCGTCCATTCCATCTTTCCACTCGAACCTCGGTCTTACTGATATCTCTGATACAATGACGTCAACTCCATTACTTCTTCCTTCTCCTCCTGCGTGCAGTAGCTTGAATCCACCCATCAGCATTCTCGCCTTTCCATTTGGTTTCCTGTATGCACAGCACCTCCAAACGCCTTCTTCCCATCTTATCCACCACCTCAACCGCTTTACCGCTCATTGAGCCAACATTCAAACTGCCTAACCGGACTTCACATTTGGATCACTGGCGGCTGGACGATCCCCTTGGACTTCGTTGTCTTCTTGCCGCTGCCCAAGTAGACGGCGCGTCGGTTGCCTCGGACGCGGTAGCCCTCTCTTTCATTGTTATTTGTACCATCATATGATTTGGGACATCATAGCCATTCAGCAGCACTGCCCTGGCAGACCTGCTAGTGCGGTTTTATGTCAGAGTTTTCCTTCTCCTACATCACCTGCCTACCTTGGCTATTGAGCACGATCTGCCCAATATTATTTGCCCATAGTTGGGAGTTGGATTGGTACTGCATCGGGACGTGTCCATACGCTGGTTGGCCCTGCACACTGCACCTTTAAGGCTCCAACCTGCTCCGAGATCCATAGCACATTAGCCTGGGGACGCAAGGCGCTCAGTATCCGCAGTGCACCACAAGGAGGTTGTGGAGGCTATGTACCAGCAGGGGAGACTTACGCACTCGGCTCCCTTTTCACCCCAATGAGCTATCTGGCGGCTGTAGCTGAAAGCGAGTGTATGAAGCACAAACTACATATTACACACTACACTACAGCACTTGGCGCATCACACAGACGTGTGTTAAACACCACACCACAATGTATATATATATATATATATATATATAGCCTGCCACAGCAAAGTGGGCATTATATTTCAAAATAGTAAAATACAATCTTGTACTTGTTTATTATAAACTTTCTTTACAACGTTACATTTGTTGAAGTATTATCAGTAGTTTTTATTTATTTATTGCTGATAATGAATCAAACTCTTAAAAAGCAAAGTTTGGAGAAAACAAGTAGGAAAATTTTGAAATCATCATCAAAGTCATCACTTGTCGTTCCATACATTCGTAAATACAAATAACGTGTTCGTGCGTGTACGTCCGTGTGCGCTGAGTGCGGGCTTCTGTACATGCAATATATCTGTAATCATATCATTTTCGTTAGCAGGTTGTACTTTGTTTTTCTCTTCACTGGGAAATTTGTCGATGACTACACGCACGGGTTCTTGGACACTTTTGTCGGAAAGATCGTTGTACCGACTCAATACCTGGTTATACAACACAACTATTCCCTCTCGTGTATATCGATTCGTTCTAATATGTCTAGCATTTCATTGTCGAGTCGTTGCAAGACCCTTTCGATAGGATTAGCCGGAGAAGGGCATTGTGGTTGGATGTTTTCCAAAATACGGGGATCGACCAGGGCCATCTTCTTTGTATATTCCATGGTCACCTGAGATGGAGACGGGAATATCGAGCTTGTTGATGGAGACACAGGTATCGTAGTGGGCGCCAGTTCAAGTGAATTGAACAAAGTAGTGCTTGTCGACGTAGTGTTTGTCGATGGCCTACAGCGACTGGGGGCAATGTGTTGTTTCCAGTTATCCCGACGTGTGAAATGCCTCTTGCAGTCTGGGCACTGGAAGGCCACCCGTGATGGTGATGGTGTGGGCGGGTTGGCAATCAGTAGACTAGTCGATAAGCTCATGATGCAGGTGTTTATTGTTAAAATACAAACAACGAAATGAACCACAATTTGCATTTTATGCACTGATATATGGAAATCTCTGGTCGATTGACTGAATGTGCCTGAAATCTTGGTCGATTGCCTGAATTTGCCTGAAACTGCCTGTGTACCTTGGTTGATTGCCTGAATTTGCCTGTGTATCTTGGTCGATTGGCTGAATTTGCCTGAAACTGCCTGAAACTACCAGTGTATCTTGGTCGATTGCCTGAATTTGCCTGAAACTGCCTGAAACTGCCTGTGTATCTTGGTCGATTGCATGAATTTGTCTGAAAATGCCTGTGTATCTTGGTCGATTGCCTGAATTTGCCTGAAACTGCCTGTGTATCTTGGTCGATTGCCTGAATTTGCCTGAAATCTGTTGGTTCTTGTCACTCGCTAGTCAAAGTTTAGTGTTTCGTTTGTCCCGACTAGTTGGTCTAAGTTCAATTCATGCCACGTGTTCGGGTAAGATTAGTGTTTCGTTTGTACAATTCGTGTCTATAGTTTGGTTCGTGCAGCGTGTTGGTCAAAGTGTAGTGTTTCGTTTGTCCGACTAGTTGGTCTAAGTTCAATTCGTGCAACCTGTTGGGCTAAGTTTAGTGTTTCGTTTGTACAACTCGTGACTATAGTTTGATTCGTGCGGCGTGTTGGTCAAAATGACTGCACGTACCATGACGTCACTCACTGACCATGACGTCACATGATGGAATTACATCCAAGTGCGCAAGTTCAAAACGATGGCTAACCAAAGCACTACCTGTTTAACCAACTCACCTCGCGCACAACATTACTGCGCATATCATGACGTCACTCACACTGAACTACTCATACATAACTGGCTAACGTCTCTACTGAACTACACACAGACATAACTGGCTAACGTCTCTGTACTGAACTACACACATACATAACTGGCTATCATCTCTGTACTGAACTACACACATACATAACCGACATTAGTAAGGTTCCCTACATATGCTTTGCATTACACTATGAAAAAGACACAAGATGAGGTTTGCACCTTTTATTCGTGTACAACACAAACGTATTTATATGTCACACTCCATAACTACAAGAACCAAAGACTAGACATTGATACAGAGTCTTGCAAAGTTTAATCATGTGCAAGACAATACTACACCTCACTACTTCAGTCTTGCCTGCCATACGGCGAGGATCCCTTGTAGGTCCAACAAAGTCGGTTCGGATACCTGGTTGCGGTATTGTTCCAGACAGTCAACCAGTCTGTAATCAACCTCATCCTCCATTAGTGTCAGAACCATTTGTTTCATAGTGTTTCGCCACTGTTTCGAAAAGGAGTCTTGGAACCAACACTTGATACTACACATGGATAGTGTCGTCTTGAGAGTTCAGCTTTGCACACCTTGGTTGTGGAGCTAATTTTGACGCTAAGCCTAAGCCTAACCCTAACCCTAACGCTGCCCGAAATCCTAACCTTTACCCTAACCCCAACCTTAATCCTAATGCTAACCCAAAAATTGTGACATTGGTCACGTGAGTAGAAGTTGTGACGTCTTCAGGCGCGGTAGTTGTTACATTGGTACCATCGATAGAAGTTGTCACATCGGTCGTATCGGCAGAGGTTGAGACATCGGCGGGAGCGGAAGTTGTTACATCGATCGTATCGGCAGAAGTTGGGACATCGACAGGAGCGGAAGTTGGCACATCGACCGTGTCGGCAGAAATTGTGACATCGTCAGAAGCGAAAGTTGGTACATCGCAGAGCCTTGTGTACCAGATGTCCTCGCCCTCTGGTTCCGTCGGCACAGAAGGGCGGTTGGTCACCGGCATGATGGATCGGTTCGTTGGCTCGTCCTCATCGCTCGACTCTGCCGCATCGCAAGGTCGGTAATAAGGTGTCTTCAACATGCTGTTAGGCGTGATGGCGTCGTAATACGAATGATGAGCCGATTGACAAAACACAGCGCTTATATAGTTAGTGAATGTGCCGAAAGGTCACGTGGGCGTGCCGAACGAGCACGGACTGCAGAGTAGGAAATACATATTCACGGGCTGTAGAGTAGATCAGACTTGCACAGCGAATACCAGTTCAAACCAGTTTACAAACAGGCACCCATTTGAAGTAAGTTCAACTCTACTACGTAAAGACTGTCGTCGTTTCTCCTTGCACTGCTTGGGTGTGTTCAGCAGTAGAGACAGTCGATTGGCGGGGCGATATTTGCCGCAACAGGGGGAAGAGGGAGAAGTATCAAGAAATGCAGCAATACGCTCCTTTTCTTGACGCTGAAACAGTGAAGGGATTAGTTTAATAATGAATGGTCAACTGGTATGCATAAGAGAAATATAATATTATGTTCTTTGTAGCCGGCTTTGACTTAGAACAAGACCTGAATAGCATTTGAACCCTATGAGAAATTTAAACTTATTATTAGCTCTTCAAGTTGTTCTTTATGTCGCTGCTGCTTATCTTGCTTCCTTTGACAGTAGCCCTGCTTCACATGAATGTTCCAACTCCCTTTACAACTGAAGGTACTGCCACACATGCAGCAGGTATAACGAGGCAAAAGCTTCCGACGCTTCGTCGGAGGTGACGATGTTAGGTTGATGGTTGGGTTGGTTGACGGAGCTGATGACAGAGACGAAATTGGTTTGATCGTCGAACTGGCCGTCAGACTGGTCGTCGGACTGATCGTTGAACTGGTCGTTGGCTGTTGGTCCGGGTTGATTGTCGGGGTCGAGAGGTCGAGTGGGCCCGTAGCCGGAGAAGGCTGCGCCTTCGGTAGCAAAATCCCTTGCCAGACGTTATCACTAGTCATGTTGCTCATCCTCCAAAATGTAAGATATAATGACGACAAAAAACAGACGCAGGCCTTTTATAACAGTTCCACAGAACATAAAGGTCAAGTGGGCGTGCCGAACGAACACGAAATTTCTAACCTATGAGAATAGCTAATACTCTTTTGTGACGAGAGCTCAAAACGATGGCTAACCAGATCACTGCCTGTTTGACCAACTCACCTCGCGTAAAAAATTACTGCGCTTAGCAGTTTAATGACATCATACAGGGTGCGTACGTTCACGCGCGCAACAAACAAACATGTCCTGAGACCTTAATTTTATTGATAAAGATGTCTCAAAGAATGTTACATGTTCAGGAATCACTTCACGTCTGCCATTAATACCATACATAGGTACGCAAAAATTGAAAAACACGTCTTTGTTAACACAGAAAGCAGTCGATGTATGCTAGTAATAAAAGACATTGATAGGGAAAAATTTACAACAGGGTGAGGGGAAGGTCGTAGACTGTATGATAACCAGAGATGACATAATTTGACTTGTTTTACTAGTTCTCTACCGATTCGTCAGGTTTGGACCTATGATAAAGTTGTAAATGTATAGGCTACGAGGGCGTTATACCTAACAAAATGGTCCACAACCTATAACATATAAGAAAAGACACCATTGCGCATGGACCTATGTTAAAGTTGTAAATGTATAGGCTAGGAGGGCGTTATACCTATAAAAAAATGGTCCACAGGCTATGACATATAAGAAAAGACACCATTGTCCACCAGGGATGATGTTTGTAGTTCCTGATCTATCCGTCGGGGGGTTCTATTGCACGCAAGCGTGCAAGATACACGAATTTGGGCAGTACTCGAATATTTAGTTCACAACTTATCCGCTAGGTAGCACTACTTGTAGTTTATGACCTATCCGCTAGGGGTAATCTAATTCATAAAAATCCGCTAGGTGGCGCTACTGGTCAAACGAAGACGCACGAATCTTGGCTGTACTGAACTTTGGTCCATATATTTAGTTCATTAAAAATCCGCTAGATGGCGCTATTTTAGTTCGCCAAATTTTCGCTAGGTTGCGCTGTTTTAGTTCATAACAATTCCGCTATTTTAGTGTATTACCTATCCGTCAGGTGGTGCCGCTTGACCTTTGACCTTGACCTACATCCGGGGACTTGATCTTGACCGTTGACCTTTATTTACATCCGGGTACTTTTGCACTTGCACAACGGAAAACGGAAAACCTCGACGCTGGACCACCTCCTTTACTACTACCGTCTATAAACAAACCGCTGCATTTGAGCCGTCTTCGGCAGCTTCATGACCATCTTCAGCATGCAGTTCCACGAGCATTAAAATCTATCGGCAAGCGAGCGTTTGGCATAACTGGTCCGGCCAAATGGAACGAACTGCCACTGACTCTACGAGATGCTCCGTCTGTGTTTTTATTTAAACGTCACCTGAAGACATATTTATTTAAACAAACTTATGGTGGACAGTAGCAAGATTTATTTACAGGACGTTTTAGTGACTCTTGTTAATTTATTGATCTATTTTTTATTTTGTAAATTAATTAACTTATAACTAATTTATATATTATTTTAATTGTTTTTATAATGTTTCTATATTGTGAGCGCATTGATTAACTATTAGTTAGAGATCGCGCGGTAAAAGAACCTTTATTATTATTATTATTACAATTCTAAATGGCCGCTATTTTCACCGAAAATAGCCAAAAGCGAGCATAACGTTTGATTGGTTTACGATAGAGACACGATTTTGGTGTCCATCCCTATGTTTGCCTTATTAGGAATTCAGTGGAACCATTTCTAATGATGTCAGGCTATGAACACCTGAATAAAATTCAAATTGGTTGCCATTTTTACCGAAAATATACCAGAGACACGATTGTTGGTGTATACCTATGTTTCATCATATGGGCAAGAACACAGTACTGGTACACAATTGTCCTGCCTTAATTAAAAGTGAAAGAGGGCAAGATGCCAAGTGGCTTGAAGGGATTAGCCTTGTCAGCAGACCAAGTCGCCATTTGGTTGGAGTCCTACCCCATCTGTGCCTATGTCACACTTGCCATAGAGTCCATATACTCAGCTAACGAGGAGATGAAGGAGGAGAACATAAGAAGGAGGGAGAGAAGAGGCGCATACTAGATACATATGACAGGAATCGTGTTTACGAGGAGTTGAAGAAGCATTCCCATCCTTTCAAAATTATGTAAACAAATCGCAAACGTCTAACCTGGAGTAAAGGTGCATATCTGGTAGTGAATATAAATATTACCGGTAGCATGTGTTTAGTTGTACGTGGGGTAAAAGCATTGTTAATGTTTGTGAAGAAAACTTATTGTAAAGTTGCTCACAATGTCATAAGATTGTCACACTTTCGTGTTGTTTCAATTTTGCTTGTAACCAGGGTTATTGTGCTGGTAGTCAACTGGCCTAGTGTTGTTACAACAGAACACAACAGTATATGCAGCAATGACATAACATCTAAGAAACAATATAGTAAGTCAACAAGCTACACATGAATAAGGTATATAAAAGTATAATATGGAATGCCAGCTTCTGTACCATAATAATACGGCATGTTAGAGACACAAATGTGTGTTTTGTAATCTAAAAATGGATTGTTGTATGTGTGTGTTTACTTCTATGTTTATGAATTTGAAATATGTAAATGTTATTTTGATGCATACATCAAAATGTAGCACTGAAACACTTCCTGCTCACCAGTATATCTGGAAAAGGACACCACTATAAATTCTTTTCTGACACTTATTGTTACATCTTGTCCACATTGTCAGATATGCGGGGCGCAGTGGCACAGTGGATAGAACATTGGACTCTCAATTGAGAGAACCCAGATTCGAATCCTGTGCTGCTGTATCGAACCTTGAACAAGTGTATTCACTTTATGATGCTTTAGTTCAATCAGCTATATAACTAAATATCCACCACTGGCTACCGACTGTGGTGTATATTTGTGTACGAATAGTATTCATGCATTAATTGCAGCATGGCCGAATGCTTCGCAGAGAAGTCGAAATGGTGTTCGATTGAACTGGTCTGCCAGGGAGTGAAGTGTAAGGAGCATTGAGCAGTATTGAGGACGGGATACTGTACTATATAAAAACATAAATTTTTTATTTTATAAACATAACAACTTGGTGGTGTACAATTAACCTGCTATATTTATTTGTAATTTGTGTTCTTTCACATGTAAATAATTTATTTTAGGTGCTTTTCATCATGCTAGTTTTGTGTATAATATTGTTATTTTTGACATTCTCCCTTATTAATAACTGATCTACAACATTTTACACAGTATTATTGCATTGTATTATAGATTGTTTGTATTTGCAAGAATTTTTGAAATAAATATAAATCATTGTAATAATTTGATAAAAACTCTTCTTTGCCATATGCAATTGTTTATTTCATTTTCATTTTGCCCGATTTTCGGTTTGCTCCCCACATGAGAGACATTAAATACACCACATTACACAGGTAGCTCTTATAACACAGAATCATAAGTACAGTTTTTATGAGTGTTATTCTTGGGTCAGATTGTGTTTGTAACATACAGTATATGGAAAAGTATCTGTCTGTAATAGTAATCGTGTGTAATGTAATTGTTGGCCTATTTGAAAGTTGCCTAGGTTTCAACTACAATGCAAGCAGTAAAATATGGGTATACTGATTATGTCAGATTTGCTGCAGCTGTTGGTATGTTATCCAATGTATGATACCAGCCAGAAAGTTATAAAAGATGTACAGACAGTGACTAAGCTATTGATGTAATCATGATTGCATGCACAAGTAAATACAATTGATTACACTCATTTTCTCAGTAATCAAACTCATACATTTTAACAGTAATCCAATTTGACGATATCTGTAACCAGGCCTGGGGTCAAGGACATTACAATGTAATATATATTACTATTATATAGTTTCCTTCCTATTAGAACTACATGTTGAATTTGATATATTACTATTACATTTGTAGCAATTTCTATTACTATTATTTTTTTCATCGGAACTATATAGTATAATACACGGTATGCATAAATATGTACCACACAATATAACTATCATATTTAGTATTATCTACTATCTACAAAGTTTGTGGATACAACATGTTTCCTTTTATATTTCAGTACGATGTAGGAATAAAAAACAAAACCAACTTCACCATCACTTTAACTTTTTGAATTATAATCACTGTAATTAAACAATACTGCACCACTGCTGCTGCTTGGTGGACAGTTGATTACTGGCACAAGTACAAATACATCAGGGTGCTTTTTACACCTCTGTTGTTTAGGCGTAGTAATATGTGGACAGCCACTAAACCCATACCGGCTTGTGTGAAAAGGATAGTTGGCATGAGAGCCAACTTCAAAGCCAGTCTACTGGTGTACCGGTAGACTGGCATTAAAGATTGACTTGCCTTGCAGTGCCACCTGGCAAATTAGTTCTCACTATGTCTCATTATATCTTGGCAAATTTATTGTCGCGTTTAAAATGAATTTACTGTAATGTCTATTGATGCATTTAGTGATTTTGCTCATTATATGTGAATACGTGTATATGTATGTCAGCTACTGTATGAAATTTAGATTATAATTTTTACTATGACGTGCTCATGTATTATTAGCTAAATTAGTTTGTAAATATATTATTGTTATTATTATACTATAATTATTATTCAAGGTTCTCGTGGCAGCGGCATTTAAATGCGTTAACGGAAGTCTCCTGTCCTATTGTATATACTCAATTATAATATGTATTTGTAATTACTGGTCTAATAAATGTCATTGATTCATTCATAGTACCTTACACACGAGTTACATCACGTTACCAAGCGATGTAACTCGTGTGTTTCGCTGTTATTTCCTTTATTGCTCAGCTAATAGTTGACCATACGAAAGCAAAAATTACCACCCAATTTCTTCTGCGCATGCCTTAGTGGCCACATGTCCAAAACACGTATTGCTCATGCAGAAAAATACACTCGTTCATGTTTCTGTTTTATCGTTGTCGTACAGTTAATCATGCATGAAGGTCCAATAATTATTAGTAACTTCTAAGTAGCCGACATATTCGTGTAATACGTATGATTAATATTTACACTGATAAGATTGGTCCGCAACTTCTATGAATTGAACTTCCAAAGTGGTACTTCACAATGGTCGTCGGGCAAGAGTATCTATCGTCGTTGATTGGCGGACGTAATTGGAATGGGTAATTCGATTTGACAGCTGCGTACCATCCTTGCGCGAGTATGTGTGTTTGTGTGGTTACGTGTGAGCGTACGTGCGTATGTGTATATACGTGTACATGAATGTGTGTTTGTGTGTGTGAGGGGGGTATACGCATGCGTGCGTACGTGCATGCGTACGTGCATGTGCATGCGTGTCTACCAATGTGTGTGTGCGCGTGTGCGCGTGTGCGCGTGTGCGCGTGTGCGCGTGTGCGCGAGTGTGTGCGTGTGCGTGTGGGCGCGTGTGTGTATGATGCATACATGTACGACACACGTACTGAAAACAAGTTGTGTTCGCTCTTTTCTTCAACTTAAGGAGTATGGAGTAAAGAGCATTGTTTTTTCTGGTTTGTTGCGAACATCCGAACTTCAAGAACAAATTTATATTGTTCTATTACTTTAACGAAAGTCTTTTTGATACCTAACTTTATCTGACTGGGTGGGCGATGTTGATGGCCTTAGTTATCCAGCCGCACGGATATTTGGAGACGAACGTTATGACCACTTCTACGACAACAACTGACCAGGACACAATAGTTAGATCAGGTAAACATCGTGCAACGACAAAGACATTGACCATCCTTGACGTCGATAAATGCGAGTAGCTTGTCTCTGCCTGGGAGTGCTACGTTCTACTTAAATGTGTATAATTACGAATTGTGAATACCAATGCTTCATATACATATTTGTTGCATCTATAAGAATTAAAGTACTTTATTATACAATGATTTGTATAATGTAAAGGTACATAGTATTTATTATGTGTACACACTATTGTTATGTTTGTAATATCCATAAAGTATGTAATTTATATTTGTATAACAACTCTATAATTAATTCATTTATTAGTGTAGCATTAATATTATTACTGTTATTATTACTATTTATAGTTATTATTTTTTGAGTAGCGCTTCCAAATTAGTGACATGTTATGTCTTAATGCGATTCTCCTTTACCTCTTTAGTTATGTTAAGTATTTCTATGTGTAAAGTTACTGTGAAAATATATCGTCTGTTTATCATCTGTCGTCTGTTCGTCTTTCTGACTGGCGTCTGTTTGATTGTCCGCCCGCCCGTCCCCCCGTCCGTCCTTCCGTCCGTCCGTCCGTCCGTCCGTCCGTCCGTCAGTCCGTCCGTCCGTCCGTCCGTCCGTCCGTCCGTCCGTCTAACTTGTTAGGTGTGCATCGATGTTGTCCATCCTCGTCAGTATCCGCATGGAGAACATATTACAAAGCATATCAAGGACACCGCGCAGCAGTTTGATGGTGTTGACGTGATTCCTTTCCTGTGTACTGTGTTGATGATACTTCTGCACCAATAATGTTAAGCATCTCGGCCATGTTCGCCACTTGCTACCAATACCTCAGCAGTTATGCGATTCGCACAAAGCGCTTTCCTTGATTTATCTGCTCTAGCAGCCTTTGAAGGTCCAACTGGTGCAGGTATGTAATCCGGAATGCGGTCAGTTGCATTCTCTGTTACTGACCAATTTATATTAAGACGTATCTCAAAGTAGATATCCAAACATTAAATAAACTCAACGCAACAATGTCAGGCATGTGCAATAAACTTACCATTTAATTAATTATGTTTTGTGTTTATTGACAATAAATAAATTCAAACGAAAACCTGAAATATGAATTTGACACAAATGTATTTCATGTTACAGGAAATACATTGCCATACAATTCATGGACTCGGCAACTATCGTGTCGGATGTTAAATTTACGGATATTGAACTGATAAAGTATCGACCAAACTCACACAATAAAGCAATATTAAGAGCGACTCGAAATATGCATCAGATCTGTCTAGCGCAAACTTAGCAACACCACGGTTATTCACACTAGCCATGGCCAAAGCAACGACACTGAGCTAGTATCAGTTTACACCCACCAGACAAAATTACGTGGAAAAAAAGTTGTTTCAATGTCATGTAAAATGTTGTAACGATGTTGGAAACTAGTTGGATTTGAAAGTTGAATCTATGCCATGGTTTGACGCCGTTTCGAAGTCAGGTTTCGACGTTGGCCCAATGTCAAGTTGCAGCGTGACATAAACATCATGTTCTGACGTTGAATCGATGTTGTGTTTCAACGTTTTGGCGAGGTTGAAAACTTATTGAATTTAAACGTTGTAACGACGTCATGTTTATACGTTGTTTCGACGTCATGTTTCGACTTTGTAGACGTGTAGAAAACGGGTTGGACTTGATAGTTCGGTTTTCCATGTCGTTTCGATATCTGGTTTCAACCCCAGCGGGCACACAATGTTGGTACGACGTCGATTAGTGGTTGGATATACGTTGCGACGTCGAACTATAAATACAATGTCGTTACAACGTCTGATCGTTAACGTTGTAAAAACATTGACATGTGACGTCCGTACAACGTTGCAATCACGTTGACAGCCCAGTCGGCCATGGGCCAGATATGCCCCTCGTGCACACCCCCACAACTCTACACACATGCTTTTTGAAGATTTAGGGTTCCTTGAAGATGATTTTAAGTGGTAACAGTGAAAAAGTTGGGTCTCACTACCCATTTCCAACCTATCTTGGATGGTACCCTGAAATATCGTATTTGTCGTCAATGTCGCGTGGTATTTAATCACCCACACCACAATCGTCATTGTATAGTCTTATATGTCTCAATATGTACTTATGATATGTCGAATTGAAGGTTTTCATCTGCTGATCATCACGGTAGCATTCAATATATATTTACTGTTATGGCGTGTGTCCTAATTAGCATAGAATAACTATACCCCATTCTCACTCGTGACCGCATATATGAAATTTTTGTCAAATATATAATTTTCCCTTGATCCCATGGCCTCTTTAAGATCAAAATCATAATGCATAACACTCTGCAGCATCATATCATTCATTTGATACCAAAATTGTCTTTCTGTCATTACAAATGGATTAGATATGATGCAAGTGTACCAACTGTAGCCTTTCGTCATAATACAAATTAAGAGTGGCGAGGATGCCGTGTACGCAAGGCCCTACATCACCGGAACGCATCGCGGTCATTATAACTTAACGAAGCATGTATAGCGCCAATGCTTGCATATGTTGCCTTGAAGAATGACATCCATGTATCTGAAAAACGTTTGAGTTCTGAAATACGTTTAGGATAAGTTCAGGTTTAAGTACCTCCAGCTGCATTATCATGCCCCACTGCTTATGCGAAGCTGCATATATGTCGGATACACATATATTGCATGTATGTACCCGCACCATGACGTGTCACCCCGGTCAGACTTATACATGTAATCTACATTCATCTTTGACCAACATATGTCATGCAATGTCGTTTTAATATCCCCAGATAACTTGGAACGCATTTAAAGGTGATACATTTTACTACGCCTATTACATTGACCTTTTCTGCCCGACCCCCGTTTCCAGGGTAATAAACAAATTGGCAAAATATCGGCATTGATTACATGGAAGAACTAAATATTATCCGTGAATAAAAGTTATTTAGATATATGTAATTGTTATTTGAGGCACCTTAATTAATTTATAGTAATATATGCAAATTAAGCTACTCGAATATGGAAGAAACACATTTTGAGTATTTTTGTATAAACAACCACCATGTTCTAGTTGCCATCATCATCATCATCATCACCACCGTCGTTACTGTGCAGCCGTAGTGTCACTTGGTTGGGCGACGGTCTCAGCATGTCAGCATGTCAGCATGTCAGCATGAGTAGTAATGAGGATAGGTGGAGGCTCGCCCCGCCCCTTTTTGACCTACTTTAGGCCTAACTCCATGCATAAAAAACGCCCTTATCTTTTTCGGGAACCTACTTATAAAAAAAGATCAAAGGGTTTTGTGTAACCTGAGAGAAATCGGGAACCTACTGATAAAAAACGTGATTGATGGCCTGTCACTTTTGATTGATGATATTGAGGTACCATCTAGCGATTATCCCAGTGATTAGTTTAGCCCTAGCGATCAACGTTAGGATATAACAGCGTCCCTAGTTACGTTCTTTATATAACCATACGGTTATAGCTAAAACCACCGTGGCTATATTATAGCTAAAACCACCGTGGTTATAAAGGCGCTAAATCCACTGTGTACGAGAATACCCGCTGTACCCTATGCCGCTGAGTGATTACAGCAGCAGCGGTGGCCTTTGATCTACGGCCTAGTTACGGGCGGTTAAATTTAGCTCTACGGCTAGCAGCTGTTAGCCGGTTCTGTAACGGCGTTGATTTCAGCTGGCTGGCGTTATTAAAACGAATCCCATGCATGCGTTTAAAAGCTATACTCAGCGGTCGGCCTGTTAAGGCAGGATGTTTATACGGTGGATAGACGAATGGACGCAAAATGGTGGTATGTTTTTATATAGCCGATACTATCAAAACGAAACGAGGCGCATGCATGTGTTTAGCATTTAAAAGCTGTACTCAACGGCACGGTAAGGCAGGCTGCTTAAAGGCGATATATAGACGAGTGAACGCAAAATTGTGTAAGTTATCTTTGTTTATTAATAAAATTCACGGTGGTGCCGTGAACCAGGCGGGGCGGCCCTGAGCTTGGCTCAAGTGTGGTAGCCGAGCTGTTCGTGAACGGTCCGCGTCAAACTGTCGTTGCAGTAACGTCGAGCGACCGGCTGGCTCTAACGGCAAGTTAAAGCCGCGTCGCTCGTATTGTTCGTTAGCGGGGACAGGCGTGTACCATGATCCATCAGCCCCGCGTACGGTAAACGATGAGATGAGACCGCCGGCATAATCATCGTCGTCATCTGAAGCCCTGTCGGCTATGAACGGGGAGGTAGTGGAGAGGATTTCATCGTCTGTCAATCCCGGGAAGCCGGCTGGATCATCGTCTTCTGACCCCCGGAAGTCGACGGGCGTTGGTGCGCGTGGCACGGCGGGGACGCGACAGACAGGCCTATCGTCGGCGTTTCCCCGTGTCGGCAGTATGATAGGGCGTGGCAGGTGGATTCTGTGAATAACGCATTTGACAATTAAATAAAAGTAATTACATATAGGAAAATGTACTAAATAATAAGTTATAAAAGTAATTAATAAAGAATGAAAACGTACATCTGTACTAAATATAAGTAATTAAATAATAAGTTATAAAAGTAATTAATAAAGAACGAAAACTTACAGCTGTACTAAATATTAATTAATAAAGAATTACATATATAATTAAAGAATATAAAGAATTACATATAGGATACTAAATAATAAGTTATAAAAGTAATTAATAAAGAATGAAAACTTACATCTGTACTAAATATAAATTATAAAAGTAATTAATAAAGAATGAAAACTTACAGCTGTACTAAATAGTAATTAATAAAGAATTATATATATAATTAAAGAATATAAAGAATTACAGATAGGATACTAAATAATAAGTTATAAAAGTAAATAATAAGAAATAAATAAAAATACAACGTACAGCTGTTCGTTGGCGGCGGCAGGCTCTCGCGTAGCGGGCGTCAGGGAGGCGGCCATGATCGAAAATGAGCAAAGACCGTTGCATTATTTTCTAAAGTCAGTTATGCGTTAAGTGCGCATGCGCGAAAGTGACGTAAAACATCGAAGGCAAAGAGATCAAAATAGCAATAAACGAACGTTTAAATGCATAAAATGAAGCGTTGTATACGCTTAGTTAGGGATCAGGCATATTGTGGAGTATTAATAATAGAGAAATTCGATGTGAAAGTCACATTTGACAACGAACGCACTAACGTGAACGTAGATTTTTTTCTTGGCAATAATTAGAAACCGAATGGTGACGCAAACCAGCTGCGGCGCGCGTGACGCTAATGGGTGCGATAGCTTATCGTGATCGGAATGCGAAGAGAGAACAATGCTCTTTCCAAAACCTAACCGAATCGTTAAAAGTATGAATTTAAGCGTTGTGTAGGATCAGTGGAGAGTAGGGAATTGTGTAGTGTTATTATTTTATTAAAATTGGCTGTAAATAAACGTTTGTCAACGAACGCACTACATGACCGTTCATTTTTTTCCGAAAGCAAAAGACATCGGATACTAGGCAGTTATGCGTTAGAACGCATGCGTGAAATGTTGTAATAGAACCGTCGATTAGGGCGTTAGGTGTTAAGCGCGCATGCGCCGTATGTTGCTTATATAAACCGGTTGAAAAATTGCTATGTGGTATAACGCAAGTGGTCTGACTTATTACAGCAGCAGCAGACGTCCTTCCACCGCGAGAATGGCCGATAATATCGAGATGACGACACCGGCGAAAAAGCTTAAGGCGATGCGTAAGCAGGCGTCTAAGGCGAGCGGTAGTCAGCAGCAGCAGCAACCGTTAGCAGCAGCGGAGACAACGCCTGCTGCTAAGAGACCCGTGTTGGTTATAGCGTCGCCGATCGGGCGTAAACGTGGGGCTGATGAAGCGGCTTTGGAGCAACCGACTCGGCGCGCGTCGCTTGAGAGAGAGTGCAGCACTGCAACGTCGTCATAGGCTACATTGGTGAGTGTGAGGGAGCTGGCGTGCGCTAAGAACGGCGTATATAAACTTAAGACGCCGCCTTTATCGAGGCTGTGTCTTACAAAGACCAGTGCACTTATAGGGGATGTTCCCATTGCCGGCGCAAGCTGTATCAGAAAACCACAGATGGCATTATGCTATGTCGAACCCACGGTGAATAGGATGTGGTGAAAAATTTCTTTACGCTGCGTGTGATGATACGAGACGGCGATGACGAAGAAGATGAGCTTTGGCTTACGCTGTTTGACACGCAAATGGCTAAGCTCGTTGAGTACCGGGCTGATTACTTGGTGGAATTAAATGAGGAGGAGCTTCGTGATACTGTACTTGAGTTAACAAGTACGAAAGTGGAGCTCAGTGTGCGTAAGACGACCTGGCAAGGCGAGGCGTCTTATACGGTGCGCACACTGAAGAGATACGTCGACGACGACGACGACTACTAATGGGTTTCTTGTGTTGTTTGTGTATAGGAGTCCCCGCTGGTGGCAGCGTTGCTGACGCGTAAACCGACAAGAGACGAGGCTGCGCGCCTACTAGCCGAGATAGCCGACAATTACATAATGGCCTGGTGTTCAGCTTACGAAGCGATGAACGCCTACTAGTCGAGATACATAATAGCACGGTGCTCAGCTTACGAACTTATTTAAAGCATGACATTTATTTTGTTTTGTCTGTAGGAGGTGCGCCGCGTACTGCTGGACATGTTAGCGAATAACGAAAGGATGCGTGCAAGGTACGCGGAGGTTGCCTTGTTCGTACAAACACTGCTGGACCGGACAGTGACGGATAGTGAGACGAAAGATGCTGCGCTGCTGGCTCGTGTTACTGCTGAAAAAGAGGCGGACTAATAATAATGTGTGTTTGTAGAGAGCACAGCGGCTTGAACGTACCACTGAGGATGCTGCGTTCGAGAGACTACTACTGAAGTACGACGATGATGCGCGTGCAAAGTATGCGCACGCGTTACGGTCGTGCGCACGATCGCCGTGGGACTGGGAAGAGTAATTATAATGTATGTTTGTAGGCGCCTTGCTGACGCTAGGACATGCTTTGTGCTGTAGGGATGCGCGGGCGTCGTCGATAACGCGTTGGATGCTATCATCGAGGAGGCGCTTGGTGCGCCGCCGGCTTACGAAAGTCTGCACCAGATCGTGCCGTCGTGTTGTTGGAATCCATCACCGTCGGAAGTGATACAACGACACGTCGTCGAGACGGGGCGGGGTCAGTTGGCTTGTCAATATGAACGACACGCGATGTCCCTTCTCGCCGAACACCTCGGTGAGATGATACTGGAGATGGCGCGTGATCGATGCGGTGCTTGCGAGGTCAATGAAGGCTGTCCGTATGTGCATATGGTCGGCTATCGCGCGGGTCGGCCTACTCGTGTGTACGCACAGCGCTACGACAACGTAGCCGACTTCGTCACGCATCACTTCAACGCCGTGTTGGAAACGTGTCTACATCGATCGCTGATACCGACCTTCGTACGTCTCGTGCAGCTACTACACGTTAAGGCGCACGGACAGCAACCGGGGCGTGCGGGGGAACTGTATTTGGTCCAGTTCGTGTCGGATTGGCTACTTGGCACGGATTGGCGCGACTTCGTCAACCGCGCTCGACTGGAATCGGCAGTGCACGTGTACATCCAGTGCAGAAGCGGCCTTTAATCTGAATGAACATTACTGCTTATTCTGCTGATTTGCTTTTAATAACAAAAAATCGCTTTACGTTGTACGATACTCTTAATAAAACGTTGAAAATGTACGTTCCGTTTCCGAGTTATTTAACAAAACACACACACACACATTACTTAACACTAAGTGTTCGAAAGCAACCACCACCACCACAACACTGCGCATGTCCGTACCACCACCGCAACAACACCGCGCATCGTTACTTAACAAAACCGCCACCCCCACGTTACTTAACAAAACACTGCGCATGTCCGTACCACCACCACCACCACCACAGTACCTCTGTTATAAATAGGGGTGCTCGAAAAAGTAGCAGCACAAAAAAGTATGCCGCCTACTAGGTGGCAATGTCCGAAATGCGGTACTTATTTCGCGAAACAGTCGACGTTAGAACGACACGCGAAGAGTTCGAAACGATGCGGCGATAACGCGCTATGCGTAAAGCGACGAGTGTCCGAAATGCGGCGCAACGTACAGTACGCGCGCCGCTATGCTACGGCACCTGAGGGAACGGTGCGGTCGTCAGGTGTCGCCACCTCCCGATGATTCCAATCCACCACCACCACCATCATCCGACGCTCTTCAACGCGTCGTGGACGAGCATCGACGTAGCATAGAGACGTCGGTAGCGCTCTGTGTCGTGCAGTCCCGCTACAACTATCGCATGTCCGCCTGTACGAGTACGCGGGTGCTCGAACCGCGTCTGAGGGTTAAGTTTCGCGAACAAAAGATTGCGTTTAAAATAAACGTAAGCTATGATTTCGTGTTACGCCACAAGGTGTCGGGTCGTTACCGCTATTTTCACTCGTCCTGTAACTGCTGCGGTCGCCTTCTCAAAACGCCCGCCCTCGTTACCGATAGCCGTTCTTTCGAACGATTCCTCGACGTCGTGCGCACGACCGACGTACTACAGTACGTCATCGCCCAGCGTCCCGAATCGGGGTGGGTGGTCGAGCTCGTAACGAACGCCACCTATTTCGTGAACGCCATCCTAAACCATCCTATCGGGTGCGTGGGCACCGCGCTCCCCGCCTACGTGCGCAACAATAGGCACGTCGTGACGTTGACGAACGATCGTCGAGGCACGCCCTACGACGATCATCTATGCCTCTTCCGGTGCATCGGCGGTCGCGGAACGCGGAACGGCCCCAAAATAAATACGACCCGTTTAACGCGAGTCGCTAAACAACTGCGCGCGCGCTACGGCACGACGACGACGAACGGCGTGCGCCTGAACGAACTGGAACGCGAGGAGACGGTTTTCGGAATCAACATCGCCGTCTATCGAATGACGGCGGCTGGCGCCGCCGAACTAGTCCGTCGGTCGATCGAAATGCACCCCACGACCCTGAACGGCAACTTGTACGAGAAGCACTTCTCGTACATAGTAGACCTGCGCGCGTACGCGAAAACGTACAAGTGCTCGAAATGCGGCAACTCCCTCTGGCGGTACCCGTCGACGTTACGACGTCACGAAGCGACGTGCGAAGGCAGTGTTCGTGACGTGTTCCCCGGCGGCGTCTACAGACCGACGCCGTCCGTATTTCAGCGGCTCGACGACGAAGGTATCGACGTCGGCGACGACGATCTGCGCTACTATCAGTACCGCGCGACATTCGATTTTGAATGTTATTTTGCCGCCAACGATCTGCCGCCGGATACCGACAAATGTCGGTGGCTAGCGCGACACGAACTGCTCAGCGTGAGCGTCGCGTCGAACGTGCCCGGACACGAAGCGGCGCGCTGTTACGTCACGAACGGTGATTCGGCCGAACTAGCGCGCCGCCTCATCGATGACCTGGAAGCCGTGAGCGCAGCGGCGTGCGCGGCACTACGCCCCCGCTATGACGCGGTCTTCGAGGCTCTCGAAGCGCTCGACGACGACTGGCGGCGACGACGCGACGACGACAACGATGCGTCACCGTACGCCGCACTCGCCGACCGCCTGTGGACGCACCTTCGTCAAATGCCCGTACTGGGCTTCAACAGCCGTAAGTACGATTTGAATGTCGTCAAAAAGTACTTGACCCTCCTGCTCATAACCGACGACGCGCAGCACACATCGTCGGCGTTCACCATTAAACGACAGAACAATTACATGTGCCTGACGACGTCGACGTTGACATTTCTCGACATAACTAATTACCTCGCGCCCGGTGTCAGCTACGAGCGCTATCTGAAAGCGTACGGCTGCGCGGCGACGAAGGGGTACTTTCCGTACGAATATATCGGTTGGAACCGCGGCTTCCAGGTGAAAAACTCGTCCGTGTTGACGTACGTTCAAGAGCGCGCGGCGTTGAGCTATTTCTACGCTAAACGCCGCGTGCTCGACGACGGTGTCACCACGGCACCGATACTCGTCTAACACGACTCGTCTAACTCGACTAGGGTGGGGGCCGCCTAGGGGTAGGGTTCTGTATGTATGTATGTAGGTAGGGTAATAAAACACAATTGCGTACATTTCATCGGTATTTTATTACTATACACGTAAAAGCGAAGCGTTAATGTGGCCTTAGCCAATCGAATACGAGACGGTCATTGTCCACCCGATTGGTGCCGAATAGGTTCTGGAACGACGTCAACGGCATGGCGCGACATCGGAGGAGTAGGTAGGCGACGCAATATTGTCCGCACACGTTAGAGACGACGCTCTGCAATCGCTTGTCGTTGTACGTCCACGCGTCGCCGCAGTGTCGGTGCAGGAAGGCGCGGAGGTCGGCGTGCAGCGGCGGCAGACCGTACGAATCGAAGTACTCGCCGACGCCTCGCCGATCGACGTAGACGGCCACCCAGTGATCCCCCGGTTCGCCGCCGTCGTCGGTATTGCACACGAAGGCCATCGGGTAAGTGGCGGCGGCGGCGGCAGTGGTAAGTAGCGCGTCTTTAGGCACGACGCCGACGACGATGCGTTTAGCGTACGCGTCGCGTTCCAGGCGACGCATCAGTTGGAACGTATCCATTACGACGTACAGTCGTACAGGACGTTCCGGGTCCGATCGATCTCCATCACCGTCTCGAATTCTGCATACACGATGACGTTCATCGGTCGGGCTAGCGGCGTCGTGAACTGCATTTCAGCGCCCACGGTCCCCTGACGCACGACGTTGAAATGGTCCCCGTCGCAACAGTCGGGGGTCAGGTCGAAAGCGAAGACGGTGTAGCCGGCTTCTAAGTCCGAGCGCGATATGTCGTTCCCCTCGTCCTCGCCCGCCTTTCCGGTGGCCTCGAAGAGATTCATGTAGCTTCGTATGCACCGGTGGTGTGGGAAGTCCGGCTGCAGCGGCTTGCTCGGCACCTGACGTCCGTCGACGATGAGCGCGAGGAAGTTTATGTCGTTGTGCTGCGCGTTCAACGGATTTCTAGTGTAGTCTCCGTTGTAGGCGGCGTTGTCGATCATCATCAGGATTATGCGTTTCGGAATCGCACCCATGTACAGGTTCTCGTGCGTGTGCGATAGCGTACCCGCGGTTATCGAGAACGACTTGCAGTCGACGCGGCGCATCGGAAACTTAGCTGTTCCCAAAGTCCACGCTTTGATATGACCCAGCTGGACTTCCGGGTTCAACTTCACTTTTCGGACGTACAGGCAAATCGAGCGTATCACGATACGCCACCCCGGCGCGGCAGCAGGGCCCATGAGCGCGAAGGCGTCCTTCGAGTGGACCATGCGTATTTTCGTGTCGATGCCGCTCGGTATGAGGCGGTTTAGCATAAACGCGTCGACGTGCAGGTGTCCCATCATCTCCACCTCGGCGCTGGCCGCCGTCAGGTCGCGCCGCGCTACGAACCCGGTGTTGTCGTCCCCGCGCGCGGTCATGTGTCCGGCGCTGTCTTTGTACCACAACGACCCCGTGAGATGCGATCGTTTTGCGTCGCTACCGTAACTCAGCAGGGTCTCGATGTAGGCCCGGTACGCGTACGTATTGGTCGACGGCGTCACGAGCGTACCGTTCAGCGACACGTCGATTTGACTGAACATCGAATGGAGGAAATTGTTGACCGGCGCCACGGTGGCGCCGGCCGCCAGATCGTTACCATCCCCCTGAACCATTTTGAAGCGGACGTACGTTTGAAGACTCGCCAGGTCCGTGTAGTCGTTACCCGACCCCGGAATGAGGAACTCGATAGGACCGCCGGCGTCGAGAGCCGTCAGCGGTTGGTAGACGGTCCACTGACTGCTCTCGATGCTCTTCTGCGTCATCGGTTCGGTGAACAGGTCCAGTTCGGCCTTCACGCCCTCGCACGCTGTATTTACGAACGCCATCGTTACGCGTCGAATATATCGACCGATCGACGCCCTCTCTTCCGTCTACTGACGGTCGTCGCCGTTCGACGCGGCTTCTTTATAGGCGGCACTTTTTTCATCCGCCTCTTCGACGCCGGCCCTTTCAATAGGCCGTCGAGAAGATCGACGCCGGCCTCCTTCGCGCGTCGTTTTACCGACGCTTTCAGATTGCCGCCGCCGACGACGTCCCGCGCCACGTGCACGCCGGTTTTGAGCGCGCGTTTTCCCAACGCCATGGCACCTGTCTTAAAAAGCGGCATGACGCTTCGAAACAGGCTCCCGAAGATATTACCCAGACCGTATCCTCGTTGACCCCGACCGCCGATGAAGACCGGCAGTTGACCGCCGACCTGTCGAACGTAGTAGTCCTCGTACGGGTTCGGCATCGTGGTTAAAACAATCTCGATTTACAGCGTCTGATGTGAAGCGTCGCCACTAGCTTCCCCCGCTCGAATGGTATCGGTTAACCGCAATCGTCTCTTATATCGACCTCGATCGTATCGAATTGATGCCGCAGCAGCTTCACGTATTGGACGCGGTCGAACGTTTCCGAAATAACGCTACCGTTCGTACCGAAGACGGCGATGTTTCGAAGGAGCGGCGCGTACACGTCGCCGACGACGCGCGATTCCACGAGATCCGTGTACACGTACAGGGTGTCGACGCCCGCCTTCATATCCACCGTATTGCGACCTTCGTACGCGAACGTGTACGCGGCGGGGCTGGTCTCGATAACGACGACTTCCGGTTCGGGGCCCATCATCGGGGGACTTACGGTAACGTTCTTATGGAAACCTAGTACGCTCTTCAGACGGCTCGTATCGGGTAGGGTAAAGGCGACACCCGCCGACATACGCAGCGTCATTCGGTTAGAGACGCCGCTGTACTCTAGACGCACCTTTACCTTATCGGTGCACAATTTCATTAGCGCCTCGTTGACCTCGCGCAGTAGCACGTAAACGTTGTTGTAGAAACCGTGAGTAATCGTACCCTGCCGGTATATCCCGATACCGTCCATGGTCGTGAAAAGACCCATCTCACCTCGTGGCGCCGACAGGTAGAAGGTGGCGTCCGCCTCTCTCACGTTGTACCACGTGTGCGGGTACTGTCGCTTCACCAGTCCGCATTCCCATTCTCCGCCAGGCAGGTCAAAACGTCGCGTCAGCGTCGTGATGTAGTGCGTCAACGTATTTTCGGGGTGCCGCTTCATAGACGCGTTGCTCGGTAGCGTCAGGTAAAAGTCAGACGATACCGCCATCGTCTCGTCGTCGTCGACCGCCGCTCATAGACGGACTTGGGAGCAGGTAGCCGAGACAGCTGCTCAACAGCGCCGTCCACAGGTTGGAGTCGCCTTGACCCCGCGTCAGATTGTATATACTAACGGCAATGACGAAGTACAGGACGATGTCCTGACAGAGGAATACGATTTCGGCCTTTGGGCATTCGTTACCGCAGAGCCGCCATGGAACGGGTTCGTGGACGGTGGAGTCGTCGGCGTTCTCGACGGCGTCGACGGAGTCCTCGTTGGTAGTCTTCGTCGACCGCTCTGAACCAGTAGCGGCGTCGACGGAGTCCTCTTTGGTAGTCTTCTTCGGCTACTCGTCCCTCGCCGCCTCCTGCGGTCTGCGGCTACAGCAGGGGCCCTTATACGGGAGGAGCGACGTTCCCCTTCATAAGCATGACTCGTGCAGCCGCCAGCATTCCTCGTGACGCGTCCAACGCATGCCGCGCTATTATAGGTCCACGAGCGCCGCGGCGTCGATCCATCTATTGAAGGAGGCCGGGTAACCGCTCCATTTTACGAGCGCCTCCGACCCGCCGCCGCGACGACGTCGCCGCTGCAGAACCGCCTCCACGCGATATAGTTTGTCCTTCGGAACGACTACGCGTTGTATTTCCTGTTCGTAGAAGGCGCCCTCTACCGGTGTCCCGGCGTCGTCCTTCAGGCGATAAACGGGCGGTTTGGACGGATGCACCTCTACGACGGTGAAGAGCTCCTCGCTCCAGTTAGGCATGTATCCTTTTTTGAATTGACCCCTCGTCTTACTGATACGCACGCGATCTCCTTCGCGAAGTTTCGGTTTTTTTCCGCCCGCCGCCGCCGCCGTACAGGCGTTGCCATACGTCCTCCTGATTCGTCCCGTAGACGCTCGCCGGCGTCCTACCGATGCTTCGATGATAAGCGTTGTTGTACGAATGCACGAAATCCGGTAACGCCTCTACGTAGCGCAGCGTCTCGTGTTTCGTAAAATAACGCCACATGCGCGTTTTCAAAGTCCGATTGAATCGTTCCACGACGCTCGCTTTAGTCTCCTCGTTATGCGTCACGAAATGATGAACGCCGTGACTCTTTAGGAACGTTTGCAGGGGTCGGTTCAGAAACTCGGTCCCCTTATCGGTCTGAAGCGCGTTCGGCGGCTGTTGCGCGTCGTTCAGCAGACGCGCGAAGGCCGCGACGAGTGACGCGCCGGACTTACTCTTCAACGGAACGCACCACGCCCGCTTCGAAAACACGTCGATGACCGTCAATAGCAATGTTATACCGTCGTTTTTTTTTTTTTAGCCTAGTCAAGTCCACCAGATCGGCTTGCCACTGCTGGTTTTGACCGCCCACGATGACGCAACGTCGTTTGAAACGTCTTTTAACCGGTTGTGTGTAAGGTATAAGCGTCCAGCGCCGCTAGCCACCTCTCGACATCCGGTCGTCGTCGTCCCCCCTTTGACGCCCGGTGCAACGCGTCGACGCCTCCGTAACTACCCGCCCGTTTCGGATCGAAGTAGAGTTCATTCAGTTCAACGTCGTCGTCGTTTCGTTATCGAAGGTTTCGTTTTGGACGACGACGACGACTCCACCCGGACACCATGACGACGACGACGACCAATGAACGACGAATATTATATAGAGAGCGATAACCGTGATGACGAGACCGACGACGACGACCGTTCGTTGTATCGGCGGCATCGTCACATCGATTCCCACGTCACGACGTCCAACGCTCCTTGTCTCTTTCTAGAACGTCGTCTTCGTGCCGCCTTCCCCGCTGAACTGACCGCCGCCGACGCCTCCGACTCCTCTTCTCTTTGCCGCCTCCGTCGCTCCATGTACTCCCGATAGCGCGGGTTGCCGACGAACTCCATAGGAATGTTCATACCCTTCATGCTCAACCCGAAAGCTCGCCATCCTAGGGGCTGCGTCGTCTTCGTTCTCGTTCGCATGAGATCGTTCACTAGATCGACCATGTTACTCCCCGCGATCGTTTTACCGTCGTACACGAATTCGCCGCGGTCGTTCCATCGACACAACGGATCGGCTTTCATTTTCGCGATAAGTAGACTCGCCTTCCCTTTCAGCGTTTTCGGCATGCTGGCTACGATTTCGCGCTCTACGGCCTCCGACGATGGCGCCGCCACCGCGGGCTGTGGTATCTCGCCGTCGTTGACCATCGACACGCGTACCGGTTGCGCCGCTCGAGCCGCCTCTATAGTGTTGTAGCGACTCAGCAGTTGATTGTACGACACCACCTTATCGCGTTCGGATAAATCCGATCGCTCTAGAATATCTTTCATATCGCTGTCCAGGCTACTCAGTACACGTGATCGGGGCGTGCTGCTCGACGGCTGCTGTGGCTGAAGGAGACTTTCCACCAATCGCGGGTCGACCAACGCCATCTTCTTCGCGTACTGCATCGATTAACCCCCGATGATCTGTTTGAGTAGTGGCAGGAGAACGGTGCTCGCTAACGGTGCTATCAGGGCCGTCAGAAAACCACCCGCCCCTGTTTGCAAGATGGCTCGCTTCCGCTTCACCGGAATTCGTTTGTTGACCAGGTCACGCAGGTGATCTCTGTATTTCGTCAACACGCGTTTCTGCTTCGGCGACACCTTCACGTTCCCTCTCAGAATATTGTACGCGCAATCGCACAGACTACACATGAGACCGACCTCCGAGTGGGCGAGAACGGCTTTTCGCAGATCGATGTTCCGCTTATGTCTATCCATCAACTGCAGGGCGAAAATGTGTCTCTTCAGGCGTTGCTCCGAGACCGTTGTCGCCGCCGCCTTTGGTCGTCGCTTCGCCGCTACCACCGCTCGTCTTCCCGTCATACCGACTAATGCGTACGCGGCGACGTCCCTCTCTACTTATAGTTGACCACCACCCTTCCGTACGTAGACGTAGTGAAGGGGGTCGTCCGGAAATATACACGTACGCAGGCGCATGTACTCTTCCGTTTCCTGTTTCAGATCGACGAAGAGATAGCCGCACGCCGCCGACGTCGCGTCTTTGAAAGCCTCTATCATGTACTTGACCTTTCCCGGGTACATCTGTTTCGCTAGGTGACCTACTTGACCAGCGTCTCGGGGGTTCTTGAATAGCGCTAAGTATTGGGCGTTCAGGCTGATTGTGCGGTTTTCTTTCCCTTTCGGAAACATGTTCTGTCGGAGTTGTACGACCGACGTATTACAATGATGACTTTTTTTAGTAAATAGTTCCGTCACCCCGCTATCGGCTTCCTCCATGAGGTCGTCGAGTACTAAAAGCGTCCTCTTTTTACCGTCTAAATGCGTCGTAGTCGGCAGGCCGTCTACGAACTCTATTTCCGGAGACATAGACGCGTAGGCGGTCTGCCACTGCCCGTAACACCACAGGATTTTTTCGGGCGGCGGATCGATCATAGCGTGTCGTATCAGACGGTCGACGAACGTCGTCTTACCGCATCCCGTAGGCCCTGATATTATACACGTAAACGGATGCTTCAACAACGGTCCGCCCATTTTCACGACTGATACTGGCTGAGGTTTTTTACGCGTCTTTATAAGCGTCGCGCACCTCCATCAACAGTTTACCGAGCTTGTTCTCCCCCTTAACGTCCCCGATCCTGGTACCCCAGAAACCCTCCCTACTCGGTACCCACTCCACCAATTCGGCGTCCCCGGTGGCCAACAGGTCGGCCTTCAACTCCCCGCCGAACTTACTCATCAACAGGCCCTTCATACAAGCGACCCTAACGACGTTCCATTCGGTTCCCGTTCTCTTTTTTCGTATTCCGTGACTGAGTCGTTTCGCTACGTAGGGCGATCGCGCTCTTTTGATACACGCGGCGCATTCGAGGTCTTCGTTGAACATCGCTTTCCTATACTGATAGGCGTGCTCGACGGATCGGAAGACCCGACCGTACGCCGTCAATCGGCACTTGTACATATTCGACAAGAACGAGCGCGTTCCGCCAAACTTTATAGGTTCCGACGACAACATGACTACTACCGATAACCCGCTACCGACACCGCTTATATAGAACGTCACCGACGCTAGATGGCGCATCTAAAAAGGTGCCGACGTACGGATTCGGACCCGGAATCTTGCGATCCCTAGTCGAACGCGCTCCCAGGAGAGCTAATCCGGCGCCGGCGTCTATGAGTGGTTTTATCTCGGTTATATTATCGCTTACGAGGTTGATCGCTAGGGACGCTACGTCGTTGATCGCTAGGGGGTGGGACGTTGATCGCTAGGGCTAAACTAATCACTGGGATAATCGCTAGATGGCACCTCAATATCATCAATCAAAAGTGACAGGCCATCAATCACGTTTTTTATAAGTAGGTTCCCGATTTCTCTCAGGTTACACAAAACCCTTTGATCTTTTTTTATAAGTAGGTTCCCGAAAAAGATAAGGACGTTTTTTATGCATGGAGTTAGGCCTAAAGTAGGTCAAAAAGGGGCGGGGCGAGCCTCCACCTATCCTCATTACTACTAGCATGTTTCCAAATCTGCCTGCTTTGCACTATCCTATGTCAGATGGTGTCCTTCCATTGCTCGTCTAGTTCATCTCTCCACCGTCTCGCCGGTCTTTCTCTAGATCGTTTCCCTTCGAAAGGTCTCCAGGTTGTGATACGCGATGTCCATCGGTTATCTCGTAGTCTGCTGATATGCCCTGCCCAGGTCCACTTCTATCTTCTGATTTGTTCTACAACGTCTATCTGCCATAGATATGATAGAACTGCCTTTCATCCCTTTAATTGATTAACTTAATTGGTCATGTAGGGTTTAAGTGGTTTAAGGTTGGCTTAATGCAATACCAGCATGCCTTACAAATGACGTCACATATTGCGCGGCATTGAATATGTGTACTATCGAAGTAGGAGACTGCCAAGTAATCGATAAATATTTGCAAGTAAGTGTTACCATCCGATTTTATTAGGTTAACGGTTTTGTTTGTTAATGCACATAAAACAGACAGAACAAACACATAATTTATCAACATGTAGTTTGCGTGCTTTCAGCGATTTTAAACTGAACATATACGAGTGGTGTGAGTGTTGCTTTAGCCCTCAGTTAATTCTCAATAACTTGTTTTATATATTGTCCCAGAGAGGTAATTTTATCACTTATTAGTCCACGTGACCCCAAGCATATTTATGTTATAAAATATTTGCGCACTTTTGAGGCAAATGTTCCGGTTGATTACAACATGCGCGTTTTATCGTTCATTTCATGTGCGCGGCACCCTCACGCACGACCGCAGCGGTGCAGACTGGCACAAACCACAGCGTTGTTTGGTCCTCGAAATACACTAAGACGCAATATTTTGTACCGTAGATATGCCAGGGATTATGTGAACTGATTGAATTATAACGCAATGAGCTCTCAAACTTATGCAAACAAAGTTATAACGGCAAAATCGAGGTGGGTCCGGATTCTACACAACTCTCAAGTGCTAAGCAGGACGCTAGAATTGAAAATATGTAATTATTGTTGATGCTGACATCACTGTTACACCATGGCAGCACACATACCTGCAGTTAAATTTCCATTCCTGCCATTTGGTCCTACGTCTATGTTTGACGCCTTAATGTTATGTATCAGTTGTAATGTGTTCAATCCATCATTCCACGTGTCTTTGTTATTTCCAAGCGTTTTATCAATTTTCTTAATTTCTCCTTCCAGGTCTAGCCACCAAATGTTTTCAGGCTGTTCTCTGGCTCTTCCCTTCCATGTCAGGGTCTCTCTTCGTGTTTCAGAGTGTATATCTCGTCACCATTTCTCTTGTTGATTTCTCTCCTGAATATTAGTACGTCTCTTCCATCTGTAACTAATCTTGTCAGACCATTTTCAATTCATTGTGTTTTTGAACACTGACATTTAATGTAGATTGCATGACTTGCCTGATGAAATGACAAGTCACACAAAAGGATAGCTTATAACAGAGTGAGGTCTTGGATGCAGTTTTATCTACGGCGATGGAGGATGTGTAATGCTGAAGTGCAGAGTATAGCAGCAGTGATGAAAACCCTTTTGTTGAGGAGGCTGCCAATCGTGTAGTTCAGAACATAGTCGTGTTGCTGATCTTAGTTTCAATACCGGCAAGTTCTAGTCAACAGATTAACCATGCGGAAGAAATATCATCGGTATAAAACGAGAGCAATGCGGGCGCTTTTCCATGTGTTAATTGGATAGTTTCGTCACTTCGTTATTAACGTTATCAAGGATATAGTAAGATAACCAAATCGGCGTATATTTTCCTACTGACGTCCAAAGTGAATCGTCGGTAATTACAAACTAAGTAGATTGAGAAATAACAGTCATTGTATGATGTTCAATAATACAGGTGTAACACTTTCATATATTGTGGCCTGTATATATAGCAAAGTAAACTGGTGATAGTAACTTTACAGGAACATGGAATAGTCCATAAAGTGTTAATTGTTTAAAAAATGTGGATGAACACGTATTGAGTGGGTAATGTTTAGTCTTGCTGTAGGACGGTGTCGCTATCTCGTGGCTAAATCTGACACATTTTCCTATTTGTGTTTGAAAATACACTGTGTAGCGCCACCGCACGTTTTCCTATAATTCACATGCGCAGCCGCGAAAACTGGTGATATTCGAACAGGACAATTAAGGTACATAAAACATTCCTTTAATTAGAGTAAACACGTATGGCTTATCATAGTCATATAATTTAGTATGTAAACAAAATATATGAGTGTCGTCCACATTGAAGCTATTGTGACAACCGATGTGATGCCTGCATTTAGTTTATGCCAAGCTTACTATACGCACCCTCTGCGCTACTACCGAGGAGAGTATGCATGTTGCGTCCTTACATAAAAGGTGGACTTGTACCAAAGAGATTGGACACATTGGAAAACATTCTAAGTACATTTGGTGACGAAGAGTTGTGGCTGTTATACAATGATCGGATAAAACGTAGACGATATTAATTTAGGATAATAAACTTCAATTAAGCTCTCTACTTGGCATTGCTCAGATACAGCAAACATAAAATTATTAATTACGTAACTCAGTCGCAAAGCAGAACCGGAACATACTTTCAGACGATACTTACTTCCGGCACGCTCACCCAATTGTCTTCTAACCCTTCCTGCAATGAATGAGTTCAGTAATTAAATGCAGTTTTATGAATTAATCACACAGCATAACACAGCTCATTGCAAATCTGTGATACGAGCGTGATCATGGAATAATACTAAAATATTTAACCAATGTAACTATGTGGAATGTGCACCACTGACACTACTAAAACCGTATTATGCATGTGTGTATTTGTTGGGCGGATTAGCATAAAGATTGTTCAGTTTGGAATACGATTGTAACACTTTGCATACATATACAACTTGGGTCCCTGAAGATTTCCAGATGTAGTGTCAATTTAACAGCACCCCTGGTGGCCTACAGCGCCACCTCGTAGTCGAACTTTGTCTGTGTTACAGGTTCTCGTCATAGCTTTAAAAACATTTGATCAATTATGATGAAGAATGGTTTAAGCTGATTCACATGTATCTATCATTAGATTGCATTCACAATTAGGTGCATCTAAGAACGTTCGAGTAATTAAAAATGGATGAATGAATGAATCTGCTAAAATTGTCTTCTGGTTAGTGTATATCTGTATCATAAACAGTCAATGTAACCTGGAGCAAAACTATCCCATATATTCGGTTAAATCAGTGGACACGCATTAACATCGCATAGTGTAAAATGAAGCCTGCCACATAGAGACCATTTAGGCGGATAAATACACAAATTGCGCTTTTATGTATATAATTGTTACTATTAGCCTACACATGCTTCATGAGGTCCAGACGTCGTTTTGATGTAATGTCAAACACTCCTTGCTGGCTTATGCTTCCTATTACCGTATACACAGTTGCATCGTTTCTAGTTATGTGCACAGTAAGCACAAAGAGAGACACAGTTCAGTCTTTGTAGTGTATACGAACTGTGAATAAGTTTGTTACAATTTTATCCTTCGCATTATTCCATCATTTATGGAACGCGTAAACAAACTTTAGCATGGACTCCGCTTGAAGCAAATGGACCTATTCGACAGCTAAGAACGGTTCCCAACAAAATGTATTCGGTCACCAAGTGTTGTATGACTATTTCATGTAATCAGGTACATAAGATGGTTGCGAGTGTGGATTAATAGTTAGCATCGTTAGATATCGGCTTAGCATTCGACTTGAGCCGTACAAAGTTCAGTGGATGCATCACGAATTGAATTCGGTATTCTTTTCCGATTGTGTTAGCGAAGAGAATTTGAAATGTACAACTGGCAACGTTAGTATGCAGGTGCCTATCGGAGCTTCAGCACAACTGAACAAATTTTCGTCGCCGCATATCTTCACATCTTCCTTCACCTTGTAGCTGTCTCGGTTGGCTCGACTGTGACATCGGAAGACGGGAGGGGGGATGCTGTTGCACATTTTTCGCCGCTGCACCTCCACCGCTGTAACTTCAGCTTCTCCGCTGTCTCGGCTGTGAATTCATAACATACACATTATGTGATGCACAGCATCATAATGTGCTTAATATTCATTTCAAATCAAAAATAGTGAAAACAAGAAAAATACATTTGTTACCATTTAATAATAATAACAATACTAATTAAATGTTTACACAGTATGCGCATGCATGTCCAATAACTTACAAAACGTCACTTTAATTTAAAAAAATTTGCTTAATTTCTCGTTTTTAGTTGTTAGTATTTTGGCATGTATAGCAATTTGGGATTTTACATATAACATCGTAGTTTGAGATGTTGAATTGTTTAGTATACGTAATAAATCCATTCATGGAATGAGTGCGAATGTTGTTTGTGATTAAATTGTGTTGTTCAAAACATGAGCGATACTATATCTTGTTATTCTCAGCAAAGTCCGTGTTTACTCTGTCAGTGTGAACAACAAACAAACAAACAAACAAACAAACAAACAAACACAACATACTCACTCACTCACGCATACGGACACGCACACACACTCTTGTTTGAAATGGGTGGTAATTATATAGAGCAAAGAATGACGTTGTAGCCGTATAATGCGTTTCCGTGTCTTAATCAAAATAAACTATGTCTTAGTAAGTGTTACTGCATTACGCGTTTCCGGATAATGGACGGTGCTAAGAGAATTTATGTTTATGGACACGTGACTAATGCCGTGTCAGCAATTCGGGCAACCGACGAAGGTGTTCAATGAGTGATGCAACACACATCTAGCAATCAACATACTTCACGACGCGACATCGATACATTTCGATGCCCTCGCTTCCCTTGGTAGCAATTAGTATAACTAGATTTAAAAAGGTATTGTGGATCGTCACAGATTATACAGGTACTTGTTGGAGCATCGGAATCAAACGCGTCTTGAACAATCGTTGCGCTAACAAACAAAAATATATTTGTTATAATTATGCAAGTAATTAAGAACATCAACGTTGCTTCTTGGAATGTCAAACCATTTTTGGAGACACATTTTCGATTGCTTAATGATGAAAGGTGCTGCATGTAGTTTATCAAAGGAGTGGTTTGTACACGAAAGAAAAGCAGTCATAGTCGATTCCTTTATAATTGATGAGGTGACATATGCATATTTTTGCCATCTAAACGTGTACTATACTACGTCTCTACTTTCTTACGTCTTACATGAGAATGGCTACTTATGATTTAACTCGGTATATATTTAAGGATTTTTTGTTGTATCGCATTATACGTAACATGTACCTTCTAGTTCAGAGATCTATAGCGATTTTGCTTGTAATATTAAATACAACTATTAATTATGTGAAGCATCCCACTGCAATATATCCAAGATAATACACATTGCACATTGTTGCATACGTAACTAGCACGCTCTCATACTTATGAGCCGATCCCCGGATATTGATCCGCTACGGGGTATACATTGAGTTTGCACGGAGTTCAATAAAGCTACATACACCACGTATTTGGCGACGAGGATCGGATTGAGTATTCTGAACGTTTAATTGTCAGCAAGCGTGCACTGAACATGCCAGTCAACTCAGCAAGTCAGCCGTCACCACTGAACATCGTCCGAATTTCCGAAACAACGTGTAAAAAGTGAACTTTGAAGCTACTTTCGGGATGGCAGGCGCAACGACGCTCGACAGCGTCGTGCTAGTAGCGTGAACTTTTGAACTTTCTGCACTCCACTCGCGACGTACACCGTGGCTATCAAGCTGTCAACAAACACGGCGAAGAGGCGAAAAACCGCAAGTATCCACATTCGTATCGTGTTTACTGTGCTACGCCGCCGTAATGTCACTGCTCGGGGGAACTTTGCCTGAATTTTCGAGAAAGGATTGGTCGTCCTACGAAGATAGACTAGGGTTTTACTTCGAGGCGAATGACATTGTGCTAGACGCTGCTAGCAAGCGACGGGCTATATTATTGTCAGTTGTCGGCACAGAGACTTACACTCTGTTGCGTAGGCTCCTGCAGACTTAACATATAAGGAACTATGTGTTTTACTTTCCTCGCATTTTGAGCATAAGCCTAACGCAATATTACAGCGTTACTCGTTTTATTCGGCATACCGCAAACAGGGCCAAAGCGTAAAAGACTTTGTGGCTGAATTAAAAGAGTTAGCACGAAACTGTGATTTTGGCAAAACGCGAGAGGGAGTAAATCTGTCCGAACAATTGATCCTAGACGAGAATCTAAGGGACCGATTGGTGTGTGGCGTGGCCGACCCCGCCATTCAACGCAGGCTACTGGGGGAGACAGATCTGGGTTTTGAAAAAGCATTCCAGCTCTCGCTATGGAGTCAGCTGCTGCTAACACAGCGCAGCTCCGCTCTACCGGAAGTGACCCAACGTTGCATCGTGCTGACGTTCATAAGGTAACTACGCACAGACAAACACCTCGCAGAGCGAAACAAGTAACGCCCATTCAAGGGAGAGCATGTTTCAGGCGTGGGAAGACAACACACTTACAAAGTGAATGTCGTTTTAAGAACGCTGAATGTCGGTTTTGTAAGAAGATAGGCCACATCGAGAGCAACTGTTTTACAAAGAAGAAAACAGGCAGGAACCACACAAACCAGATGACGACAGGGGCTCCCAGCGAGAGACAAATCGTCACGCCACCTAGTTCGTCAAGTGCAATGTACACCCTATATACAGTAAAGGGGCCACGTTCTGACCCGATCACGACATCGCTGAAGGTCGATGGAAAACTGCTACCGATGGAGGTAGACACTGGCGCCACGCTGTCAATCATTGGCGAAGAGACATGGCGTCGACAGTGGTCACCTCCACGACCTCGTTTAGAAGGACACTCTTCACACATACACTGGACAGTGTGTCAAGATTAGTGGCATTGCCGACGTGACAGTGGAGGGGAACAATGGTGAACGACACATTCTCCCACTCATGGTTGTCCCGAGCAATGGGCCGAGCTTACTGGGCAGGAACTGGCTGAGTGTGCTTCGGCTCGACTGGAGTACCATTCATCACGTGGACACATCGTCCGCAACAGACGAGCAACATCCACAACTTCAGGCTCTACTTCAGAAGTATGAGGCCGCTTTCAAAGATTCGAATCAAACCGTCAAAATAGACGCAGCGAAGATCTACGTGGAGGAAGACGCCACACCCAAGTATTTCAAAGCACGACCGCTACCGTACGTAATGCGCGACATGGTCGATACAGAACTAGACCGGCTACTGGCTGATGATGTCGTAGAGCCAGTACAGTACTCAGACTGGGCAGCCAGTAGTGCCGGTTATGAAAGCGGACAAGACGGTCCGGCTATGCGGTGATTACAAGCTCACCGTGAATCAAGTCGCGAAGTTGGACAGATCTCCAATTCCGAAGATAGAAGATCTGTACGCGCAACTGGGAAATGGTACTTCATACGCTAGACTCGACATGCGCCACGCGTACGAACAGATCGAGTTACATCCGGACAGCCGAAGGTACGTTACCATCAACACACCGAGGGGGCTATTCACATATAAACGCCTGCCTTATGGAGTGTCCTCGGTACCAGGAATCTATCAGAGAGTGATGGACTCATTACTGAAGGGCATCAAAAACACAATGGTTTATCTTGACGATATACTGGTGACGGGCAAGGACGATGAGGAACACTTGCAGGCGCTCGACCAAGTCATGAGACGCCTGGTGGACGCGGGTTTCTGCCTGAAAAAGACGAAGTGCCTGTTCATGAACAAAGACGTAGAATACCTGGGCCATCGCATCGATGCCAAGGGCATCCATCCATCGGGGAACGCGCTCGAAGCCGTCCGAGATGCGCCAGCCCCTACGAACGTCACAGAGCTCCGTTCGTACTTGGGCATGGTAAATCACTACAGCCGCTTTGTGCCCAACCTCTCGACCCATTGCATGGCCTGTTGAAAAGAGAGTCGAAATAGCATTGGGACAAAGCTCAGCAAGAGGCATTTGTTCGCTCAAAGGAGAGTCTGATCTCGCCGCAGGTGATGTGTCACTTCGATTCAACAAAGCCGATTGTGCTCACCTGCGACGCCTCGCCATAATGATGTTGGCGCAGTTCTCGCACAAGTCATGGAGGACGGGGTAGTACAACCCATCGCATACCATTCACGAAGTTTGTCGACAGCCGAAAGGAACTACGCTCAAATTGACAAAGAAGGGCTAGCTGTAGTCGCGGGACTTACAAAGTTCCATCAATACCTGTGGGACGTTCATTCGTGATCGTTACTGACCATAAGCCGCTGCTGGGCCTCTTTGGTGAGAAGAAGCCTGTTCCACATATGTTATCGCCGCGCATGCAGCGCTGGGCGTTAATGTTGGCAGCCTATCAGTATCACATCGTCCACAAGCCGGGCCTGAGTATACAACAGGCCGACGCACTCAGCCGCCTCCCGGTAGGTGGCGCACCGACTCACGTACCGGTGCCAGGAGACACCATACTGACCATGCAGTTTATGGACATGTCGCCATTCACAGTCGCCAATATTCGACGCTAGACGGCACGTGATCCGATATTCTCGCAAGTATTCATCAGAACTAGAGACGGTTTCCCACAACAGGAAGTCAACGACCTACTGAAGCCCTACACTCAGCGGAGAGACGAGCTCAGTATCAACGACGGGTGCCTCATGTGGGGCACCAGGGTTATTATTCCCAGTCGTTATCGTAACGCACTGCTGGGCGAGCTGCACAACGCACACTCAGGCATTGTGCGAATGAAAGCCGTGGGCCGCAGCTTCATGTGGTGGCCTGGCATTGACAGTGACACTGAGAGTACCGTTAACTCGTGCGATGTCTGCAGACGCAGTCGTCACAAACCTGCGGAAGCTCCTCTACAACCATGGTCATGGTTGCATTTTCAAACAGTAAACAACGATGCTCACTTTCCCACGGTCAACACAGCAGAATAGTATGTGAAGTTACGGATAGTTATCGACGGAAGGATAATTAAGGTTAATAAAACCGTTATTCAAAAATGCTGGATAAATGCGACAATGTTTAACAAAATGTACAGAATAGTTTTTATTAAAAACGTTGTTAGTGTATAAAGCACTTTGCGTTGGTGCTAGCCGGTCACGTAGTTAAATCGCTTACCGCACTGTGAGCTTGGAAAACAGTGCATCGGTCTACTCGCTCAAGATTACGTGGAAGCTCAATCATAGAAGACAGGGGAATATTGCGAACAACGATACGTAACTACGTCACGTTCTGCCATACGAAGGTTCTTACGATATTGTGGCTTCACTAGAACAAAATGTACGGATCAATAAGGAAACTCACGAACTTGCCTTTTGGGATTCAATACACACCGAAGTTCCTTTCTGGGTTAAGAATAACTGGATATATGTACCATAAATCATATTATTATCTTAGTTAGTTTCACTGGCATAAGGACGATACATTCTTTAAAAATGGTTGCGTTAAGCACGTTGACAATCCCCTTCGCCGACAGTTACGGTGACGACTTGGACTGCTCGCTTGGTTCAACACGTTTCAAGATTCGTTTTAGTATATATATATATATGTATCTTCGTTTGGGGCGCTCCCTGTTTCTTGTTCCTTCCCACAGTTGTGAAAGTAGAGTTTGTTTTGGAAGTCTGCTTTCATCCATGCGAGCCACAAGATCTGTCGAACTGAAGTTGATTTGTATAAAAAGTTATTCCATGCTCGGCATGTTGGAGTATTTCTTTGTTTGTAATGTGGTCTCTCCGTGGTGGATCTGAGGTGCTCGCGGGAGTTTTTTTATATACAAGATTGCCATCGACAGCAAAACCCCAGATCAGATGTGAACAAAAACACAAAAGTTGGCGTTTCGCGAGTTCTGCGATTATTAATCTATTTGTAAACCGTCTGTTATTTGTGTTTTAAGCATATTCCCAGTTGTAGCTTTTACAATATCATTAGATAGTGTGTTTTATTTTTACAACCATGCGGCACTCTGTGAGAATGTCTACTTTCTTATAATCAATGTACGCTCTTCCTTGACTTACGCAACTTCAAGTCCTCTAATTTGCTTTCTATTCTATAAATGTGCTAACTTTTTTGACCATTCTGCATTTTCGAACTCTTATTCTCCTCATGTCTAGTGTTGGTAAAATACATTCTATCAGCCATGTTCGTAACTAAGACCTCCGACTTCTAGAATATACGCTAAGTTCTCATCGGTTTGTCTACTCATGCTATGTCCTTCTTACAATATTACAATATGGCATCCAGTTTATGTGTGTGAGTGTGTGTGTGTGTGCAATATTTTGAAATGGGCTATATATAATTCTGTATATTTCTCTGTATGCTACGTACATGTTAGACTGGGGAGATCAGCCCCCAATATCTTAGTGGGGGGTGGAGATGGACTCATTCTCCAAATAAGCGCAATAGCGCAGTGACCCAGCGGTAATAGTTTCGGCCTCTCGCCTGAGAGAACCCGGGTTCGAATCTTGTGCAGCGGTGTCGAACCTTGGGCAACTTCGTTTACTCTACATGGCTTCAGTTCACTCAACTGTGTGAATGAGTACCTAGCTACAGACAGTGGTGGATATTTGTGTTCAAATAGTCTTCGCGCATTAACGGCTGAATTCTTCCCAGAGAAGTCGAGATGGGTTTGCCAGGGAATAAAGCGCAAAGGACTGGATACTGCGCTATATGAGAACTTACTTTTAGTTTACTTTTTTTTACAAATATTTTGCCAACGCTAGGATGCAGTTGGAGGTTTTTGTTCGCCTCAAGGCGGGTTCAGTTGAAGGGTTTTGTGAGCATCAGCCCCTGAAGATTCACCATGTTTAGACGCCTATGCGTTATATTCCTCCTAATAACCCATCGAACATTTCGAGCCACCACTAATCGTTCCTCCATACAGGTTATGGTTATAACTAGAATAATATCACCCATTTTATATCTTCATCCACGGTACTAATTCATGTGCATAAACACTCAAATTCAAAAAATTAAATAAACTTAAATATTGCTCACGATTTGTTATTGATACTATGTTCCCTATCGTACCAACAAAATCTATGATTCATCTACCGTTTTGCTAAATAAAACGAAGAAAAAAGGGAAGCGCATACTAATTATTTTTATTGTTGGCCACATCGCACGATAGTGGAGGAAGAACGTATTCCTAAAGACGGATACCAAATGCGCCTTAAGAACATTGCATTCAAGTGACATTGCGGTTGTGGAAGTTTATTTACCACGACACGCACATCTAAACAGACGTCTACAGGATTTGTTCATTTAAATCTCGTTACTGGAATGTACCATAGTAATACTGCGGTATCCACTGAACTTATTGTATTACTACAACAAATACTAGTGTCGTTAACACACCGCTTGCGAGTTTATGCTTGGTACATTGCACAGTGATATCATTCACCAGTAACACACGTCTATAAATTACTAAATTGATGTCAGTCGTATGAACAAATGGATTAACAATATTTTCTAACACAGTGACGCGTTGGAGATATGTCTGCATGTGTGGATGCTGATGTTAAGCCAGAACCATAATTGATCCGTTACGCACAAAATCCCGGAATACGGTGTGCTGTTACATCAAAATGTGGCCCGCCACAGCGAAGCGGATAGTCAGTCGAAATTGGCCAATTATGGATGCGAACCACAAATAGCTGTGTACGTCACGCTTCATAAATTTTATTTTACGAACATTTACTCATCCAAGGATCGCAATCTGTTGCTTTTTAAAAGTCTGCTGTAATTTTAGCAATAAATAAAAAACTACTATTTGAACAAATCTGATGTATCGTGTTAACTCTAAATGATGTGTGGAATCAAAACGGGTAGAAAACTCCACTGCATAATATTGCAACTTAAAAAGGAAAACTCAAGCCAACGTTTTGGTGTTAAGCACCTAAAAGAGTTAACACAAACTAACCATTTGTATTTAAAATCAAAATCTTCAGTTCAGTGGTTTACTCAGAATGTAGTCTTAAAGTGGAAGATTCTAACGAAATCTGCGATAACATGAAGACTGCCATCTTACTGATGACGCGTTGACTTGGCCGAAAGCAACCAATAAACGAGCAGCATTATTTTTGTTGTGTACATCACACTGTCTAGAGTAGTTGGTTCAGTTGTCAATACTCTTCAAGGCATGCGGTTCGTTATATTAATGTAAGTTCGGCTTGCAATGAAAACATGACTTGCAATGTGCGATACTATTCTGCATACGGCTGTAGCAACAGTACAGGAAGGATAATGAGCGGTGTTTTTTGTTTCCCTTTGAATCGACCAGATTTATAACTGCTGACGGGCTGGTTGGAAGTGTCTTGGAAGCCCTCGAAATATAATACACTTTGTTCGGCTAATTTTGAAGATTCGTGCTTTGAAGCAGACGTATATCATCAGTTAATGGGACAAGATCCGACAAAATGTCGCCAAAGTCGATTTTTGAAGCCTAGAACAATGCCGACGATAGTTAGTTCAAGGACCTCCACCGTCGAAGCGACGCATATTTTCGGTCAAACGCGCCGAGAAATAAGATCACAAGAAGGTTAGTTCTACGACGTACTCAATATCCAATTATAATCTTGTGCCATTTGAGATGTAATAAGATATGCAGGAGGCAAGCGTCCTAGTTCCAACGGCTGTGCAACGTGTCGTGTTCGACAGTCTCCAGGGATAAAGGCCGGCTTGGCGCTCGTCAAATGGACCAAATCATGCGAGGTATGTCAGAAAGCGAAAGTCCAACTTCCAAGTGCATACGAAAACGCCGTTTGAACGGTTACCAGCACCGACCATGCAATTCAGTCATATCCACGTCGATCCCGTAGGCCCACTGAACCTAGCGTGTGAAGGGAAGAACACCTTGCTCACTGTGATCGACAGATGGACGGCCTGGCCGGAAGCGTTTCCAGTGACAATATACAGAGAGGCGGCGAACGCAAAAGCTTGTGCTAAAGTGTTGGTACGTCAATTAATCGCCAGATGGGGCGTCACCGACATAATTACGTCAGACCGGGGATCGCAGTTCGTCTCTGATTTGTGGCGGGAGGTTTGCCATTTGATGATAATTACCCGCGACCCAACTACCAATTACCATACGCAACACAATGGACAAGTCGAGCGGATGCATCGCTGGTTGAAAAACTCGCTCCGCGCCCGTCTGCTTGGCATGGCAAACTGGCTTGCCGTGTTATCATGGTGCTGCTCGGATTGCGTGCGGCGACAAACCTGGACACGGGTGTCTCGCCATCCATAATGGTAACTGGCCAACAGCCAGTTAGTCGTTCGGCGAGCCAACATCGGCAATGCCTCAGTGTTCGGCAGAGAGTTGGCGTCGGCCATGGCAGCACAACGGTTCACAGACACCCGTGACATGGGAGGTCTAAAGTGTGCAACCCTGTGCCGCAGGACCTTTGGATCGCAAAGAAAGTGCTCGTTCGTGTGGATAAAGTTCAGCCTTCACTCGAACCGAAATATACGGATCCCTTTCGTGTTGTGTGCCGTTGGAGAAAGTGTTTTCGAATACGCTTCGAACACAAGGATGACAATGTGTCTGTTGACAGAGTAAGTCCGTTTTACGAGATGGACACCAATTGTCAAACCCGTCAAGCTACCGACACAAGACGGACAATTGTAAAATGACAAATGGAGGGAGAAAGGGTGGTCATTATAGGGCCACAAGAACAGTGCGTAAACCAAACCGATTGGGGAACGGGTTGGTAAATTGATTATCAAGAACGTTACATTCGTAACTGGCGCGGGATCATCTGTAGAGACTGTAAACAGGTAGAACCAAATGGACAGTTGTGAGGTTTGTTGCATAAGAAAACAAGAGAGAGAAAAGTCTAGTCGTCAACACGTGTTGTTTTATCATGATATGATAGTGTCTCGCCGTATTGTAATTTTTCGTCGGTGACGCTGGACACGCGATAAAAATCACGTTTTACTTCAAGTGACAGTCATAACAAAAGTACCACGTGTTACATTGAACCATTTATGGAAAATATGCCTCAATATATGTACAGTACAATGAGAAAATATAACTTAATTGTTCAGAATCAAACATTTATTTTTGGACCTGCTAAAACCCAATTGTACACGTTTTGGGACACTGACTAGAAAATGCTTGCAAGAAAAATTGATTGAAATGGTTTTCACGGTAGTCATAGCATGTGTACTATACCGTAATAGCTAACTCCAAATATATTGGAGTTTGGTGATATATACTTTATTTTTTGATGATATTTCCGATTTAGTTATTACACAATTGTTGCCCTTTGGTCTTCATTAGTTGCTGCTAGACTCGGATGGTAACACTTACTTGCAAACATTTATTGATTACTTGGCAGTCTCCTACTTCGATTGTACGCATATTCAATGCCGCGCAATATGTGACGTCATTTGCAAGGCATGCTGGTATTGCATTAAGCCAACCTTAAACTATTTAACCCCTATATGACCAATTAACTTAACTAATTAAGGGGAGGCATGGCAGTTCTATCACATATAAGGCAGATTTATTTTATTGAACAAATTTGACGACAAAAGTGGACCTGAGCAGGGTACATCAGCAGACTACGAGATAACCGATGGACATCGCGTATCATAACCTGGAGACCTTTCGAAGGGAAACGATTTAGAGAAAGACCGGCGAGACGGTGGAGAGTCAAACTAGACGAACAGTGGAAGGGCACAATCTGGCAGAGGATAGCGCAAGACAGGCGCTAATTTGGAAACGACATGCTGAGGCCTTCACCCAACCACGGGACACTACGGCTGCACAATGATGATGTTGATGGCAGCTAGAATATGGTGGTTTTTGATATAAAAATACTCAAATTGTGTTTCTTCCATATTCCAGTAGCTTAATATGTCTGTTTACTATAAATTAATTAAGGTACCTCTAATAACAATTACGTATCTCTAAATAACGTTTATTCATGGATAATATAACAGGCCTAATAAAATGTATCACGTGTTCCAAGTTATCCGGAGATCATTAAAACCATATTGCATGACACATGTTGTTCAAAGACGAAATTAGATTACATTTTTATGTCTGACCGGGTGACACGTCATGGTGCAGACATGTATGTATATACTTGCATGCAGTCCAATGACTCATTATTTAGTGTACATATATATTGCATAAGTTACATTACGAGGGCAGATTACGGGCATATAACTTATAGCTAATAGATAAAACATATACGTGATATGTGAGATAAATGTCCCGCATACATACATGCCAATATATGTGTACCCGACATATGCAGCTTCGCATGAGCAGTGGGTCACGAGACTGCAGCTAGAGGTACTTAAACCTGAAATTCTCCTTAACTTATTTCAGAACTCAAACTTGTGCATGTATATGGATGCCATTCTTCTAGACAACTTATATTAGTACAGTCTGAAGGTATGCCCCCCATGCACCCACTGGATTTCTAAATGAAACTTACTTTTTTTGCAACCCTGAAGGTGTCTAGTTAACATATTTGGATGTTCCCATTTCCAAGTAATGTCCGAAGGGGTCAGTTTGGCGGCCATCCTGAATTTTGTCACGCGCGACTGGTAAAATCAAGGATACACATAACTTTTGAACCGTTCATCGTACAAAGACAAATGAACCCACTTTTTCGTGTAATTGTGGCATAAGGAATCCCTTGAGTTGGTTATTTTGACGATTCAACGATATGTATTGCCTCAAAATGCACATAATACCATATTTTCATTCCTGAAATCGAGTAAAATACTAAGTTAAGGATCGGTGATTGCGCATAAGTACTGGCTCAAAATTATATGCCACTACGAGACAGGAAATTGGCTAATTATGAGTCCAAGAAGAAAGGAAACTACTCGAAAATGACCCACTACGATCAGTATCTACATCAACTCAAATCAATCTCCTGGTCATATTCCTTTCCCCCTTCTTCTCAGAAGCTTTCTCATTTTCTGATCTATTTCCACAACATTGCAATGTCTGGAGAGGCAGAGGATGGAGAGAAGTGTCAGAAGACGAGATGCTTCGTGCTGTGTATTTGCCAGGACCTCTGCCGTGCGGTGACGACGGGTGAGTGGAAGCTGCCGAAACTCATCCTCCTCTGCTGCACAGTCCGGCACCTGTACCGCAGCAAGCAGCTGGCCACCATCCTTAACATACTCGGCCACTATGAGTCCTACGACTTCGGTCTGGAACTCGAGACGGCCATGGCCAAGGCCATAAATGAGGTATCGACCTACCTGACTCCTCAGATTATCAGTGGGGAAGGTAACGACGTGTTCCATCGCGAATGGGATAACCTAAAAAAAATCACTAACAATGTCCACGGCCCCATTATCGTGAATAGTACAGGTGACATCATGATTCAGGAGGTGAAACCTGGCTTCGATAGCATTCAGGAGCGGGGCCTGGCGCACTATGACATGGCTGAGAGTTGGTCACTCAAGGTGGATACCCCCGAAACCCTTCCTCCTCTGCATATTTACAAAAAGTAAGACCCAAATTCCCAGATGGAGCCGTGTACACACCTCCTGCGGAGAACGACAAGGTGTACGGAGCGAGTTTGACGAATGCGGTTCTAGGTGCGGATGACGGGGAGCAGTGGGAAGCAGCCGGTCCCTGCATTTGGTGGATCATCTCCGCCACTGGAACGAAGCCCGCCAGGAAGTCGACCATTGATTACATTTCATCGAGTAATGACAAACAAACGGACGAATTTGAATTTGGTAGCCCTAGACGTACATATGCAACAGAGCGTATTTACGACAGTATAACCAAGCTTGGGGCCAGATTCTCTCAACTAGAGGATAGGTGTCACAGGAATGAATCTGCCATCGAATCGATGCAGAAAGCATTGTTTCAAAAAACTGAAAAACTAAACAAACAAGACACAATTGTAGCAACCGTGCGTGCCTTACAGGCCCGGAAAGAGGCCCGATTGTGGAAATATGTGTCGGGGTCTGTTCATGAGCCCGACCTAAGCACGCACAAACAGAACCAACATCATGTACATTGGGGAATATAGGCGAAACTAAGCATCGCGATGAGCACAAGACCCTGTCAACGGACGCGATGCATGTAGATACAACAGACACCTTCCCCAACAGTAGTTACGATGGTCCGCAACGGTAACCATTCGAACGATCTAGTCATGATCGGTACTCCACTGAACCTGGGGATGACCGACCAATGGAACGCCTCAAAGTCGACGAAGCCCGAACAACAGGCGTGGTCTCGAGATATTTCGTCGGCCAAGTGACAGAAAAGTCACTATCGACAAATTTGATGGTAAACCAGGTGAATGGGATAACTGGATTCACCAATTCGAATTAATACCCGAGGCTTACAACTGGGACCCAGGTATAACGGGGGAGAGGATGCACGGCGTGGGAGATATAGGACTCCTAAACACAGCGGTAGGCATGGTGGGAGGGATGATGATATTCGTGGGCAATATAACACCCCTAACCCCTTACGAGAGGATAATCGGGATAATACTCGTGGACGGTACAGGACTCATAATCCCCCCATCATGATAACCGCGGAAGATATTATCAGCTTGCAGAGAATTACAGCCGAAGTCCCAGTCCTCGTCGTGATGTCCCCTCCCTTTCCAACAGAAAAGGTGATGGGACGGATAAACCACCGTCAAACTAAATAAGGTAAATCCAGTTGGCCATCCATCATCACCCTTTGCCAACCGACGCACACTAATAAGATCAACTCCATGTATGTCCACCAGTCCGGACAATTGTAATGGAGTAGGTATCATCAATGAGTCGAGCGTTAGGGTACCTATAACACCACAATGGAAGATTGACCAGGCAGGGCACCGAGGTGCTAATACAACCTCCAGCATGTCCACTAGCCAGGACAACGGTGGTGGTGTAGGTGTTAAAGTAGAAACTCTGTGTAGTATTGGGGCAGGTGTCAAAGTAAATAGAATAGCTACATAAGCACTTTGGACTACCGACCAACAAACATCACCCATATAACAATAGGCTCCTGGACATGTCAAATAAACAGCACAAAGATAATGGAGAACATGTGACAGTCAGAAGTACCCACCTGAGCCCAACAGTAGGCCACACACTGTTAATACCAGCCACACTGTATGGGCAGGATACGCTCATGGTAGTAGTCACTGCCGCCAAAATGTCAATGGTCAGTCAATCGTTTATTGACTCATTAGGACACGTGTGCACCATGACCCAAGAGTTCATAACCATTAAGAATGCAGAACACGGCTAGTATATGCAATGCTATCTAATCAAGAGACTCCCAATAACCATACAACAAAATCAGTACAACTTCGATGTGGATGTGGGACGGATAACAGATGATTTTATTCTAAGGCTTGATTTTCTATTAAAGCATCACTCTATTGTGGATATTGATAACAGCACTGTAAAAATGGACAGCATCACTGTATTGTGGATATTGATAACAGCAGTGTAACAATGGACGGCATCATTCTATTGTGGATATTGATAACAGCACTGTAACGATGGACGGCACCACTGTATTGTGGATATTGATAACAGCACTGTAACAATGGACGGCATCACTGTATTGTGGCTATTGATAACAGCACTGTAAAAATGGACAGCATCACTGTATTGTGGATATTGATAACAGCAGTGTAACAATGGACGGCATCACTCTCTTGTGGATATTGATAACAGCACTGTAAAAATGGACAGCATCACTGTATTGTGGATATTGATAACAGCAGTGTAACAATGGACGGCAACACTCTATTGTGGATATTGATAACAGCACTGTAACGATGGACGGCACCACTGTATTGTGGATATTGATAACAGCACTGTAACAGTGGACGATATCACTGTATTGTGGATATTGATAACAGCACTGTAAAAATGGACAGCATCACTGTATTGTGGATATTGATAACAGCAGTGTAACAATGGACGGCATCACTCTATTGTGGATATTGATAACAGCACTGTAACGATGGACGGCACCACTGTATTGTGGATATTGATAACAGCACTGTAACAATGGACGGCATCACTCTATTGTGGATATTGATAACAGCACTGTAACGATGGACAGCACCACTGTATTGTGGATATTGATAACAGCACTGTAACAATGGACGGCGCCACTGTTCATGCTCTGATAAAAAGGGGCCGACGGTGAAGTACAATATAAGTAGAATTCAAGTAGCGCAACGCACTGTAATTCTGCCAAAACATAGAGGTAATGTGATGGTAGAGTGCCCTAACCCTTCTTGCAATGTTTACGTTACTTCACTGGATATGACGGACGAGTTAATCTTGTATAATTAATGGGAGAATTGGACCCATTACTATGGAGATTATAAACGATTCCAATAAACCAGTCACATTGCAGAGAGGGAAAATGCTAGTTCAGGCTGTGGAAATGGATGCCATATTTGATACTAGCTCAGAGCCCTGTCGAGAAAGCATACAGGTCAGTCGTATCGAAATAATGAGGAATACTAATGGTGATAAAGGGAAGAGGTAAACAGGATTAACGAAACACCACCGCCTATAGCAGTATCCCTTATTCCAGATGGTAGCTTAGACGATACACAAGTCTCCACTATGCTTACGGAGGGGGAATCACAAATGCCTCCACACATGGAGGACATGTTTATCAAAGCAAAGAAGAATATATTCTATTAGGGAACAATTGGGGCTATCACTAGCTAAATGTGGTAGCGTTTTCTCCAAGGACAGTAACGTTTTTTTAGGAAAATTCACTCTTATACGCCATCGCATAATCATTTATAATGAAGACCCGGTCAGAGAACAACTAAGGGGCACTCCATTAAAATTCCAGAGGGAGGAGGAGAAGACTCTGACTAACATGCTTGATGCCCAAGTAATAAAACCACCTTCGTCAGAGTGAGGAGGAGAAGACACTGACTAACATGCTTGATGCCCAAGTAACAAAGTCATCTTCATCAGAGTGAGGAGAAGAAGACACTGACTAACATGCTTGATGCCCAAGTAATAAAGCCATCTTCATCAGAGTGAGGAGGAGAAGACACTGCCTAACATGATTGATGCACAAGTAATAAAACCACCTTCGTCAGAGTGAGGAGGAGAAGACACTGACTAACATGCTTGATGCCCAAGTAACAAAGTCATCTTCATCAGAGTGAGGAGAAGAAGACACTGACTAACATGCTTGATGCCCAAGTAATAAAGCCATCTTCATCAGAGTGAGGAGGAGAAGACACTGCCTAACATGATTGATGCACAAGTCATAAAGCCATCTTCATCATAGTGAGGAGGAGAAGACACTGACTAACATGCTTGATGCCCAAGTAATAAAGCCATCTTCATCAGAGTGAGGAGGAGAAGACACTGACTAACATGCTTGATGCCCTAGTAATAAAGTCATCTTCATCAATCAGAGTGAGGAGAAGAAGACACTGACTAACATGCTTGATGCCCAAGTAATAAAGCCATCTTCATCAGAGTGAGGAGAAGAAGACACTGACTAACATGCTTGATGCCCAAGTAATAAAGCCATCTTCATCAGAGTGAGGAGGAGAAGACACTGACTAACATGCTTAATGCCCTAGTAATAAAGTCATCTTCGTCAGAGCGAGGAGGAGAAGACACTGACTAACATGCTTGATGCCCTAGTAATAAAATCATCTTCATCAGAGTGAGGAGGAGAAGACACTGACTAACATGCTTAATGCCCTAGTAATAAAGCATTCTTCGTCAGAGCGAGGAGGAGAAGACACTGACTAACATGCTTGATGCCCTAGTAATAAAGTCATCTTCATCAGAGTGAGGAGGAGAAGACACTGACTAACATGCTTGATGCACAAGTAATAAAGTCATCTTCATCAGAGTGAGGAGAAGAAGACACTGACTAACATGCTTGATGCACAAGTAATAAAGCCATCTTCATCAGAGTGAGGAGGAGAAGACACTGACTAACATGCTTGATGCACAAGTAATAAAGTCATCTTCATCAGAGTGAGGAGGAGAAGACATTGACTAACATGCTTGATGCCCAAGTAATAAAGTCATCTTCATCAGAGTGAGGAGGAGAAGACACTGACTAACATGCTTGATGCACAAGTAATAAAGTCATCTTCATCAGAGTGAGGAGGAGAAGACACTGACTAACCTGCTTGATGCCCTAGTAATAAAGTCATCTTCATCAGAGTGAGGAGGAGAAGACACTGACTAACATGCTTGATGCCCAAGTAATAAAGTCATCTTCATCAGAGTGAGGAGGAGAAGACACTGACTAACATGCTTGATGCACAAGTAATAAAGCCATCTTCATCAGAGTGAGGAGGAGAAGACACTGACTAACATGCTTGATGCCCAAGTAATAAAGTCATCTTCATCACTGTGAGGAGGAGATGACACTGACTAACATGCTTGATGCACAAGTAATAAAGCCATCTTCATCAGAGAGAGGAGGAGAAGACACTGACTAACATGCTTGATGCACAAGTAATAAAGTCATCTTCATCAGAGTGAGGAAGAGAAGACACTGACTAACATGCTTGATGCACAAGTAATAAAGCCATCTTCATCAGAGTGAGGAGGAGAAGACACTGACTAACATGCTTGATGCCCTAGTAATAAAGTCATCTTCATCAGAGTGAGGAGGAGAAGACACTGACTAACATGCTTAATGCCCTAGTAATAAAGCATTCTTCGTCAGAGCGAGGAGGAGAAGACACTGACTAACATGCTTGATGCCCTAGTAATAAAGTCATCTTCATCAGAGTGAGGAGGAGAAGACACTGACTAACATGCTTGATGCACAAGTAATAAAGTCATCTTCATCAGAGTGAGGAGAAGAAGACACTGACTAACATGCTTGATGCACAAGTAATAAAGTCATCTTCATCAGAGTGAGGAGGAGAAGACACTGACTAACCTGCTTGATGCCCTAGTAATAAAGTCATCTTCATCAGAGTGAGGAGGAGAAGACACTGACTGACATGCTTGATGCCCAAGTAATAAAGCCATCTTCATCAGAGTGAGGAGGAGAAGACACTGACTAACATGCTTGATGCCCAAGTAATAAAGTCATCTTCATCAGAGTGAGGAGGAGAAGACACTGACTAACATGCTTGATGCCCAAGTAATAAAGTCATCTTCATCAGAGTGAGGAGGAGAAGACACTGACTAACATGCTTGATGCACAAGTAATAAAGCCATCTTCATCAGAGTGAGGAGGAGAAGACACTGACTAACATGCTTGATGCCCAAGTAATAAAGTCATCTTCATCACTGTGAGGAGGAGATGACACTGACTAACATGCTTGATGCACAAGTAATTAAGTCATCTTCATCAGAGTGAGGAGGAGAAGACATTGACTAACATGCTTGATGCCCAAGTAATAAAGTCATCTTCATCAGAGTGAGGAGGAGAAGACACTGACTAACATGCTTGATGCACACGTAATAAAGTCATCTTCATCAGAGTGAGGAGGAGAAGACACTGACTAACATGCTTAATGCCCTAGTAATAAAGCATTCTTCGTCAGAGCGAGGAGGAGAAGACACTGACTAACATGCTTGATGCCCTAGTAATAAAGTCATTTTCATCAGAGTGAGGAGGAGAAGACACTGACTAACATGCTTGATGCACAAGTAATAAAGTCATCTTCATCAGAGTGAGGAGAAGAAGACACTGACTAACATGCTTGATGCACAAGTAATAAAGCCATCTTCATCAGAGTGAGGAGGAGAAGACACTGACTAACATGCTTGATGCCCAAGTAATAAAGTCATCTTCATCACTGTGAGGAGGAGATGACACTGACTAACATGCTTGATGCACAAGTAATAAAGCCATCTTCATCAGAGTGAGGAGGAGAAGACACTGACTAACATGCTTGATGCACAAGTAATAAAGTCATCTTCATCAGAGTGAGGAAGAGAAGACACTGACTAACATGCTTGATGCACAAGTAATAAAGCCATCTTCATCAGAGTGAGGAGGAGAAGACACTGACTAACATGCTTGATGCCCTAGTAATAAAGCATTCTTCGTCAGAGCGAGGAGGAGAAGACACTGACTAACATGCTTGATGCCCTAGTAATAAAGTCATCTTCATCAGAGTGAGGAGGAGAAGACACTGACTAACATGCTTAATGCCCTAGAAATAAAGCATTCTTCGTCAGAGCGAGGAGGAGAAGACACTGACTAACATGCTTGATGCCCTAGTAATAAAGTCATCTTGATCAGAGTGAGGAGGAGAAGACACTGACTAACATGCTTGATGCACAAGTAATAAAGTCATCTTCATCAGAGTGAGGAGAAGAAGACACTGACTAACATGCTTGATGCACAAGTAATAAAGTCATCTTCATCAGAGTGAGGAGGAGAAGACACTGACTAACCTGCTTGATGCCCTAGTAATAAAGTCATCTTCATCAGAGTGAGGAGGAGAAGACACTGACTGACATGCTTGATGCCCAAGTAATAAAGCCATCTTGATCAGAGTGAGGAGGAGAAGACACTGACTAACATGCTTGATGCCCAAGTAATAAAGTCATCTTCATCAGAGTGAGGAGGAGAAGACACTGACTAACATGCTTGATGCCCAAATAATAAAGTCATCTTCATCAGAGTGAGGAGGAGAAGACATTGACTAACATGCTTGATGCACAAGTAATAAAGCCATCTTCATCAGAGTGAGGAGGAGAAGACACTGACTAACATGCTTGATGCCCAAGTAATAAAGTCATCTTCATCACTATGAGGAGGAGATGACACTGACTAACATGCTTGATGCACAAGTAATAAAGTCATCTTCATCAGAGTGAGGAGGAGAAGACATTGACTAACATGCTTGATGCCCAAGTAATAAAGTCATCTTCATCAGAGTGAGGAGGAGAAGACACTGACTAACATGCTTGATGCACAAGTAATAAAGTCATCTTCATCAGAGTGAGGAGGAGAAGACACTGACTAACCTGCTTGATGCCCAAGTAATAAAGTCATCTTCATCACTGTGAGGAGGAGATGACACTGACTAACATGCTTGATGCACAAGTAATAAAGTCATCTTCATCAGAGTGAGGAGGAGAAGACATTGACTAACATGCTTGATGCCCAAGTAATAAAGTCATCTTCATCAGAGTGAGGAGGAGAAGACACTGACTAACATGCTTGATGCACAAGTAATAAAGTCATCTTCATCAGAGTGAGGAGGAGAAGACACTGACTAACCTGCTTGATGCCCTAGTAATAAAGTCATCTTCATCAGAGTGAGGAGGAGAAGACACTGACTAACATGCTTGATGCCCAAGTAATAAAGCCATCTTCATCAGAGTGAGGAGGAGAAGACACTGACTAACATGCTTGATGCACAAGTAATAAAGTCATCTTCATCAGAGTGAGGAAGAGAAGACACTGACTAACATGCTTGATGCACAAGTAATAAAGCCATCTTCATCAGAGTGAGGAGGAGAAGACACTGACTAACATGCTTGATGCACAAGTAATAAAGCCATCTTCATCAGAGTGAGGAGGAGAAGACTCTGACTAACATGCTTGATGCCCAAGTAATAAAGTCATCTTCACCAGAGTGAGGAGAAGAAGACACTGACTAACATGCTTGATGCCCAAGTAATAAAGCCATCTTCATCAGAGTGGGCATCTGTACCCGTGTTCGTAAGGACAGAAGATGGGGAAGTAAGATATACAGTGGATTATCTTGATGCCCATGTAATAAAGCCATCTTTATTACTTGATGCCCAAGTAATAAGGGCATCTTCATCAGAGTGAGGAGGAGAAGACACTGACTAACATGCTTGATGCCTTAGTAATAAAGTCATCTTTATCAGAGTGAGGAGGAGAAGACACTGACTAACATGCTTGATGCACAAGTAATAAAGCCATCTTCATCAGAGTGAGGAGGAGAAGACACTGACTAACATGCTTGATGCACAAGTAATAAAGTCATCTTCATCAGAGTGAGGAGAAGAAGACACTGACTAACATGCTTGATGCACAAGTAATAAAGTCATCTTCATCAGAGTGAGGAGAAGAAGACACTGACTAACATGCTTGATGCACAAGTAATAAAGCCATCTTCATCAGAGTGAGGAGGAGAAGACACTGACTAACATGCTTGATGCACAAGTAATAAAGTCATCTTCATCAGAGTGAGGAGGAGAAGACATTGACTAACATGCTTGATGCCCAAGTAATAAAGTCATCTACATCAGAGTGAGGAGGAGAAGACACTGACTAACATGCTTGATGCACAAGTAATAAAGTCATCTTCATCAGAGTGAGGAGGAGAAGACACTGACTAACCTGCTTGATGCCCTAGTAATAAAGTCATCTTCATCAGAGTGAGGAGGAGAAGACACTGACTGACATGCTTGATGCCCAAGTAATAAAGCCATCTTCATCAGAGTGAGGAGGAGAAGACACTGACTAACATGCTTGATGCCCAAGTAATAAAGTCATCTTCATCAGAGTGAGGAGGAGAAGACACTGACTAACATGCTTGATGCCCAAGTAATAAAGTCATCTTCATCAGAGTGAGGAGGAGAAGACACTGACTAACATGCTTGATGCACAAGTAATAAAGTCATCTTCATCACTGTGAGGAGGAGATGACACTGACTAACATGCTTGATGCACAAGTAATAATGTCATCTTCATCAGAGTGAGGAGGAGAAGACATTGACTAACATGCTTGATGCCCAAGTAATAAAGTCATCTTCATCAGAGTGAGGAGGAGAAGACACTGACTAACATGCTTGATGCACAAGTAATAAAGTCATCTTCATCAGAGTGAGGAGGAGAAGACACTGACTAACCTGCTTGATGCCCAAGTAATAAAGTCATCTTCATCACTGTGAGGAGGAGATGACACTGACTAACATGATTGATGCACAAGTAATAAAGTCATCTTCATCAGAGTGAGGAGGAGAAGACATTGACTAATATGCTTGATGCCCAAGTAATAAAGTCATCTTCATCAGAGTGAGGAGGAGAAGACACTGACTAACATGCTTGATGCACAAGTAATAAAGTCATCTTCATCAGAGTGAGGAGGAGAAGACACTGACTAACCTGCTTGATGCCCTAGTAATAAAGTCATCTTCATCAGAGTGAGGAGGAGAAGACACTGACTAACATGCTTGATGCCCAAGTAATAAAGCCATCTTCATCAGAGTGAGGAGGAGAAGACACTGACTAACATGCTTGATGCCCAAGTAATAAAGTCATCTTCATCAGAGTGAGGAGGAGAAGACACTGACTAACATGCTTGATGCCCAAGTAATAAAGTCATCTTCATCAGATTGAGGAGGAGAAGACACTGACTAACATGCTTGATGCACAAGTAATAAAGCCATCTTCATCAGAGTGAGGAGGAGAAGACACTGACTAACATGCTTGATGCCCAAGTAATAAAGTCATCTTCATCACTGTGAGGAGGAGATGACACTGACTAACATGCTTGATGCACAAGTAATAAAGCCATCTTCATCAGAGTGAGGAGGAGAAGACACTGACTAACATGCTTGATGCACAAGTAATAAAGTCATCTTCATCAGAGTGAGGAAGAGAAGACACTGACTAACATGCTTGATGCACAAGTAATAAAGCCATCTTCATCAGAGTGAGGAGGAGAAGACACTGACTAACATGCTTGATGCACAAGTAATAAAGCCATCTTCATCAGAGTGAGGAGGAGAAGACTCTGACTAACATGCTTGATGCCCAAGTAATAAAGTCATCTTCATCAGAGTGAGGAGAAGAAGACACTGACTAACATGCTTGATGCACAAGTAATAAAGCCATCTTCATCAGAGTGAGGAGGAGAAGACACTGACTAACATGCTTGATGCACAAGTAATAAAGCCATCTTCATCAGAGTGAGGAGGAGAAGACACTGACTAACATGCTTGATGCCCTAGTAATAAAGTCATCTTTATCAGAGTGAGGAGAAGAAGACACTGACTAACATGCTTGATGCACAAGTAATAAAGCCATCTTCATCAGAGTGGGCATCTGTACCCGTGTTCGTAAGGACAGAAGATGGGGAAATAAGATATACAGTGGATTATCTTGATGCCCATGTAATAAAGCCATCTTTATTACTTGATGCCCAAGTAATAAGGCCATCTTCATCAGAGTGAGGAGGAGAAGACACTGACTAACATGCTTGATGCCCTAGTAATAAAGTCATCTTTATCAGAGTGAGGAGGAGAAGACACTGACTAACATGCTTGATGCACAAGTAATAAAGCCATCTTCATCAGAGTGAGGAGGAGAAGACACTGACTAACATGTTTGATGCACAAGTAATAAAGCCATCTTCATCAGAGTGAGGAGGAGAAGACACTGACTAACATGCTTGATGCCCAAGTAATAAAGCCATCTTCATCAGAGTGAGGAGGAGAAGACACTGACTAACATGCTTGATGCCCAAGTAATAAAGCCATCTTCATCAGAGTGAGGAGGAGAAGACACTGACTAACATGCTTGATGCACAAGTAATAAAGTCATCTTTATCAGAGTGAGGAGGAGAAGACACTGACTAACATGCTTGATGCCCAAATAATAAAGCCATGTTCATCAGAGTGAGGAGAAGAAGACACTGCCTAACATGCTTGATGCACAAGTAATAAAGCCATCTTCATCAGAGTGGGCATCTGTACCCGTGTTCGTAAGGACAGAAGATGGGGAAGTAAGATATACAGTGGATTATCGACAACTAAATGTGAAAACTGTTGAAGATGCTTTCCCGTTGCCCTTGATCGAAGAGTGTATTGATAATTTGACAGGTACTCTGTGGTTCCACACATTAAACATGGCCAACGGCTATTGGCAAATAATGGTAGACGAACGTGACAGTTGGAACTATGGTTATGTAATGCACCTGCCACGTTCCAAAAGGTTACGCATCTTGTCCTACGCGGTCTAGCATGGAACAAAGTACTAGTATACCTAGATGACGTAATCGCAGCAGCACGGAATAACCTACGTATAGCACAAAACCGTCAGAAGAAAGATTATGACATCCGAGCCCCAATTCGAGAAAGAACATTTGATGTGGGTGACCTAGTGTATATCCGTAACCCTGGGACAATCTCGGGGCAAAGTAAGAAATTACTCCCAATAAGGAAGGGGCCGTTTGTAATTACGAAAGCAGTGTCGCGTTTCTTATACCGTATCGCTCGTCGTAAGCGGGAATACGTGAAGCACCATGACAAGCTTCGGGTATGCGAGGACCGTAATATATCCCCCTATGGATAAGACGGAAAGGACAGGCAATCCTCAACTTGGGTGGGCCTCCCACAGAGGTCACATGGTGCAAGATGGGCTGGGACAGAGCACCGTGTAACGCAACCACCAATTGCATGTTGAGGTAACACACTTACCTTGGCATTTCCATCCGGATACTGCTTGTTGGCTGTGTGAGCAGCAGTTTGGCGCCATACCTCCTACGGGCTCATCTAGCCGGGCATTTTGTGGAGGATAGGCAAAATGGAGAGTTTGCTCCACATTTTGCTAGGTGGGCATACTCCATGATCGATTTCCCCGAGAGTACGCGGATTATGACCCCCATCCACACATTTGAAGAGCTAGTTGTCCTGTTTAGAAAGAGAGGATGGTACCCAAAACAGGGTTCCCGATCTAGCATGGCCATGCGGGTCATGTTAACCGAAGTAGCCGAGATGATTGGCCGACCTATCGCTGCCGTCGACATCCGGCTGAGTCCATCCAATCACCAAGTATCGCTCCTCAATTGGGACAGCATGGGAAGGATGATGACGGAGATGCCACCCCACAAGCAGGACACCTTGAGAGAATGGCTAATCCCGTCTGCCTCACTCCGTGAAACTCGCACTGTAACGGAGTCCGCCATGGACGCCCACTGCTAGCTACAATTACTACAGGCTAGGGAGATGAGGGCGAGGAAACACCAGGCGACAGCGACCCAGGAGAGAACTGCTGTCCCATTTGATTTCACTACTGAACCTGTCCGAGCGTGGGAAACGGCCTTCTCCCTCTGGCGAGATGATAATACGGTCAGCTTCACCGCAGTGGTGGATAACCGCGTCTTTCCAGGCGACTGGCTGCGACCGGTCATACAGGGGGTCACCGTCAGTCATCAGACGGTGGTTATAAAAAACCACTTATGGTGTTCACCCTCGACTGGCAAAGTCGCTTGATAATGATTCATGGGACAGGGTGCAGGCCAAGATCTGCAGTCCCGACTGCGCTGCGATAGGCGAATGTGGCCACTAAATTCACTTCCCAGCCAACGACTACCGTTCGAAAAGCATATTGCCTTGGCTACGGAGTTGGACTGTGCACTGCTTCACCGGTAGTCTGGCAGACTATAGACAGTGGGTACGGCAGTTTACGAACAGTGTTTTCGGAATATCTAATAAGTCGGTGTCCGCGCCAGGATTGCGCAAACTGGCACGACAGTTCGACCTGTACAGGCTGGTGTAGGAAACATATGCCCCCATGTTGTCACCACGGGGTCATAACCACGAACACCCGTATGAGCTGGTGCACCAGGCACGGTACATTGCGGCACTGCGCAATCTGCCAAGCTGGGTAGTGCTTCGCGTTGCCATCCTCAACGCGCAGGCGTTTTACAAGGTGTAAAACGGCAGCAGGGCACCAGCCCTCTTATGCTGTCGACAGAACCCTGCATTTGCACTGCCTGGTCAAATAAGACTAGTGCAACAACGTTTCGTTGCCCACCACATTACTATGCTATAAGGAGTTTTGGTTTTTGAATGTTTATTGCACTAACTCTGTTCACAACAATCACTGGCAATATGTTCATAACACGGTGTATAATTATTTAACGATTATCACTTTCATTGGGTTTATTAGATTGACTAGGTTTATTAGATTAACTAATTTGAGAAATATTACTTACATAATTATATTAAGTTTGAAATGGAATTCAAGTTGGGTGCTTTAAAAGTGGGATATATGGTTGGCGATCAAACGTCATAAGGAGGGAGGAATGTGGTAGTCACCAGATGGCAGCACTGCTCGTCACCACCCACCCATTACCCCTTGCACACACTAATGCACACCAATAAACCCCAACCGCACCCATATCAAGCGCGCCATTCCGATACACCCGCGCAAGACATCCGACATCCGATGTACTGGCTCAGGATCAACGGCAGCCACATACATAAACGCAGCTACCGAACGTAAATAGCGAGCCACGTAAGTTACCAGTCATTACCCGTTCGCTGTTTGCCACAATACTACGACGAACGGTTACAGTTGGTATACTTGCAGTCATGATCATGATCAGCGACTACTTCAAAATTTCAGCTGGCTATCCGTCACATTTCCTCATCCTTATTTCGTTGATAACCAAACGTTGCAAAGACGTCGGGTTATTTTGTCGTCTTTATGTCAACGTTGTGACAAAGTCACACCATCCAAGTCAATATATCATCGATGGCAAGACTTTATAAAGACGTTGATTTCATGACACGAATTGAGTTGGTTGTGCTGTCAACTTGATTACAACGTTGCACGGACGTCACATATCCACGTCCTTATTTTGTTGATGACCAGACGTTGTAAAGGCGTCAGGTTGTCGACTTGATATCAACATTGTGCCAACGTCAAATTTCAATGGTTTTACAACGTTGACGATCAGACGTTGTAACGACGTTGTATTTATGGCGTTCGACGTCGCAACGTATATCCAGCCACTAATCGACGTCGTACCAACATTGTGTGCCCACTGGGATTGAAACGACGTGGAAAACCGACGTTGGACCAACTATCAAATCCAACCCGTTTTCTACACCTTTACAACGTCGAAACAACGTATAAACATGACGTCGATCCAACTTCGATTCAATGTCTAAATAAGATGTTTATGCAACGCTGAAACCGGACATTGGGCGAACGTGGAAACCTGACGTCGAAACGGCGTCAAACCATTACATATATTCAACTTTCAGATCCAACTAGTTTCCAACATAGCTACAACGTTTGACTTGACATTGAAACAACTTTTGTCCCCGTAAATTTGTCCTGATACTAGCTCAGTGTCGTTGCTTTGGTGTGAATAACCGAATTGTTGCTAAGTTTGCGCGTGATAGATATGATGCATATTTCGAGTCAAGTCAACATGTTACTATATCAGATTAATATCCGTAAAGTTAACATCCGATACGATAGTTGCCGATTCAAATATATGGCAATTTGTTTCATGAAGCATGAAAGACATTTGTGTCAAATTCCTGTTTCCTGTTTTAATTTCAATTTATTTATTTTCAATAAATACAAAACTTAATTAATGAAATGGTAAGTTTATTGCATATGCCTGGCATTGTTGCGTTGCGTAGAAGATACTTCTTAATATAAACTGGTCAGTAACAAGGAATGCAATTGACCGCATTCCGGACTACATACCTGCACCAGTTGGACATACATCTTTTGTTTAGAAGAAGTCTAAAAGGCTGCTAGAGCAGATAAATCAAGGAAAGCGCTTCGCGCAAATCGCATAACGGCTGAGGTCTTGGTAGCAAGTGGCGAACAAGGCCGAGTTGCTTAACATTTTTGGTGCAGAAGTATCATCAACACAGTACACAAGAAAGGAATCACGTCAACACCATCAATCCAGTGTCTTTGATATGCTTTGTAAGGTTTATCCATGCGGATACTCACAAGGATGGACAACATCGATGCACACCTAACAAATCAGACGGACGGACGGACGGACGGACAGAAAGACGGACAGACGACAGATGATAGACAGACGATATATTTTGAAAGTAACTTTACAACGATAAATAATTAACATAACTAAAGAGCTAAACGAGAATCGCAGTAACACATAACATGTAACTAATTTGGAAGCGCTATTAAAATAATAATAACAATAAATAGTAATAATCATAATTCTACATTAATAAATGAATGAATTATGCAGTTGTTATACAACTATAAATGTACCTTTACATTATACAAATCATTGTATAATAAAATACTTTAATTCTTATAGATGCAACAAATATGTATATGAGGCAATGATATTCACAATTAGTAATTATACACAGGCAGAGACAAGCTACTCGCATTTATCGACGTTAAGGATGGTCAATGTCTTTGTCGTTGCACGATGTTTACCTGATCTAACTTCGTGCCATCCCGTACCTCCCGTATTGTGTCCTGGCCAGTTGTCGTAACAATGGTCATAATGTTCGTCTCTAAATATCCGTAAGTGCGGCTGGATAACTAAGGCCATCAACTACTTGCGGGTTGTAAAACTCACCGCCCACCCGGTCAGATAAAGTTAGGTATCAAAAAGGGTTTCGCAAAAGTAATAGAACAATATCAATTTATTCTTGAAGTTCGGATGTTCGCAACAAGCCAGAAAAAAACAATGTTCTTTAATCCATACTGCCTAATTTGAAGAAAAGATGAACACAACTTGTTTTCAGTACGTGTGTCGTACATGTAGGCATCATACACACACGCGCGCACACCACGTACATGCACACACATGCGCACGCACACACGCACAGACACACATACACAATCACAAGAACATGTACACACATTACGAACACATACATGCACGCACATGTATATGCATGCATGCACACGCAAACACACACACACATAGATGCACACACACACGCACGCACGTACGTAAGTATGCACATATACGCATATACTTATCAAAAATAACAAAAAGCATCAATATACATTCCAGTAAATTTATTTTAAAGACAACATAAAATCTGCCAATACCTAATTAACTAGTAACTACAATATGTCAATGTTTTTATTTTCTTTATGTAAATAAATATACACTAAAAGCACAACAAACATGCAGGTTGCTTTGAATATCTAATTTATTGAAAATAAACACATAGATACAAGCTAGCTGATGTGGCGAAGGATGATCGAGTCACCATGTCGTTGCTGTGTTTGCGCACGATCGATTGATTTGGCCTAGTTACACACTACTGTGTACCCCCTCTACTGTGTCGTGGTCAACTGTCGCAGTAAAGGGGACCGTAATGTTCGTCTACAAGCATTCGGAACTGTGACTGAAGAGCTGAGAGCATCAACTTGTGTGTAGTGCCTTGTAAAATGCAATACACACTCACCCGTCCGAATAAATTACAAAGAAAGAGCAAAGCAATTGAATCAGTGTAATTATGTTATATATTATATATATATATATATATATATATAATATACATACATACACACACATGTATATATAAACATATGTGTGTATAAACAACACTATTGATATTTATTATAGAGGTAGGCGTCATTACACACAAGTACCTTTGACGTTGGTTTGTTCCCAGGCGCCAGTACCTGGAGAGGAGGAGAACAAAGTACAGCTGATTCAGCGAAATGCCTTTTCATGCTATCACCACCTTTGGATTGATAGGGTGATTCCGAGTAAGGGAACAGACAAAGCTGCTTTTAAACTAAGAGGTAGTTAAACAAATCGAACAATGATTGAAGGAATGTAAATTGCGCGTATATATATCTTACTTTTGAATGCAGGGTCGGGAAATAACTCACGATGTTGACTCATCTGAATAAAGTACGGCGCAGTAAAGACCACACATCTATTTATGACCAGAAAATGGACTCTGTGCGAAGAATTTATTGCAATTTACACATGACTGACATCTGGTGGCGGGTTCACTAACTATCTTTCGAGTTCATAAACCTAGTTTTGCTCTTTAAAATCGATTTCGCTCCTTAACAATGATTGTGTATATCGATTCATTGGTGCGTCACGGAAATAGTGTCCTCGGTTCACTGTTGTCACGGAAATAGTGTTCTCGGTTCACTGGTGTGACATGGAAATAGTGTACTCGGTTCACTGGTGAGTCATGGAAATAGTGTCCTCTGTTCACTGGTGTGTCATGGAAATAGTGTCATCTGTTCACTGGTGAGTCATGGAAATAGTGTCCTCTGTTCACTGGTGTGTCATGGAAATAGTGTCCTTGGTTCACTGGTGTGTCATGGGAATTGTATCCTCGGTTCACTGGTGTGTCATGGAAATAGTTACCTCGATTCACTGGTGTGTCACGGAAATAGTGTCCTCGGTTCACTGGTATTTCACAGAAATAGTGTCCTCGTTTCACTGGTGTATCATGGAAATAGTGTCATTGGTTCACTGGTTTGTCATTGAAATAGAGTTCTTGATTCACTGGTTTGTGATGGAAATTTGTGTGGAAAATGTATCCTCGGTTTACTGGTGTGTCACATAAATAGTGTCCTCGGTTCATTGGTGTGTCATGGAAATAGTGTCCTCGGTTCGCTAGTGTGTCATGGAAATAATGTCATTGGTTCACTGGTGTGTTATGGGAATTGTATCCTCGGTTCACTGGTGTGTCATGGAAATAGTTACCTCGATTCACTGGTGTGTCACGGAAATAGTGTCCTCGGTTCACTGGTGTGTCACAGAAATAGTGTCCTCGGTACACTGGTGTATCATGGAAATAGTGTCATTGGTTCACTGGTTTGTCATTGAAATAGAGTTCTTGGTTCACTGGTTTGTGATGGAAATTTGTGTGGAAAATGTATCCTCGGTTTACTGGTGTGTCACAGAAATAGTGTCCTCGGTTCACTAGTGTGTCATGGAAATAGTTTCATTGGTTCACTGGTGTGTCATGGACATTGTATCCTCGGTTCACTGGTGGGTCATGAAAATAGTATCCTTGATTCACTGGTGTGTCACAGAAATAGTGTCCTCGGTTCACTGGTGTGTCATGGAAATAGTGTCCTCGGTTCACTGGTGTATCAATGAAATAGTGTCTTCAGTTCACTGGTGTGTCATGGAAATAGTGTCATCGGTTCACCAGTGTGTCATGGAAATAGTGTCTACGGTTCACTGGTTTGTCACGGAAATAGTGTCCTCGCTGATATGGTAGCGGTGTTTTACATTTCGCAAAAGGTCCGTAAATTTAACAAAGGATTCTTTTAATGTTATGTTTGGTTAGTAAGTAAATAAAAAAGTAAGTAAGTAATTTATTTCCTACAACAATATAAAACAATTGTACATCACGTTTTTTCAACATGTGAACAAAAACAGTACTCATAAGTGTTGGTGGAAAGGGGTTGAAGAGATATGTAATACTTATGTATATGGATCACCCCAAACCAGTATAATATTAGGTCACCATCCAGATGAAACTGTCCCAGGTTAGTGATTCGAACTAAGATCCTGGGACATCAGTCATGGAGCAGCACACACCTAGGTGTCAAACCCACTGCATCATGGTGTCAATACATCACAATACCTTGGCCGAACTGGTTTTGGTCCAAGCACCCCCGGACTGGCGTTGGACGCTCCAGAGTCCATATACATATAATAATAATAAGATAACGTGTATTGCGCCTAAATCCTTGCAAACGAAGCTCAGAGGAGCATCAAAACAAAAGGATTGGTCAATCTCAAAATCCATAAGCAATATTCCAGTTGTCAATAGATGGGTCAAGGCGCCATGGAGCTATAGTGGATAAGCAAGGTTGTAAAGATGCGTTTTAAAATGACAACGGAATTTTGTACTAGTTTCAACTGATCTAGCACGAAGAGGGAACATATTCCAAAGAGTTGGTGCAGCAACAGAAAAAGCCCTAGTTCCAATGTTAGTGTTGATTCTAGGAACAAAAAGTAGGTCAGAACTAGATGATCGAAGCTGGATAGGTTTTCTTGCAGGAGTAAGCAATGAATGCAAATAAGATGGTTGCTTATTGGACAGTGCCTGGTATGTAATGGTACAAATCTTAAATAGTATACGATATCGTAGAGGAAACCAATGCAAAGACTTGAAACGTGGTACTAGACAATTTGGGACACGCTGAAGTTTTGTGATATCCTTGCTAGCGATATTATAAAGGAGGGAATTGCAATAGACAAGTATGCTGCTAACAAGCGCTGTTGCAATAATGGACGAAACAGTCAATACGGTCCGCCGGAAATGGACTGTGGATAGGACATTAAGACTCATAAAAATGTATGTGTCTTCACACCAGACAATCTGACATTTTATGCCTCTGAGCCATAACCTATGTTTTGCTATGACAGGGAAATGTTTAGCGACACAAACGAAGACCGTTTACCTACTTTGGTTGGCTTAGCATAACATATTTTCAAAACACTGTTGATTTTGTAAGAACTTTCCCATTTATCGTCTTCCTGGGTCGGACCTTCGCTTTTCAGTGAACGAAGTTTCAACTAACCGTAGGTTACGATCTTTTACAAGCACAAAAAGCTAACCATTCTCTAAAGGCGTTTCTTGTCATACGATGCGCTAGCTCTTGTGGCCAGGTTCTACGATGCAATTGTCACTTCGCATGCACCGTGTGCACGTGTCATTTAAACCACTCCTCCTTAAAAGAGGGTCGCCATGGCGTATATAAAGGAAGGGAGCGTCGACAATAAACACACCGGCTCAATGTGAGTGTTTCAGGTGAGTCTTCAAGACAACATGGCGCCGATGACGTATTTCCGGCGCATCCTTGTGACAACAGCGGTTCTAGTGGCGGTAGCTGCGTCAGGTAAGGTATACAGAAGGGTGTTGTCGGTGAAGGATAGTTGTTTCGTGTGACCACCCTCTGACCTACTATTTTATTCACACTAATGTTTTAATCTCACAATGGCTTACTTTGTACGAGCCAAGAGTCACGAATGACTACTGAATTATTATTATTATGCTTATGAACTATTTTTGTAAGCAAACTTAATGAAAGAGCTACAAGTTAGGTATAGACGATGTCTAACGGAGATTTACAGTAGTCTATTTTTACTAATAGTTACTAAAAGTTATTAGAGAATTACTGGTTGGTAGAAAATGTAGAATAACACGAGTAGACTAAAAAGTTATTAGAGAACTACTGGTTGGTAGAAAATGTAGAATAACACGAGTAGACTGAAAGTTATTAGAAAGCTACTGGTTGATAGAAAATGTAGAATAACACGAGTAGACTGAAAGAAGGTGCGGATAAAGAGAAGGAATCAGAATGAAGAAACACGTTAAATGAAGGTCGTTGGGAGCAGACAAAGATGGGAAGGACACATACGGAAAATGAATGTGGAGATATTGACATATAGAGAGCATGAAAAAACCAGAAGAAATTGATGAAAAGAGAACTGAAACACTGAAATTAAAATGGAGAGATAGTGTTAAGAGCGATATTTGGTATATGTTCTTCGTAAAATGACCTAAGCTGACCGACCTGCCTAGTGAGCTTACGATCGCACTAAAATAACGTTTGTACTTTATGATCACAACATAACCATGAAGTGTAGGTTATCCTTTGCAATTCACCATTTATTGATGCAATCATCACTGTCATGCGTGCTTTATGTTCACAACCTAACCATGAAATGTAGGTTATCCTTTGCAATTCACCATTTATTGATGCAATCATCACTGTCGTGCGTGCTTTATGATCACAACCTAACCATGAAGTGTAGGTTATCCTTTGCAATGCACAATTGATTGATTCACAATTTATTGATGTAATCATCACATCACTGTCGCGCGTGCTTTGCATGTGCAACAAAACTAATCAAGTTCCTTATCAATTATTGTCCAATCGTCTCAATAGTGTAATGACATTTATTGACACCAGGTGTGAGAGTATTGACAAACACGTTACATTTATGGACGCCTTGGTAAACGGTACATATTTCTACCTGACATTTTCATAGCGGTCATTTCCTATAATGATATAAGAGTGTTGAATTTTGATAACATATTGTGTTCTGGAAATAAGATTTTTTAAAGGTTGATCTAAGCTGACCGACCTGCCTAGCGAGTTTACGATCGCAATAAAATAACGTTTGTACTGTATGCGCCCATGTCACATACACGTCTCTGTTGAAAGCAATGATACAAGACCAATGTTGATTAAAACAGGCCAACTTAATGACATTTATTCACTAACACATATTAAACAACACCATGTATGCATACATCAATACATAGCAAGAATGCCAGACCCAACAGTATTGTTAAGCAATACCTACAATTTCTAAGCATATAACTTCAGTGACATCTAATTACTAACATGACTGCACTATATTTACCACTACCACCGTAACGGTGGGGGTCTCTCCGCCCACGCCACTTTCTTGTACCCTTATCAACATACTTCATTTACCGCACTAAAACAACATCGATTATCACAATAGCATGATGACAAAACCCTATGTTAAACCTCGCGTTCTCCCCTGTTACAGGAAAAAGCATCAATTAACAAACGTCTGAGCAAACAAGCAGTCAAAATTATACAGGGAGGAGAATGGGCAAAACAATGATAATAAATATAACTAAATCGACATAATTCGCAAAACTGAACAAAGAATTTGGGTGATTGGCGAGCCAATAACACACACTGGATCAATCAAGCCGAACCAGAGAATGAGGCTGAATATCCTTTGTAGCTGGCCTATATAGCCCCCATCATTCCTTTATATATTCTTCCGCGTTGTTTTCAGTTTGATTACTCGGGAAACCCCAGGCCTATCTACTAGAGGGCGCCACGCTACCGTTTGCCCCTTTACCACTATAAATATTGCATCGCTGCCTCACATAAAAATCAATTTAGGATCACAACATAACCATGAAGTGTAGGTTATCCTGAGCAATTCACCATTTATTGACGCAATCATCACATCACTAGCATGCTTGCTTTGCATGTGCAACAAAACTAATCAAGTTCCTTATCAATTATCGTCCAACCCTCCCAATAGCGTAATGACATTTATTGACACCAGGCGTGAGAGAGGTGTTGATAAACACGTTACGTTTATTGACGTTTTGGTAAACGATACATATTTCTACCTGACATTTTTATAGCAGTCATTTCCTATAATGAGTTTTGAATTTTGATAAGATATTATGTTCTGGAAATAAAATATTTTAAAAGTTGACCCGATGTTGGAAGAAATTAATATATTTATAATCTTAACAAAATGCTTCAAAAGAAGTATTATAAATAACATTAAACTGGTTTTAATTCAAACACATTAACTACTTGCATACTAATATATATAAATATGTAGAGTGTAGTATGTTTAAGGCATATATGCTAATTGATCAAGCTATGACATGTTTAAATTTATCTTCAATTGGTACTTGCCAATAATTGAATAATTCAACGCACACACTTTTCCATTGCCATTTAAAACCAGATATTGAATATTTGTCTGTACACAACGATAAACTGTAAATAATATTACTGATACTGACGTTTCAGTAAAGGCAAAATGTGACACCACCGGAAGTGCATGCATCAGGTCATGCGAAAACCTAGAAAGTGGTGATTACCAGTCATGTGACGGGTGTCACGAGTATGTCACGTGCAGCAACGGGATAATGTACGAAAATCGGTCATGTCCGGGTAGACTCGTGTGGAACAACAACAGAAAGAGGTGTGCCTGGAGATCTCGCACTTGCAAGTGCGTTGGTGAGTTGTCATACATACATAACAACATTTATAATGAAAGTAATCACATTCTATAACGCTAAAGTCATTGCCACACACTAATACGGCTGTTTCGTGTTTAAATTAGAACCCTCTATTTCCAAAAATATAATTTGCGCGATTACAATTCCAAAGTTTCCAACTGGATGATAATAATAATGTAATTTGTCACAAACGTTTCATGACAAAAACGTAACACAATCGTTGGTGGTGTACTAAACGAAACCCCAAGGTTTACATGTATATATATATATATATCTTCTTCTTCCCCTTGCTCCCTTGCGGGGTGGGGTCCACGTCACTTGGTAGCTTCTTCTACGTTTCTTATCAGTTCTTTCCACCTCTCTCTCTCTCTCTCTCTCTCTCTCTCTCTCTCTCTCTCTCTCTCTCTCTCTCTCTCTCTCTCTCTCTCTCTCTCTCTCTCTCTCTCTCTCTCTCTCTCTCTCTCTCTCTCTCTCTCTCTCTCTCTCTCTCTCTCTCTCTCTCTCTCTCTCTCTCTCTCTCTCTCTCTCTCTCTCTCTCTCTCTCATCCGCAATGGCCGTCCATTCATGGCTGTTCACGCCTGCCCTCCCCAGGTCTCTTTTTATGCTGTCGTTCCATCTCAGCCTTGATCTTCCTCTCCTTCGTCTGCCACCCTCTTCTACTTTCCATGCTCTTTTCGCCAGTCTGTCTTCACCCATTCTATGTAATGTAACGCCCATCTCATTCTGTTGCCGGTTACTTTCCTCTTTAGGTGTTTTTTTCATTCCAATCTCCTCTCTCAATTCCTTCATCTTCCTTCTATCCTCTCGCGTTACTCTACACATTCTTCTGACCCAGTTACTTTCTGCCACCTGTAGTTTCTCCTCCTGTCTCTCTGTCAGTGGCAGTGTTCCCAACCTATATATATACAGGCTGGTACAACGCAGGCTTCCAACACTTTTCCTTTCAGTTGTTTCTTCAGTTTTCTGTCCCACATAATGCCTTCTACCCTCTTCCATGCTGCTGCTCCTGTATGCACCCTCCTCTGTATTTCTTTAATACTCCTTCCATCCTCACACACTGTACCGCCCAGGTATACAAAGCTGTTCACTTGTTTAATGGTCTTTCCGTCAACAACAACATGCAGATCTACCTCCTGTTCACCTATCCACATTACTTCAGTCTTCTCCAAATTCATTCGGAGGCCGTGTTTTCTGAAGGTGTCACTCCATTCTTGCAATGCTTTCTGTAGTTCCTCTTTGTTATCTAAATACACACACACACACACACACACACACACACACACACACACACACACACACACACACACACACACACACACACACACACACACACACACACACACACACACATATATATATATATGTATATACTTTACTCATATTGCATGTGTGACAAGGCTAAACACTCCATTGCTTCTCATCTGTCTGCAGTACTGCCTAAAGGTCCTGCGATCGACGGTCAGTGGTCCGAATGGGACCCTTGGTCCTCGTGTTCAGACACTTGTGAAGGAGGTCTGCAGCAACGTGTTCGACACTGCGATGACCTGGCGCCACAAAATGGAGGTTCAGTCTGCGTTGGCGTGTCTACTGAGAGCCGACCGTGCAGTCAATGGGCGTGTCCAGGTATGTATGCACACACATGCACGCACGCACGCACGCACGCACACACACACATCCACCCAACCCCCACACAGTCCAGTTATGTATATACGCACACACACGCACGCACGCACGCACGCACACACACACACACACACACACACACACACATATTTCATGACTATAGATTCAGGGTCAACAAGAATACATGTAACATGCAAATGTTGTTTATTTTGCCTCAACCTGCCAGGTGAACTTGTCGACTAATGTGTTTTGTTTCAATTACAGATTGTGACAGAACTTGCTCTGATGGTGGCACACTTAGTGCTGATTGTTCCCAGTGCCTCTGCACCAATGACGTCGTCGAAGGCAGGGTGACAGACAGACAGACGTTGCTGGGACTCGCAGATGTCAACATTTACACTGTCGGAAAAGAGTGGTCAGCGACACTTGTAAGTGACCGCGACGGAAAGTTCACGATTACTGGCATTTGTGCTTCTGGAATGAAGCTCACGGCGAGAAAGGACATATACGAGAGCGCCTTGCAAGAGTACATCGTCAGTAGTGGCAGCAGCGTCAGCATACTGATGTACAAACTAGGTGAGTACATCATCATCAGTTCAGTGCTGACAGCAACATTAGAACAGACATGTTATAGCTAGATGTATCCACCATAGATAGTCCCATAATAACTGCCACTATTAATTTCTTTCGTTTGGAGGAGGGGGTTGTGCCGTTTTCAAATTTTTTCCACACGACGTAAACTAATTAATGAATCACGTGCTGAGAAAGTATCAAGAAAATGTGGTTACATTTTCTATCCAACCCAGGAAACGTTATGATGACTACCTGTATCAATGTAACGTTGCCCATTCTTGCGTGATACAAAAAATACTTTAATATTGCTACGTTCAAAGTACATTTTAAAGCTAGAAGCGATTTTAAGTAGGCACGTCACAACGAGTTGTTGGCTTTAGGGCTACCAGCCGGGAATGGCAGATTTCGAAGAGAATGGCGTATATCAGGAAGTAAAAGGATCATGGGACATGCCGTTAGTTTAGTATCTTGATATATTACATCAAATGTTGTGTTTGTAGAGAAGCCGAAGTTCACGGAGGAGCCGCTGAGCACGGCCGGATTTGTTGGAGGGGGGGCGAAGTTCTCCTGTCAGGCAACTGCTGAACCGACCGTCACACAGTACGACTGGTGAGTGCAGCAACGTGCAGGTTTGTTTGTGTGTGTGTTTGTGTGTGTGTGTGTGTGTGTGTGTGTGTGTGTGTGTGTGTGTGTGTGTGTGTGTGTGTGTGTGTGTGTGTGTGTGTGTGTGTGTGCGTGTGTGTGTGTGCGTGTGTTTGTGTATGTTTGTGTTTGTGTGTTTGTGTATGTTTGTGTTTGTGTGTGTGTGTGTTTGTGTGTGTGTATTTTTTGTGTGTGTTTGTATTTGTCTGTGTGTGTGTGTGTATGTGTGTGTGTGTGTGTGTGTGTGTGTGTGTGTGTGTGTGTGTGTGTGTGTGTGTGTGTGTGTGTATGTGTGTAAGTGTGTCCGTGTATGAATCAATTTGACTTCGTCCAGCTGTATAGCTATATACATGGACGCATGCACGCCCATCCACATATACATACGCACCCACCCACGAACGCACGCACGCACGCATATACAGGTGTACCGCTACCATTGGCGTCGGAACGTGGTAAATATTCGGAGATGAGGCTCACCAGAAACCTTCAATTGAGGCTCGACAAAACACTATTAGGCTCTGGCAAAAACCTTAATTTGCACCACCCCCCCAAGAGTCGCAAAAAAACCACTTTGAGGCTTTCCAAAAATCCAACTACACTCCCATTTAGGCTCATCAAAAACCATTAAGGTTTACGAAAAAACTCAAATTGCACCACAGAATCAATCCCGTTTCCTAAATACCCTGTCTCCAGCCCCCACCTAAATTACAGCTGAGCGAACAACTGGTATCAATCTCATCGAGTAAAATAGGAAGTAGAAACTGTGCAATAATAATTGTTTATCCATAATCACAATCACTACCACTACCCGCGCTTCTGCTGCCATAATTTTACCGCCATTACGGTTAGTTACCGCCACAACCACCAATTTAAACGTGGCGCTACTGTCTACCAGGTTTAAAGATGGCAACATAATTTCTGCCGACGGTGGTTCCGTCTATGAGATAACGGGTCTGAAGAAAGAAGATGGAGGGCAGTACGCGTGTCGGGCCGCTTCCCTCGGAGGAAAGGTCTTCTCCCGTCTCGCCAGTCTCGTCGTGAAAGGTCAGTGATGCTTTAATGCGGTAGAAACACGTGTCTTTGTCACGATAAGCACAACATTCAAAGCGTTACTTGTAAACTCTTGATCAGATCCGGTCAGAGATCAGAAATGGTAACAGTGGCTATGTATGTCTGCGTGTCTGTCTATTTGTCTGTATGTCTGTCTGTCTGTCTGTCTGTCTGTCTGTCTCTCTGTCTCTCTGTCTCTCTGTGTCTCTGTATCTCGCTCTGTCTCACCATCTTTCCGTGTGTATGCCTGCCTGCCTGCTTGTCTGTCTGTCTCTGGCTCGCTCTCTCTCTCTCTCTCTCTCTCTCTCTCTCTCTCTCTCTCTCTCTCTCTCTCTCTCTCTCTCTCTCTCTCTCTCTCTCTCTCTCTCTCTCTCCCTCTCCCTCTCCCTCTCCCTCTCCCTCTCCCTCTCCCTCTCCCTCTCGCTCCCTCTCCCTCTCGCTCTCACTCTCGCTCTCGCTCTAACTCTCACATATTTTCTGTAACAATACCAACGTACGTTAGCCAACTGTAACATGAAATGTAAACTAAAGATGACATTATTGTCTTCTAAAATAGTTGCAACCTAATACTGATTTATTTTAACAATTTGTGTCGGTGCGATATTTAAAAATAAACGGTCAAGTTAAAGCGATTTCATAGACATTTCTAAGAAGTTAAATACGACATGAAAATGTTAAAGAAACTTTGTAACGTAAATATTGTTTTTAAAAAAACGCCCGTATTCGCCCGTAGTTCGACCATAGTACAGTGAAACTTCGCTATTAAGGTCGCCCCCGGTACTGTACTAAAATGACCTGAGGTAACAGTATTAACGAGACTAATTTCCTAAACTGAACTGTTACATCAATAATTTGGGACTATTCTATAATGACCTTAATTGCGAGGTGGCTGTATTACCAAGGTGAGCGTAAAGCAGGGTTTGACTGTACCTGTGTATGTTGTCCTTCATAGAGGCCGACGCAGCAGACACGTGTGAGGCGAAGCCACAACACATGGAAGTGGAGCTCCCACCCACATGCCAACTCACTGTAGACGGCGCCAGTGTCACGTCCATCAACGTCGGTCGATGCAACAACGAGCCTTGCGCGACGAAGGCGGCCCCTGACCAGGCCGGCTTTTGCTGTGGACCGAGCAGCACGCGCCAACTGCACGTCGAGTGCAGCGGCTTCAACTACGAGGTCAACCAGGTCGTGTCCTGCGGTTGCGCCGAATGCGACAATGAAAACCAGGTGACCGTAACCGGAGAAGTAATGACAGGAGGTGCTTCGTCTTCTGATATCTACGCATTCTACGAAGGTCAATCGTTCTATGTCGATGACAGTCTGTTCACTTTCGAGGCGACACCGCAAGCGGGGCGCATCTCCTTCCAAGTCAAATCACCTTCTTTTATGCCGCGACAGGTCACCCTCGATGTCATGCCTGGCGTAACTGAAATGTTTGTTGACGTCGCCCTCACAGCAAAACCGAATCCAAATGTCGTCGACCCGAAAACAGGCGGTGAGCTGCCTATCAATTCAGATCTACCCACTGCCGTCTCAGTAACAATTCCAGCCAACTCCTTCCAGGACGAGAACGGTGACCCGGTGTTTGACACCGTCAACGTCTACTTGACATTTGCCGACCCGCGACAAGTTGACGGTCTTGACGCCGCCCCTGGAGAATTCACTTACGAGGACGACGAGGGCGAAACTCGCATGCTACAGACGTTCGGTGTCGTCACTTTGGTGGCTGAAGACTCCAACGGCAACGAGGTCTTTTTGAGTGGCAAGACGACCATGACGTTTGACGGCGCTGCCCTGGGTATGGAGCCGGGAGAATCGGTGTCCCTTTGTATTCTCGACCCAGAAAGCGGAGGTTGGATCGAATCGGGACTGTTTACTTACTCCGGTAGTCGCAGACGTCGACGAGATAACGGTAACGGCACAGTAGTAGAGGGCGAGACGGAAATACCACCGTATGTTCCGTTCATCAACTTGAACAAAGCGGTCTACCGTGAGCGTCTTTGTACCGTCGCTGTCTACGTCTACTACGGCGCCAACTTCGCCATTCCACTGCCCGGTGAAACGGTCTCGGCCTACCTGATGGAAAACGGACTCGTCATCGGTCGTACTTTAATATACACCGACAAGAACGGCAGAGGTTGTTTGAAAGTGATGTGCGGCCTGAGAGTCATCGTACGTCTCGAAACTGCTGGTCCGGTTGTTGTCCACCCTGATCACTCTCTCCCAGTCGGGTTTTCCTTCATCAATAGGGTTAACGGCTTCGAACTGACCCCTGCGTTCCCTATTGCCCCCAATGGCCCCGTGTACCGGAGGTTAACGTGGCACGGTGGGTGCTATGCCTCTACGCCGACCGACAATCACTTCATGCTGGCCAAAACACCGCTACGACCGGGTCTCTACGGCTCTCTCAACGCCGTCGAGATGCGTCCGGGTTTCGACGACAGCTGGTACCCGAACCCTCCTGCTCTGAGGGAAGTATGCGCCCTTAGGTTGACTGTTCTGGTACGTACTCGTACATTAAACCGACCAGTGCTTATATTAAAATCAACTGTACGAATCAGTGGCGTAGTCTCACACGTAATCGGACGATTACAATGGACCCATTTGATATTTATTTCACATTCAATACTAATGACTGAATCTAGCCAGTTCAAACTCAATGCTATACACTATGTTCTCTATCGCCGCTGTTGGTTTCATGCAGTGTTAAAACAATTGCATTTTGAATGCGGTGACCGATGAGTTGCTTAATTATGGGTATTCAGTCACCGTATAATAACACATTCCTATATCTATATCTATTCCTATAGATTCCTTCAATCTGTTTCGGCAGAATGTCCGGGCTTTCCATGTTGATTTTGTTAACATTTGTTTATAAATAATTAAGAAACTGTCGATATTTCATTTAGACTCCGGACGCTCCCAAGATGAAAATCGTTGGCATCAGCCGCTCCCCTAGCGGTCTCCTCTATGGTACATACACGGCGATACTGAATGAAATAATTACGCGTCCACAGAGGAAACGAAGCATCAGCATGAAAGCATACGGTGCATGCGTCTTAATACGATGTCCGAATGACACGGACTACACCGAGGTTGACCTTCAGATTGCCTACGAAAACCGCACAGAGTGTCAACTTGGGTGAGCGATATTTGGGGTGATTTATAAATTTCAAAATCGACGAAACTGTAACTGACCAAGCAGTACTGCGATCACCGGCTGGCTCGATCACCGATTGTGATTTCGCAGCCGTTCATATTAGTAACAGCATCCAACTTACATTGAGTCTCCCCATCCGTCTGTCGCCCGGCAGCGTGACTTCATTAAGAAAGAGATATATGGTTTATGATATAGAGAATACCCGTATGAATGTCATCGTCAGAGGGCAGCACTTCATTTCTGCAAATTTCGTAGAATTCAAATATTATATATTTAATGCGATTTAATTACTCTTTCAGAAAATGAAAGGTACACAAAATGTGTTGGGAAAAATTGACATTATAACTGAAAGAAAGGTGCTGTCATTCGATGACTTAGCACGAGACTCAATTTAATTGATTACCCTCTTTTGCGGTAGCCAATCATATTCGATGTTTCGTTACGGTATGATTGGCAAATGTCCCTAAACTCTGTAGAAGACAAACCGCGACACCTCATTACGGAGTCTGAGTAGTCGACGCTAGCTGACAATTGACGTATAATTTTGCAACAATTATAGTTAATGTTGTAGCGGCTGAGACATTCAGCCTTTCTAATACTCTGTGTCGCACCCTTAATGTGGTCGATGAACTTCCGGTTTCCGCTGAGGACGCTTCTTGAGTCGTTGTTCTTTGATCGAAATAAAGTTGTGCAGCTGTGTACATTCGTATACGCTTTATTGGTGACCCAGACGTACCAAGACGGCATCTTGGTATTTATTATACATACACAGTTACACGAACTGTAATAAACGCTGCTCAACACACGACTTTAAGTGTAGCGGCTAACAATTCGACATTATACACGCGCACTCGGCAGTCGGCAGTCGGCACCGACACAATCAACTCGTTTAAACATCAACAACAAATATGGCAGATACTCACACAGTCGGCATCAAGCTACCAGTATTTTGGGCAGATCACCCTCGGGTCTGGCTACAGCAAGCTGAGGGACAGTTCGCCTTGCGTAACAAAACTGCTGACGACACCAAGTACCATTATGTAGTAGCGGCCTTAGACCAACCTATGGCATTGCGCGTGATAGATATAGTGGAAGACCCACCACATGCTGACAAATATAACAACCTCAAGCAAGTAAGTAAGTAAGTAAGTAAATGTTTATTTTTCCAACAAAAGATACATACAATGTATATGGTATATCAGAATGAGTATGTCAGAAAAAAGGGGTATACTGAAGAAACTCTTGTATTTGTATACCCCTAAGAATTATTTACATACAACACGTGGAATATGGCAGATATTACATAATAGTACAATGTTAGTTATTATTGGCTATTATAATATAAATACCAAAAATAACACATTGATAGTAGTACTTATTTGACAATTAATAATTTATATTTTTAGTTGCGATATGCTCACTTATTGATAACAGTGTAGTGCAAGTTAGAATTGAATATACAGTTTTTGACCAATGACCTATTTTTAGTTATATTTCTCGATCATGTTCCTTTTTAATTTACAAACAAATGCATGAAATGTTGACACCATTGTAGTACTGGAAGGTAATGAATTCCAGCGTTTTACACCATAGATTGCTAAACACTTTAGTTTAACGTTAGTTCGAACACATTGTCGGACATATTGATATTGAGCTCGGGAGGAGTGTGAGGAAGTTTGTTTAGTAAACAAACACTGCACATTGACAGGTACTAGTAAATTGTTATGCACTTTATACATAATTGACAAGATCTTAAAATCTATTAAGTCTTGGAATCTTAGTACTCTACATCTATTAAATAACGTATTGGTATGATGAAGCCTATCAACACCATATATCAGTCTAATCACCCTCTTTTGTAAGATTGTAATACAATGTACATTGGTGATATATGTAGTTCCCCAAACTTCACAACAGTAACTCATTATTGGTAAGAAGAGTGAATAATATAAAGTAAGTAAGCTTTTGTTTCCTAGGATATGACTTGCTCTATACATTACTCCAACTATTCTAGATAGCTTAGTCTTCACACTGTTTATATGATATTTCCATGTAAGTTTTTCATCAATGTTTACTCCAAGGAATTTTGTCATGTTAACTCTATTAATTCTGTGATTGCAAAATGTTATATCTAAGTCAATATTTATCTTACGGTTACCAAAGATAATGTAGTTGGTTTTTGATATATTCAGAGACAATTTGTTAACGGTGAACCATGTATATAGTTTATCTAGTTCACAATTAACAACATGTTTTAGTCTATGTACATCCGTGTCAGAATATAATATGTTGGTATCATCTGCAAACAACACAAATTTAACAAGTTCTGATACATTACATATGTCATTAATATATAAAATGAACAGTCTTGGGCCTAGCACAGACCCCTGTGGTACTCCACATGACACATTTAGGAGATTCGATGAACATTCATCTATTTTGACAAATTGACTTCTATTGCTTAGATAACTTTCTACCCATTTCTCAGCCACACCACGAACACCATAGAAATGTAGTTTTTTTATTAGTATTGAATGATTTACGGTGTCAAATGCTTTCTTTAAATCAACAAAAACGCCAAGTGTGTATTTTTGTTTATCTAATGATGTACTAATTTCTTCGACCAGGTCAATCAATGCATGTGAGGTGGACAATGAGGATCGGAAGCCGTATTGACTGTTGGATAAGATATCATTTTTATCAATAAATTCTTCGAGTCTTTTATTATAGAGTTTTTCAAGTATTTTGGAAAATTGACACAACAAGGATATTGGTCTATAGTTGTTAAATTCTGTTTTTGAACCATTTTTAAATATAGGTATGACTTTGGCTACTTTCATTCTAGAAGGAAAAACTCAATTTTCAAACGACATGTTAAATATTGCTGTTAATGGCGTAATAATTGATTGCATAACTTTCTTTATGATATTCATACTTATATCATTACTGTCTGTTGAGGTTTTGTTTTTACATGCTCCGATGATCCTACTGACTTCTTCTTCACTTACTGGATTTAAGAACATGCTGTTTTTATTTTTGTTTTGAAGATAGTCATGAAATGAGGCACCATTTACCGATGGATCTATTTTAGCAGCTAGTTTTTTGCCAATGTTTGAAAAGAAGATGTTAAATCCATCTGCAATGTCTTTCTTGTTGGTAATTTTTCTACCCTCCATTACAAAATATTCAGGATAAGAAGATTCATTTTGCCTTTTATTAATAAGCGTATTTAAGATGTTCCAAGTTTCTTTACTGTTTTGTTTTTGGTCATCCAATAGTTTTCTATAGTATTCTTTTTCTGCATTTCTTAGTATTGTAGTTAGTTTATTTTTATAATTTTTGTAACAATGTTCCGTTTCTTGTGATCTATTTTTTAGAAATTTTCTATACAAGTGGTTTTTCTTGTGGCAAGCATTTTTCAATCCAGTTGTGAACCATGGCTTATCACTGATTACATGTTGTTTGGTTATTTTTCTGAGTGGGCAATGTTTATCATATTTGTCCATAAATGCATCAATAAATATACCATAAGCTACTTCAACATCTTTTGTGCTAAATACATTTTCCCATGTTTCACTTCTTAAATCTGCTATAAAAGAATTTGTGTTTTCATTTTTATGATTTCGTACTTTTTTGTGCATTTCTGTTTTCCTTTTAGTTATTTCATATTCACATAGTGTAAATATTGGAAAATGGTCAGTTATGTCGCTGATTAAAATACCATTTGTAGTTCGCTTGTTTATGGCATTTGTAAAAATGTTGTCAATCAGAGTGGTTGAATCTCGAGTAATTCTTGTTGGCTTAGTGATAAGAGGATACAGGCCTAAGCTATACATGGTGTCAATAAAATGTTTTGTACCTAAATGGTTGTCATGTTTTAAGATGTCTACATTAAAATCTCCACATAGAAACAGTGTCTTGTTGGTGTGTATGTTTCCAAAGATGTTTGTTATGTTTTCACAGAAGATGTCTATGTTAGATCCTGCTTTGCGGTAGATACAACCTACTGTTATATTTTTTTGGTTTTCTATTATCAATTCCACTGTGATACATTCAAGGATATCATTTATTGATAAAGATTTACTTTCAATTTGAGTGCAGTTAATACTGTTATGTACGTAAATAGCAACACCACCTCCTCTAACATTTTCTCTACAGACATGAAAAGACTTATACATAGGTAGGTTATGGTGTTGCATTGCTTTAGGATCATTCCAAGTTTCCGAGATGGCAATTACATCAAATACTATATCGGAAGCATGAATGTAGCTCTCGATTTGTTTGAAATTTGCATTTAGACTTCTTGCATTGAAATGAATTAATTTAAACCGTTGTTTATCATTAATATTATTGGAGATACCTCTCCATCGTGGATTTGAATAATATTGACAAGGTGAGTTATCATTACAAAAGTTATTATTGGGATCAATTATTGGACCAAGCTCATGTGCATTGTCTTCTTGGAGTTGAAATACATTTAGATTAACATCATGTCCTAATAAATCAACATCATCTGTCAGGCTAAGATCATGTTGTAGACGTATTGTATTCTTACCATTATTGGCATCATATACTGGATTTATATCCACATCATATGTTGGATTTATATCCCTGTTATTGTTGTCAGTCATTGTTTATAGTTTGTTGAAGTCAGCTTGTCCACGGATTTGAATTGGAGAGGATGTTTCTGTTTTCTTGACGTAGATGATGCTGTTGGTTGTCCATGTGCTGTGGATTTTCTTGTCTCTGCGGAGTGTGCGGGCGTGGTGGAAGAGTTCATTGTTCAGGCGTGAGAGATGGTCATTGAGATACACGTTCGTTCCTTTCAGTGACTTTCTGTTTTGCATGACTTCTGTTCGTTTCTCGGTGGTCAGGAACTGGACGATAATGGGGGTTGTTCCGTCTCGGCGTTGGGGCAGGTCGTGTATCGCTGTGATTTCCATCTCCGGAATGTCGACGTGTAAGTTGTCATGGGCGAACGTAATGAACTTCTGTTTCATTGTTGCAGTCTCTCCGGTCGATTGTTCAGCTGGGGTGGTCGTTCTGGTGTTTGGTCGAGATGCGGCAGTGTGGGCGAAAGAGTGGAGATTTAGGCCGGTCACTATGACGTTCTTTTTTTTCGAGTGCTGCTCGAGGTTGTTCACGGCCGTTTCTAGGGTTTCAACACGAGTGCTCAGTTGACTAATCTGTTCATCTTTTGTTTTCAGCATCTTCATGAGGTCGGCCAGTTGTCTTTCATATTTTGCTGTGGTCGTTTTCATATCGTCAAAGTTTTTACATAAGTGGTTAAGTGATTGTTTAATCTCGGAAATATCAGAGTCGATGTGTTTCAGCGCCATCTTGAATATAGAAGCGAAGACTAACATACATTTTCGGCCTACTGCGGCGACAACGTGCCGACCGACTCTTAGACATCCAATGTTTAGGATATAGACGACCGTCTGAGCTGATGGATGAGATGTTGGCCCTCCCTGGTAACCACAAACCCTGCATGTTGTTCGAGAGTGTATTCTTGAAATGTATGCCAGAGGACATTCAGCTAGCAATGGCCAGTTTTGATGATATGTGCACTCTGGCCAAGAGTGCCGACCAGCTCTTGCAAGCGAGAGGACAACTAGCAGTTGCTATTGCCTCAAACATCATAGACCAGAACCTCGTTGATGATCGTCCACCGCGTAACCAAAGGTTAAGGGCCACGACGAAACCGAAATCCGCGACTCCGGCCACAAAGTCGCAAGATAAAGAAATATGTTACTACCATCGATGATTTGGCAATGCAGCCAGACGGTGCAATGCCCCGTGCATATTTTCGGGAAACGACCAGGCCGGCCTTCAATAGTTGCTTCAGCGGCTGACAAACGTAACAGCCTTTTATACCTCCATGACGATAACTCCGCTACGAGATTTCTTGTCAACACAGGTGCAGCTGTCAGTGTGTTCTCCGCCTCTCATCAGGACATCAACAATGGCTCCCGTACGCCTTCTCTTGTAGCTGCCAACGGATCGACTATCGCAAAATACGGGACCAGAACGATGTCGCTATGTTTAGCGAACCACCATTACACATGGGCCTTCATTCTGTCCGATGTGAAGACGCCGCTACTTGGAGCTGATTTTCTTCAGGCGAATGGATTGATGGTTGATCTCCAAAGCCGATGTTTAGTAAACGTAACTTTGTTCACAAGTGCTACACTCAAACATTCAAACCAGCCGGCACTCAGTCTACATCATATCGGACAATCCCTTTAGGCCGATACTAGACGAGTTTCCTGCAATCACTCGTCCACAGTTTTCGAGCCCTTCAGCTCGTCACGGAGTGATACATTTCATTCCAACAACAGGCCCTCCTGCTCACGCCAGGGCCCGCAGGTGGCCACCAGATAAACTTGCGGCTGCTAAGGAAGAATTCAGAAAAATGGAGGAAATGGGAATCATACGACGATCAGACAGCCCATGGTCATTTCACTTACACATGGTGCCGAAAGACTCTGGTGGTTGGAGGCCCTGCGGAAATTACAGACGTATGAACGATATCACGATATCCGACCGATATCCGGTACCACACTTTCAAGACTTCTCCTCGCAACTTGCAGGCGCTACTATCTTTTTGAAGATCGACCTGGTGCGTTGTTACCATCAGATTCCTATGGCCCCAGAGGACAGCAGTAAGACCGCCGTTATCACGCCTTTTGGGCTATTTGAGTTTTTGCGGACCCCTTTCGGCCTCAAGAATGCAGCACAAGCTTTCCAACGACTAATGGACACGGTCTGCAGCGGAGTCGAGTTGGCTTTTGTCTACTTGGATGATATCCTGGTTGGCAGTGCATCCGTAGATCAACACAAATACCATCTGCGAACAGTTTTCCACCGCCTGGCCTCTCACGGTTTAGTGGTCTATGTAAGCCATTGCCAATTTGGAACAGACACAATCGACTATCTAGGCCATCAAATCACAAGTCAAGGGGCCGTCCTCCTCCCCGCTAAGGTGGAAGTTATTCAGACCTTTACACGGACTACAACTGTCAAGGGACTCCAACAGTTTGCTGGAATGGTGAATTTCTATCACCGCTTCGTCCCAAAGGCGGCTCATATCATAATGCATTGGCAGGCAAACCCACCATATTAGAGTGAACAAAGGACATCGGGCAAGCATTTACGGCCGCCAAGGAGGCTCTGGCGCAGGCCACTATGCTCGTACACCCACATGCCGATGAACCCACAGCCCTGACAGAGGATGCATCAGGAGCAGCAGTTGGCGCTGTCCTGGAGCAAAATATCGGCTCCTGGAAACCGGTGGCGTTTTTAGTCGCAAGCTTCGATCGCCGGAACAAAAGTACAGTACGTTCGACCGTGAACTATTGGCTGGCTACTTGGCTATTCGACACTGTCGATACTTCCTAGAAGGTCGCGCATTTACGCTTTTCACAGACCACAAGCCTTTGGTTTTCGCCATCTCCAAAGCAAGCGATCCGTGGAATCCGAGGCAACAGAGACAGTTGGACTACATCTCAGAATTCATCACAGATGTTCGCCACATCGAGGGCAAGAGCAATACGGTTGCAGACACTTTATCCAGAGCTGGAATCTCTTCAATCACCTCACCACATCCTGGGATGGACTACAAAGCCATGGCAGCAGCTCAGCGAGCAAACGAAGGGATTACCTCCGTCCGCACAGCCACCACTGGCCTCGTAATCCGTGACATTCCACTTGACCCCAGCGGTGAGTCCATCTGTTGTGATATCTCCACCGGACGACCCAAGCCTTTCGTCCCTGACACCTGGCAGCGTACAGTTGTTGATGCTGTCCATGGCCTCTCTCATCCTTCCATCCGAGCAACCAAGAATATGGTCGCGGACAACAAGTTTGTATGGCCAGGTTTTAAGAAGCAGGTCGGCATTTGGGCAAAGGCATGCCTCCTTTGTCAGGCGGCCAAAGTGCATCGACACACCACGGCCCCCTTGGGCCACTTCGTGCCAACGACCCGCCGTTTCGATCACATCCACGTCGACCTCGTGGGTCTTCTTCCGCCGTCACAAGGTTTTTGCTATCTGTTCACCGTGGTAGACAGGTTCACCAGGTGGCCAGAAGCCATTCCACTGGTTGATGTGCTGACAACGACGTGTGCGAAGGCCCTTGTATTCCACTGGATTGCTCGATTTGGGGTTCCGACAGAACTGACTTCAGACCGAGGGTCGCGGTTCACTTCAGAATTGTGGGCGGCTTTGTCACAGCTCTATGGTACACGTCTGCATTTGGCAACCGCGTACCATCCTCAGGCCAATGGACCAGTGGAAGGGTTTCACCGTCATCTCAAAATCTGCTCTCATGGCCCGCTTCAATGGTCTAACTGTATCGATGAACTGCCATAGGTCCTGCTTGGTATTCGAACTGCACCTAAAGAGGATCTGGAATGTTCATCAGCTGAGATGGTTTACGGAGCCCCACTAACTGTTCCAAGTGATTTCTTACCACGCGACCAAGGAACACAGGAGGTAACTCACTTCCTTCCACGACTCCGTGAGACAGTTCGCGGGCTGGTGCCTCGACCTCCCATTCCGCATGGTATAAGACCGTCCTCTGTGCCAGCTACACTCGCAACCAGTAGTTACGTTTTTGTCCGTCGAGACAGCCACCGCCCGCCTCTGACGCCACTTTACGAGGGGCCCTGCAAGGTCTTAGCACACGGCGAGAAGTCGTTCCTTCTCGATTTCGGCAATCGACATGACATAGTTGCCATCGATCGTCTCAAGCCTGCGTTTCTCGATCCGGTGAAACCGGTTGAGGCAGCCAAGTGACCTCCTCGTGGACGTCCTGCGGCCGTTTTGCCTATCGCAACAACAGCACAGGATCCTCCTACCAATCAAACGAGATCGGGACGTCAAGTCAGACTTCCAGAACGAAACATTCAGAACGCTCTAGTGCAATAGGTCTGCAAGTCTTGCACCCCTTTTGTCGGGTGCTGGGGGGGGGGGGGTCATGTAGCGGCTGAGACATTCAGTCTATCTAATACTCTGTGTAGCACCCTTAATGTGGTCGATGAACTTCCAGTTTCCGGTGGGGACGCTTCTTGAGTCATTGTTCTTTGATCGAAATAAAGTTGTGCAGCTGTGTACATTCGTATACGCTTTAATGTAGTGAATAATCTATTTTAAGCAAGATTTTTAACAAGATTGAACAATATTGCCACCCTGGGCAAAAACGTGATCGGGTAAGTGGATAGGGATTCCTTTGGCTTACCGAGAGTATACCATACGTTGTACGCTCATAATGTATACCCTTCTGATGTAGTCATTGTCTGTTTGATTAACTATCAATCGTTGTTGTGTTCAGCTATTCCGAACTAACGGACGACCGCGCGCACGGGTTGATCAAGTACGTGTCAAATACAGACAGTAGCATCCAGGTCCGCGTCCTCTCGGAGGAAGATGACGTAGAGTCTTCGGGGGAAGGTGACACCAGTCCACGAGTGAAACGCGCTGTGTACGAGAAAGAGGACTACGGAATCGGTCTCTACCATGCAACGGGCGCAGGAGATCTCGCGTTCAATCGCGTGTTGAGGGATTGCGGAAGGAAGGGTTGGAACATCCTCGCACAGTTTTATTGCAGTGACACAGGTGACGTCACCACTAGAACGCCGACGTCAGAACTCCCTTCATAGTACCTGATGAGTACTTCCACTTGATGTTCGATTTGGAGATGTGTAAACTGCTGTGTGGAAGGGGAAATCGGCGTATTTGCGCGGGATTGTCACATGATGTACTTGTGCGTATATGTGTTGGTAGTATTTAGCCATCTATATTTAGTATAATACGTCTCTATTTTCTTACGTCTTACTATGGTTACTCATGATTTAACTTGGTATATATTTTGGGGATTTTTTTTGTAACGTATTATATGCAATGTGTACCTTCTAGTTCAGAGATCTATAGCGATTTTATTTGTAATACTAAAGTACAACTATTAATTATGTGAAGCCTCTCACTGCAATATATCCAAGTTATTATTCATGAAATGAAGCCAATCATCGTAAGAATTTACTTTGTCTGTTTGATTCATTACTTGATGTTACATTGCATTACTTGATGTTATATTGCATTACTTGATGTTACATTGTATTACTTGATGTTACATTGTATTACTTGATGTTACATTGCATTACGTATGGTATATTTCTGAGAGGTTGTACTAATCATTTTAGATTACTATGTCACATGTTTGATTTTTGACTTCACCTATTATTCTCCCTCTGCAAGTTTGTGATTCGTTGTGCGTAACTCATATCATTGGTAACACTTGACACTGTGTAAGTGTACATAGCCTGAATCAGAAAAAGTCTTCTTGGCAATCATGTTTGTTTTCTTTCCCTTATGGTTTAAATATTAACAATACTAAATATCTGCAGCTACTATCATAATATCGGATTTCAAGAGATATTCTGGTAAAGAGATTTGGAATAATCTTATTATTCGATGAGTTCGTTATAACGAATATGCAGACAACGCAACTATTTCTGTACTCGTTGTTTTGTGTTCTCTTAGCAAGTACAATACAATCCTTTGCGTGACTATTGTCTCCCTTTACTATCGTGTGATGGGGTTGATGAATAACAATATTCCAGTTTATGGTCTCAAAAATGACCATAATTATTTTGTAATACAAAATACTTTATTGACATAACTCAGATCATTGTAAATTGACCAACCCTCAACCCCCCATTATTTGTATTGAAACGTGAGCCCATTATCCGCAGAGCGATGACGCTAGTCAGGATTAATCTGGCCCTCCTCTTAAGCCACCCGTACCTTAGTCTTAGTCAAGCCGGCAGATAGCGTAAGAACTCATTAAACATGACCTAGTATCCAATTATGTCCACTGAAATCTGATGAAACTTTGTATTACAAAATTAATTTGACTTTTTTCAAAACATTATAAATTGACCAATTCCCAAAACTTCAACAATTAAATCCGATCCACCTCAATTTCTTTGTATTAAAAAGAGAGCCACTGGGTTCCTTTCAATCAAAGTTTATTCTTTAGAAAGTTCACACTTCATAAGAAGTGCACAGTATGCAAAGAAAGTAATAGCATTTTAAAAGGAGACGGTCCGTTCCTAGTGTTTCATTTATTAATTAATACAAAGTTCTTAAGACTATACTAACTATGTTGAAGGTATATTGACCGCCAAATTGTGTTTTGTAAGCCCGTAATAACGGTGGCAATTTGAAGGCACGACCGCGGATGCATTTTCAAATAGTAAACAAGGATGCTCGCTTTCCCACGGTCAACACAGCAGAATTCCAGGTAGACGAAGAGACTACGTCCCTTTAATAAAGCATTGCATCGGAGTGAACGTTAAGAAGACCAAGGTGATGTGGAAAGTGGAACAGTACGTGAAGTTACGGATAGTTATCGACGGAAGGATGATTAAGGTCAATGAAACCGTTATTCACAAATGCTACGTAACTGCGACAATGTTTAACAAAATGTACAAAATAGTTTTTATTAAAAAATGTTTAGTGTATAAATGCAGTTTGAGTTGGTGATAGCCAGTCACGTTGTGAAATCATTTAACGCTTTGTGAACACGAAAAACAGTGCTGGTTTTGATTTAGCATATATCTGTATCTTCGTTTGGGGAGTCCTCAGTTTCTTGTTCCTTCTCTCTTACTCTTCTTCTCTCACTTTTCCCGTCATCTGGGGTCGTCGGTATGGCTGGTAATTTTCTTTCTCCATACCATTTCAGTCGTTTCTCTGCTATCTTTTTGGATGCTTGTGTCACTCTCGTTGCTCCTCTAATAATTAATTGTAACCCCGGAAATGGTAGCTAAGAAAATAAGGGCTATGAAGGATAATACATCACCTGGAGTGGATGGTATTCCACCCAAACTACTATTGGAAATTGTAGAACAAATTAACATACCGCTTGCAACAGTTTTCAACTTGTCATTAGAAGAGGGAGTGGTTCCTTTAGAATGGAAAGAAGCAAACATTATACCGTTATTCAAAAAAGGTTCGAGAAACAAGTCAGAGAACTATAGACCAGTGAGTTTAACATCAGTGATTTGTAAATTATTAGAAAGACTAATTAAAGATCACATGGTGGATTTTCTTGTTAAACAAAACTTGATAAACCCATCTCAACATGGTTTTTTTAAAGCGAGGTCATGCTTAACAAATATGTTATGTTTTTTTGAAGACATTACTAAGTGGGTAGATGAGGGATCACCAGTAGATATCGTCTACTTAGATTTTCAAAAAGCTTTCGACAAAGTACCACATCAAAGATTACTGCTTAAACTAAAGGCCCATGGCATAGGAAATGGTATAATAAACTGGATAGAACAATGGCTGATTGACAGAAGACAACGTGTAGTAGTTGATGGGGAGGCTTCAAACTGGAAATCGGTATTGAGTGGGGTACCACAGGGATCAGTATTAGGTCCTATATTATTCTTAATATATATCAACGATTTGGATGATGAAATAACAAGCAAGGTGTTGAAATTTGCGGATGATACAAAAGTGTTTAGAAGGATTAAAAGTGATGGAGATAGACAGCATTTACAAGATGATCTTGACAGGTTGATCAAATGGTCTGAAAAGTGGCAAATGCTGTTCAATTTTGGGAAATGTAAATGCCTCCACACAGGACATGGGAACGAAGAAGTAGAATATACAATGGGGGGTACTGTACTAAGTACTACTGTAAAAGAAAAGGACTTAGGGTTAACCATTAGTGCTGATATGAAGGTTTCAGAGCAGTGCGGAATTGCAGCTTCAAAGGGAAATCAAATCCTTGGATTAATTAGGCGAAACATAACGTATAAGGAAAAAGAGCTAATAATACCGCTGTACAAAACAATAGTTAGGCCTCATTTAGAATATTGTATTCAAGCGTGGAGGCCATATCGCAGGAAGGACATAGAAATGCTAGAAAGAGTGCAGAGGGGAGCAACTAAAATGATACAAAATCTGAGAGATCTTTGTTACGAAATACGCCTAAAAAAATGCGGTTTAACAACACTATAGACCAGGAGATTGAGAGAAGATCAGATATAAGTGTTTAAAATATTGAAGGGTTATGAAAATATTGATAGAAATATGTTTTTCTCAGTTAAGAAATATAGAAGGACTAGAGGACATGAACTTACATTAGCAAAGGAGCAGAGTAGATTGGATATAAGAAAGTTTTCATTTTCACAAAGGACTGTAAATGAATGGACCATCAAGTTTAAACCGATATACATCTCCAGTGGCGCATCATACAAACCACCAGATTTGAATCACGCCCACGAGAGCATAGCATTGTGGCATTAGCCAGAGACACTAATCAATATGATACAAACAGTACAGATGAGAGCGACTAAAATGATATCAAAACTGAGGGATCTTAGTTATGAAATTTGTCTAAAAGAATGTGCTTTAACAACACTAGAGACCAGGAGATTGAGAGGAGATCAGATAGAAGTGTTTAAAATAATAAATGGTTATGAAAATATAGATAGAAATATTTTTGTTCTCAGTTAAGAAAGATAGAAGGACTAGAGCACATGAAGTTACATTAGCAAAAGAGCAGTGTAGATTAGATATAACAAAGTTCTCATTTTCACAAAGGACTGTAAATGAATGGAACAGATTACCTGCTGATTGTGTGGGTGCTAGTAGCGTGAATATGTTTAAAACTTAAATCGACACATACCTCAGACGGGTGGGATACACATAGATAAAAGGGTCGGACTCTCGATAAGCCAACGGGCTTCCTTGTCCACCTGCCACCTAGAGTTAATTCTCTGGGTGGCAATCTTGTAAATCTTGTAATATATTCGTTTCGGATCTTATCTTTCTTTGTTACTCCACACATCTACCTCAGCATCCTCATCTCATTCATCTCTATCCTTGCCTCTTGTCCTTTCGTTGTTGCCCAGGTCTCAGCCCCATACAGCATTGCTGGCCTGTTTTATAGATCTTCCCCTTCAACTTCACTGGCATCCTCCTGTCGCACAAAACTCCACTGCATTTCTTCCAATTTCTCCAATCTGCATTCACTCTCTGTTTGATCTCCGTTTCCATGCCTCCTGTCTCTTCCACGACTGACCCTAGATATCTGAAGTGTGTCACTTTTTCCAGCTCGTCTCCCAGTATCTTTACAGTTGGTCTGTCTATCTCCTCATTCCGTTCGAACAAGAAGTCCATGAATTGGGTTTTCGGTCGACTAACCCTCATTCCTCTCTCTTCCACTGCCTTCCTCCACGTCTCCGGGTACTCTGTCATGTCTACCTCCTTTCCTCCACACAGCACAATGTCATCTGCGAACATCATTGATTCTGGTGCATCTTTTCTCACCTTCTCCATCAAGGACTCAATGCAGATCTTTGGTGCAACCCAACCTCTACGTCAAAGTTGCTGCTTTCACCAGCCTTTGTCTCACTCCCCCGGTACATATCCTGTATCAGTCTGATGTACTTTTCCGGTACATTCCTTTCTCTCGCACATCTCCATATCTCCTCCCTTGGTACCCGATCGTATGCTTTCTTTCCAAGTCGATAAATACCACTCTGATGTCCTTCTGTCCCTCCCTGTGTTTCTCTATTGTTTGTTTGAGAATTAAAAGCGCAGCTGTGGTACTCCTGTCTGGCATAAACCCAAACTGGCTTTCATGTATGTTTGTGCATTCTCTCATCATCTTGTCTATGACTCTCTTCCATATCTTAAAGGTGTGCGTCAGGAGTTTGATCCCTCGGTAGTTCTTACACTCCTGAATGTCACCTTTTCCCTTAAAGATTGGGATCAGTATGCTCTGTCGCCAAATCGATGGCATGTGTTCTGAAGTCATGACACAGTTGGATAGTCTGCATAGTAACTTTACACTAAAGTTGCCCATACATTTCCAAGCTTCAGCTGGTATTTCGTCTGCTCCTACAGTCTTCCCATTTTTCATCCCTCTGAGCGCTTTCTCTGTTTCTCCGCCACTGATACTCCTTACCATTCGTTGATTCATATCCCTCTCCTCGGTTTCTACTCTCGGGTTTTCCTCGTTCATCAACCAATTAAAGTATTGGCCCCATCCATCTTTGATGTCACCGTCTTTCATCAATACTTCTCCCGGTTCACTTTTGACTATACGTATCTAGCCTATGTCCTTTCCAGCACGGTCCCTAGCTGCTGCTATTCTATAGATGTCCTTCTGACCATCACTTGTTTCTAGGTTGTCTTACAATCTCTCTACTGCTTCTTCTCTCACTCTTGCCACCACCTTCTTAGCCGTTGCTTTCGCTCTCTTGTACTCTGCCCTGTCTATCTCTGCTCCTGTTCGTTTCCATTTCTTCAGTCTGTCTTTCTTTTCCTTAACTACATTCTCAGTGTCAACATTCCACCACCAGCTTTCTACTCCGGGCTTCTTCTTCCCCGTTGACCTCCCATATACTTCCTCCCCACACGCTCCGCAGTTTCTTCCCACCATTCTTCCACGTTCTCCGTTGTTACTACATCTTTATCTGATAGTCTCTCCACTATATTTATCCTCAAGTTCTCTCTCACTTCGTCCTCTTTTAGTTTCCAACATCTGATCTGTTTCCTTCCCACTGTTCTCGTCTGTCTTGTTTTCTTCAACTCCGGTTCAGAAACTAGTACCCTGTGTTGTGTGGTAATGGCCTCAGCGGGTAGTACTTTACAGTTCTTTGATTCCTTAGCATGCTTTTTCTTCACCATGTTGTAGTCAATTTGCGTTTCTCGTCCCCCGTTGTTATAGGTTACAAAATGGTTCCATCATTTTGTGTCCTCTACGCACAATACTTGTAGGTTCTTCTTTAGCATCAATTGTGCTACTTCTCCACTTCTTCCTGTCATGCTCCCAACATTCAGTGTTGCTAGTTTAATATTCCTCATTCTCCTTCCTGTTTAGACTAACTTCTTTAGCCGCCTTTGTCCTTCCGGCGGTAGCCCTTGTCCATTTATCGCTGAGCTCGGGCGGGGGTCTCGCGCGTCGCTTACAGGGTACGCCCTAGCACGGTCATTCACTCTATTTAATCCAGCCATATTTAGGGGTTTCACTTTTCAGGTTTTTATAGCCGGATGCCCTTCCTGCCGCCAACCACCGTTATAAGCGGTGGGCGTAGCCTGTAGCACCAATGTACCATCAACCTGTGAGACAGCAGATGGTTTGAGATCGGAGTTGTTCTTCTCTTAGGCCGATTACCTGCCAAGGTTAATGAGCTGGGCCTGCCCGGGTTTGTAATCAGAGTTGTCCTTCTCCTAGGCCGACAACCTGACGAGGTTAACGAGCTGGGTCTGCCCGGGTTTAAAATCAGAGTTGTCCTCCTATGGTAAGTTTGGTCCACGGCACCTTCTTCTGTTTTATCCGGTGCAACCCCTCATACTAAGGGTTCCCCCCATCCGCCACCCAGGGGACGCGCCTCTACGCAGGCTACCTTCTGACAGTTGTGAAAATAGAGTTTGTTTTGGAAGTCTGTTTTCATCCATGCGAGGCACAGAACCTGTCGAACTGAAGTTTATTTGTATAAAAAGTTATTCCATGTTCGGCATGTTTGAGTATTTCTTTGTTTGTAATTTGGTCTCTCCGTGTTATGCTCATGGTGGGATCTGAGGTGCTCACGGGAGTTTTTATACAAGATTGCCATCAATCACAAAAGTTGGCATTTCGCTAGTCCATCGATTTTTTTATCTATTTGTAAACCGTCTGTCATTTGTGTTCTAAACGTATTCCCACGTGTAGCATTTATAATTTCAGTAGATAGTGTCTTCCATTTTGATAACTGTGCGGCACTCTGTGGGAATGTCTACTTTATTATACCCAGCGTACACTCTTCCTTGTCTAACGCAAATTCAAATCCTCTAATTTGCTTAATATTCTATAAATGTGCTACCTTTTTACCATTCTGTATTTTATTACTTATACATGTCTAGTGTTGGTAAGGTAAATTCTATCAGCCATGTTCGTAACTAAGACCTCAGACTACGTTCTCATCGTTTTATGTATTCGTGCTGTGTCATTCTTACAATATGGCATCCAGTGTGTGTGTGTGTGTGTGTGTGTGTGTGTGTGTGTGTGTGTGCGCGCACTATTTTGAAAAGGGCCCAACTACTGCTTAATACATATATATGCATAATTATACATGTTCTCTAATATCGCCCATTTTATATCTTCATCCATGGTTCTACTTCATGTGTATAAACCCTCAGTTTCCATACATTAAATAAACTTAAATATTGTTCCCTATCGTACCAACATTATCAATGATTCATCTGCCGTTTTGCTAAATAAAACAAAGAAACAAGGGAAGCCCAAACCAATTATTTTTATTGTTGGTCACATCGCATGATGGTAGAGGAAGAACGTATTCCTAGCGGCGTATACCAAGTGCGTCTTAAGAACATTGCATTCAAGTGACATTGCGGCTGTGGAGGTTTATTCACCACGACACGCACATCTAAACAGTCGTCTACAGGATTTGTTCATTCAAATCTCGTTACTGGAATGTACCATAGTAATACTGCGGTATCCACTGAACTTCATTGTATTACTACAACAAATACTAGTGTCGTTACCTCACCGCTTGCGAGTTTATGCTTGGTACATTGCACAGTGATATCATTCACCAGTAACACACGTCTATAAATTACTAAATTGATGTCAGTCGTATGAACAAATGGATTAACAATATTTTCTAACACAGTGACGCGTTGGAGATATGTCTGCATGTGTGGATGCTGATGTTAAGCCAGAACCGTAATTGATCCGTTATAAGCACAAAATCCCGAAATACGATATGTTGTTACATCAAAATGTGACCCGCCACAGCGAAGCGGGTAGTAAATCGCAATTGGCCTATTATGGCTGCGAGCCACAAATAGCTGTCTACGTTACATCCCATCAGGTTTGTATTACGAACATTTTGTAATCCACGGATTAAAAACAATAGTTGAAATGACATTGTCTCGCAACGTGTTGTTGGTTTTTTAAAGTCTGCTTCGATTTTAGCAATAAATCAAAAACTACTGGAGATATTTGAACAACACTGATTTGTCGTGTTAACGCTAAATGATGTGTGGAATCCAAAAGGGTAGAAAACTCCACTTCATAATATTGCAACTTACTACCCACGTTGCAATGGCAGGTGACAACTGACCCCACGTATTGGTCCTATGCTAAATCGTGAGACCTGAAAAATAATGACAGTGTCAAAGTGTTATCAGCAGTCAAATCTCGCCGCAGAACTCCGTCCTCTCGCTTTGCATTGCATCATCACTCGATAGAAAGCGAAATCTCCCGGAGCAGACGCGCGGAAGAGCCCGACACCATATTCCTCTCTTTCATCGGCGGTGATGTCTCCCGAGAAGACATCTCCCGACGACATGACGCGTATCTGGAGGCTGCTGTTGGTGTGAGACACGTACTTTATCACACCGTCCGGGCTGCTGCTCACCAACTCCGAGTACCTGAACGTAACAATTAGCGATTAGTATAAGAGTACCATAGACTAACGTGTTCATCGCCATTTAATGTTATAGCACGTTAATTTTCCCTCTCCATAGATTGATGGATACACTAGGCGCGCTGGTGCGTGCGTACGTACGTTTGTGTAAGCGTGAGCGTGTGTGAGTGAGTGCGCCTGCGCTTGGGTGGGTGGCTGCATGCGAGCGTGTGTTTGTAAGCGTGTGTGCGTGCATACGTGCGTGCGTGTGTGTGTGCGTGCGTGCGTGAGTGCGTGTGTGTGTATGAGTGAGAGAGGAGCTGACGAATACTATCTCAGTATGTGTATGAACAAGGACACAAGGACATTTGATTGCAAAATATACGCGACGCATTAGCTCAGCGCTGTTATTGACGTATGTACTTACAACACATATCGATATCACTAGTCTTTTTGCATTAAAATATACCTGTCAACTCTCCCGTGAAATCCGGGAGTCTCCCGGATTTGGGGTGTATCTCCCTGAATATAGGCAAATATTCCGGACAGCACCCGCCTCCCCCCGTCTTCGAGTCTTCGAGACAACGGACCGGTGAAGTTCCGGCGAAACGTCTGCGACAGCACCCCTCTCCATCTTCCGATGTCAAGATTCGAGAAAACGCGACGAGACAGCGCGACACGGGAAACGTGCTGAACCGCTGATGAATCCACGAATAAAAAAAAGTTGGCAGGTATAATTAAAATATAGGTGAATTTTAATGTTTAGCGAATTATCACAGGACGGTATTAATACTCAACCCCTAATATCGCTCACCCGAGTTGAGGTACTGTTACATAGACGGCTGTGAAATCATGAAATAATTGATGATCGAGCCAGCCGGTGATCGCAGTACTGCTTGGTCAGATACAGTTTCGTCGATTTTGACCTAAATAAATTTGTAAATCACTACAAATATCGCTCACCCAAGTCGACACTCTGTGCGGGTTTCGTAGGCAATCTGCAGGTCAACCTCGGTGTAGATGGTGTCTTTCGGACATCGTATTAGGACGCATGCGCCGTAGGGCGTGTCGGGTGAATTGTCGTTTTCATTGCCGATGTTGCCATCGCTAAGAATCGCCGTGTATGTGCCGTAGAGTTCACCGCTCGGGGCGCTGCTGATGCCAACCACACGAATGTTGGCAGATTCCTGCGTCTAATGAACATACTTAAAAATTGAAGAAATTGATCCTTATAATGTGCATAAAAATAGCGCAGCCTTTAAATAGAGAATACAATTAATTGGTGGTTTAGCAATATGTCTCGTAAGGAGATCACCTGAACTGTTGCAATTTAAATATAACAATGTGAACATTAGAGGGTCATAATACCAAATGCCTACGATTAACAAGGATATATATATATATATACAACTAGAAGAATGCGACCGGCTTAATTGTAAGAGGTTGCAAATAGCGTAATAAATTGTAGGTCTGGAGGACAGGTGAATTTTTTTTAATAAGTGGAACGTCATATTTACAATAACCCATGGGACTAGGCTCTAGTTACCTGAATAGCGAGGTGACCGCATTAATGGGACTAACTTCCTATACCTTGCTGCATGCGGAACTAATTTTGCACTGTGCCAAGGCGACCTTAATTGCAAGGTGAATGTATTACCGAGGTGTCTGTTCGAATGTATTGTTAAAAGACCTTTTTTGACATTATCTGTCCATTTTCTCATTAGTCGTCTTAGTAGTGAGTACATACCGCGATGTCCACCCGGATGGCGCAGACTTCCCGTTGAGACGGCGGGTTTGGGTACCAGCTGTTGGGGAAACCCGGCCGCATCTCCACCGCGTTGAGAGAGCCGTAGACAGAAGGTAACAGCGGCGCTTTGGCTAGCATAAAGTGATAGGCAGTCGGCTTGGAGCTGTAACACCCACCCCTGCTCAACGATTTCCGATAAACTGGCCCATTCAGATCAGTAGGGAGCTCAGGGGTCAGTTCGATGCCGGTAGCCCTATTGGAGAAAGCAAATCCGACGGGAAGGTAATGATTAGGATGAGCTTGGTAAACGCCTGCAGATTCGATACGTATAATTGCTCTCTGGCCGCATAGTACTGTGACACAAGCTCTGCCATTTTGGTCAGTATAAGCCGTTGTACGACTGAAGAAGAATCCATTTTTCATGATGTAGGTGGATAATCTTTGACCAGTCAGTGGAACGGAGAAATCATTACCATAATACACGTAGACAGCAATGGTACAAAGAGACTGACGATCGACCGGTTCGTGAAAGTTGATGTACGCAACATACGGTAGTATTTCCGTCTCGCCCTCTACTACTGTATTGTCGCCGTTATCTCTACGACGTCTGCGACTACCAGAGTAAGTAAACACTTCCGACTCTATCCAATCTCCGGTTCCTGCGTCGATATTCCAAAGGGACAAGGAATCTCCCGGCTGCATTCCCAGAGCAGCGCCGTCGATCGTCATGGTCGTCTTGCCACTCAAAAAGACCTCGAAGCCGTTGGAATCTTTAGCCTGCAAAGTTACCTCCCCGAACTTTGGCAGCATGGGAAATTCGCCATAATCGTTCTCGTAAAAGAAGTCTTCATGGTTGAAGTTGAGACAGTCAACGGGTCGCGGGTCGGTAAATGACAAGTCGACGTTGACGTCGCCAGACACCGGGTCTTCATAATCGTCCTGGAAGGAGTTGGCCGGAATTGCAACGGAAACGACTGAAGGTAAACCAGCTGGACTCTCTATGGTCAGATTCACACCGGTAGCAGTGTGAACGACAACTGCATTCGGCCTTGCTACGAGGGAGACTTCGACGAATATTTGAGTGACGCCATACATTACATCGAGGGTGATGTGTCGCGGCATGAAGTCAAGCAAATAGACCATGAAGGAGATGTGCCCTGCTTGCGGTGTCGCCTCGAAAGTGAATTGATCTTTAGTGCCGTACCGTCGACGACCTCCGTAAAAGACGGAGACATCGGTCGTCGGGGTACCTGTGCTATTCACACTTCCGCTAACGGTCACATGTGTGTCGTTGTCGCATACGGCGCAACCGCAGGACACGACCTGGTTGACCTCGTAGTTTAAGCAGCCGCAGTCGACATGCAGTTTGCGCGTGCTGCTCGGCCCATAGCAGAAGCCGACCGAGTCTGACAACGTGTTGTTCATGCAAGGCTTGTTGCTGCAGCGGCCGACGTTCACCGATGTCAGATTCATGCCGTCTACGATGAGTACACACGTCGGAGGCACCTCCACTATCATGTCTACCATGTCCAGTGCTTCGGCGTCTGTTAAGAAAAAGATAAAAAGAAAACCATGAACAGATCTAGGGATTTCAACAAGCAAATTCAATAGTTTCTGAATATCATTATTTTGTAATCTCAGTAGAAACCCAAAATGTAATCAAGATAGGCTGAAAGAGAAATAACTCAACCAAGTTTCACTTACAAAGTATGTATTATACGATATAATTCTTATTTTATTAATCAAAGATCAATCGCTCTCTTTCCTGTCAGTTGTGTGTAGCCAGTGGACATTATTTTAACAAAATTGTACATATTGTAGTATGAATAAAATATATAATTATTAAAGTTGCGAGTTGAACTACCATTATACTTTTAAGAAAGTATAATGTTTACTTATTTTATCACATTTGCTACCATATGTGTCACATAATGTTATTTTAAAAATATATTATTATTTATAAATGTTGCTTTTGTAGAAATGCTGGTCGCCTGTACCGGCAAGCAGAATAAATTATGTATGGTACGCTGATAACAGTTTATTTAATGTTAAAACAGTAATCGTACATGAAACCAAAACATATAACATGCCTAAGGGAGACCGGGACACAGTGGGTCGTAAATCTTCTTTTCTGCATTTCTCCTAGTTTATTGACAGCATGGTTAATTTATATGTTGGAAATGATAGATAAACTTATTCTCTGTCAAACATGTTTTTCATATACTGCCAACTGCCACCATTATTTGATGAAGGGGTTTCGAAATGTTTTTTTTTGTTTTTTTGTTATAATACATTATTTACAAATATTGTATTGATATGACTTAAATCAGCTAATTCGTTAACTATTACATTAAATGTAGTTTAAACATAATGCTCTGGTAATAACTATTACACTATTGTGCTTATATTACAGTAGTAGTCTGTGCCTAATGACGGTGGGCAAACATGAAAAGAACAAATACTTTAATTCAAGACTTTTAGGGAAACATATTCAAATTACAGCTAAATATAAAGCTATAGGATTATTTTCAGGATGATAAAGATTGCAATATTACATAATTATCATGCCTCGCATATTGCTAACGAAGACCGTTTGACCTAGTTGAAATATTCCACACAAAAAATCAGCTTTCTCTAGATATCGTGTTCACAAATATTGAAAGAAGCCAAGAAACAGGATCGTCGATATATGCAGTGAACATACCAACACACTTGCAAGTGCCAGATCTACAGTCACACCTATGTTTGTTGTTGTTCCACACGAGTCTCCCTGGACATGGCCGATGTTCGTACATTATCCCGTTGCTGCACGTGACGTACTCGTGACACCCGTCACATGACTGGTAGTCACCGTTTTCTTGGTTTTCGCAAGACCTAATGCATGCACTTCCGGTTGTGTCACAGTTTGCTTTAACTGAAACATGAATAACCGTTGTATAACGTAAACATTGCAACAACGACATTAATGGCTAATGTTTTATGTTGTACAGGTGCTAATTTATATCGTATTATTTTGGCCATCTGCATATAATACACATATAATCTACCCATGTTCATAGTATATTCGCATGTAGTTATTGCGTTGTAAGTTAAATAATTTTAGCTTTGAAAATAGGCTTAACATTGTTTTGAGTGCAGTTTGTTTATAGCAAGAAATGCATACAATATTGCCAATTGAATACTGATTACAATCACTTAAATACATTTACTTATTTTCAAATAATGTTTCACTATCTTAAACACGTTAAACAGTGTATTACGTAACCGCTACGAAGAGTTGACATTTTCCTGCGACACTCGTAAGACATATGGACCTCCACTGGTGTTCAATATGTCTTACGGTTGTGCACGAAGCGCAAGTAAATTAAGTATACTATTAGAAGAACTGAAAGACAAGTCATTTGCATACTGTTGTGCTCAGTTTAGACAAGTTCCGTATTATGGTACTCTAGCACTAATCTACGGACGAAATCCAAACGTCAAACATTGCCATGACTTTAATGGGAACCCCGGATCATTCGGTTTACGAACAACAAAAGTAGTTAGTGATTTATTAGTACTAGTTTATTATTTGCACTTAGAACCTGCGTTTGTGTAACGATGATGTGAACAAATCAGAACTTCTAATTGCAACGACAATCCTTCACAGACAACGCCATTCTCATAACCTTACCTGACATAGCCACCGCCACTAGAAACGCTATTGAGACAAGGATGCGCCGGAAATACGTCATCGCCGCCATGTTGCCTCGGAGACTCAGCAGAAACACTCACACCGAGCAAGTGTTCTTTGTCCAGTGTCGTTGATTCCTTTTCTGATATGCACCGTTTCGTCCCTCGTTGAAGCGGAAGAGTGACGAGAAACACCTTACGAGTAAAGTCATGAATGTTTTATATTAATCACAAGTTACAAATATTTTGGTTTTGGCAGTATAGAAATGCTGATATGCTGGTATAGTACTACCATTTAGTTTGTCGTACTAACATCTCTCTTTAGAATAGCTCGCATACGAGAGTCGTTAACAATTAGGGTATGTAAGTGTTTTGTTCGTGCACTTTGGACGTCCGTAATGTACAGTGACACTGCGGTGCTTTTTGTATTTCTGACCGTGTCCTGCATAGTGTAACAAAACGGTAAAACGTCGTCATCATAAGTTGCATACATCCAAAGGAATTTCGAGACGAACGGCTAAGTAGCTCTCTGTAACACCAACATGATTACTCAAAGCTCGGTGTAGAATTAGTACATGATCCTCAATACGTTTCCACATTTTGCTTACCGTTTATTAAAACATTAATTTAGCTATTAGTCGCAATAGATAGGCATGTAGTAAACGTCATACACACGTTTGTGATAAGCGGCGATCAGAACACAATAAACATATTGACAGAAACTGAAATACGATTTCATAATTGCTCCATTTAAGACAACATAAGTTATTGCGGCATGGACACTTGCCAATTCGAATGCTAAGCTTAATTTTGACTGTTGGTTATTGACAGTAATTTATAAAGTCAAACAAAAATAAAAACTGAAATTATGTACGACCTACCTGGATTTTATTAGCTTCTTAATTACAATAAGAATCACTGGAATGAAAGTGCATATACCAAGAACAGGAAATATTTATTTGTCCCACAATACATAATGCAACGGAGTAATTGCACGCGATTGGCCAGCAGCGCATGCGCGGGAAAATGTTTGCAGTAAGAACAGAGAAGCGGGTTCTCGTTCAGTTCGATTCGCATTGCCGTACAGAACACTTCATCTTCAACTGTCAACAACATTTTGATTCCCTCCCACCCTCCCAGTGTGTCTTTGATGTACATGTATTGTCTTTTATATAATATCTGCAATTTAGCACGGTCAATATCAGATCACTAAGGGGGTTTGAGCCCCCCACTTTTGTATATAGCAAATTGCGGTAAATAATCTAGCTAGTAACATAGAAGGTGTGCAGTATGCACAGAGGTATCTTTTCCCTTGAATTATATATTGTAAATCTGTGACAGTTCGTATGCTGTAAATATGTATAACAGCATTCAAGGGTTTTTTCAGTCACTAACTAGCTAGAATGGAAAATTATTATATATATATATGTACAAATTGTAGTACATAGCATATGCGGTACATAGATCAGTAATCTTTATGTACCTGTCTGTGCACAGGATGCGAAATACACTGTATATATTGTCTGTGCACAGTGGCAATCCCTGTGAATTAATAAATTTGGATTGCCCATTACCAACCAAATGATAATCTATTTTCATATATGCAGAACATATAAATTATTTTAAATACAGGTGTACACAGTCCTGAAGTAGTAAAGACGTTCACACTGACAGAGTAAACACGGAATTTGCTGAGAATGATAAGATATAATATCGCTCATGTTTTGAACAACACAATTTAATCACAAACAAAGTTCGCACTCATTCCCAGAGTGGATTTAATATGTAGCTAAACAGTTCAACAACTCAAACTACTAAGTGTAAAATCCCCAATTGCTACACATGCCAAAAACCTAACAACTAAAAACAAGAAATTAAGTATATTTTCGAATATACCTAAAACTTTATATCATTGTTTTTTAACAAATTGTAATTAAAATGACGTTTGTAAATTATTACACTGCACATATATGCGCATCCTGTATAAACATTTACACTGTATTGTTACTATTATTTTTAAATGGTGACAAAAGCATTTATATTTTGTTCACTGTTTGATGATTTGAAATGAATATTGAGCACTTTATGTGATGCTGTGCTGTATATATATATACATATATACACTGGAAGGGAACCATTTGGCAGAGGATAGCGCAAGACAGGCATATTTGGAAACGACTTGCTTGAGGCCTTCGCCCAACCACGGGACACTACGGCTGCACAATGATACTGATGATGATATATATATATATATATATATATATATAAATATAACCTTCTATTTACGCAAAGGTGGCCCTCATGTTAGCGATATTTCAGTATCTTAATGATAATCTCCTTGACTTTTCTATTTATATTTATGTTGTTTCAATTTGAGAAACTTGTTCACATGCGATATAATGCGTGGTCTAAATAAATTCGTCTGACTGTCAATAACTTCGTTTCTGCTCGCGAGGCCAACGTGCCCAAAGAAAGTTCATACGAATCCACACACATAGCCATTTGCACCTGCATAGTAACGTTGCCAGTTGCACATTTCACATTCTCCTGGTTAACACAAAGGGGAAAGTATACCGAAATAAATTCGTGATGCATCCAGTGTACTTTGTTGTACAGCTCAAGTCGAATGCTAAGCCGATATCTAACGATGCTAACTCTTAATCAACACTCGCAACCATCTTATGCACCTGATTACATGAAATAGTCATATGACGCATGGTGACCGAATACATTTTGTTGGGAACCGTTCGTAGCTGTCGAATGGGCTCCATTTGGTTCAAGCCGAGTTCATGCTAAAGTTTCTTTTACACGTTCTACAAATGATGGGAGTCTTAGCTCGATTTGAATAATTGTCACCCATTTCAAACAATGTTGTGTTCATGTGTGTGTGTGTGAGCGTGTGTGCGTGTGTGCGTGTGTGCGTGTGTGCGTGTGTGCGTGTGTGCGTGTGTGCGTGTGTGCGTGTGTGCGTGTGTGCGTGTGTGCGTGTGTGCGTGTGTGCGTGTGTGCGTGTGTGCGTGTGTGCGTGTGTGACCGATTGGACTGTGCTTATAATGTACGGGTGAGTGTCTGTGTATTTGACTAATATCTGAATGCCTGCGAAGATGCAGTGCACGGGGACACGATGCTCCAGTCCTCACACCAACAATTTTGTAGATATAAAAATCACTAAACTAACTACAAAATCGAGCAATCACGGTAATAGCAAACAGCGCATACACTGCACACTCCGAACCATTATTGAAAAGCCTTAGTTTATTGAAAGTTGAAGACTTATTTCAAATTCGACAAGTTTTGGTTTGCTTATAAACTTCATATTGATAATCGACTGACTTATCTGCAGAACATATAAATTACTTTAAATACAGGTGTACACAGTCAAAACACTGGAAGTAGAAATTTGCTAAGATTAATAAGATGTAATATCATTCATGCTTTGAACAACTCAAAATAATCACACACAAAATTAAGAATACCGAAATCAGTTCGTGATGCATCCAGTGAACTATTAATCAACACTCGCAACCATCTTATGTATCTGATTACATTAAATAGTCATACAACACTTGGTGACCGAATACGCTTTATTGGGAACTGTTCTTAGCTGTCGGATAGGCTTCATTTGGTTTAAGCGGAGGTCATGCTAAAGTTTCTTTTATACGTTCTACAAATGATGGAATAATGCTGACGTTAAAACTGTAACAAGCTCATTCACAGATCGCATACACTATTTGTCGCAGGGTTGGGTACATAACATGCCAACAGGAATGCTTACCAGACCTGGGGGCCTGCGGCGTTCTGTGTGTCGTACGTACGGCCGGATACGGCGTCTTAGCTTATGCGGTACGCCGCCAATAGACTAGTTGTCGGGTTGGGCGTGTCTCGGGTCTCTGTCCCAACCATGTCGTCAGGCTATATATATATATATATAACTATAGGGGAGGGTGCTGCCACCCAGGGGGCCACTAGTTGCTGCCACCCACTAGGTACCACCACACACTCTGCCCCTTATGTTTTAAAGTATTTTATCTTATTATCCACCTAACTAATTCATAGAACGATTCATATGATATATATTTAAATTATGAATTACCAAATAGTGCCTAAATAGTTAATGCCATGGGTCAGACTGCTAGCAGAGTGGCAATGTAGCCGAACAGTGTAACTGCCACTGCCGCGTTTTGCAACTAGTAAAACGCTTGCGCGTTGATGGTGGCCACCCTCATGACAACCCAGTCGGGTAGGTTGCGGTATTCCGCAACTCGCTGGGCATGACGGGCCACCTCATAGGGATGCCCTTGGTTTAACCCATGTGGGGATAGCAAGGGGGAGTCGGTCTCCATCACGTGAAGGTCGATGCGGTCTGCCAATTCGGCGAACCCCTCTGCGTCCACTGATTTCTGGGTTATCCCAAACATTCTGTTTTGGGAATTTCCCTATCCAGTGCTGGTAGCTGAAGATGTCACCCGTGTAACAGTGCACATGGAGTTATTGCTGGCGGTGTACATCGTCGTGGAGGTTGGCCAGTGGCTCCCACGTGACACGCGTTATTGGGTGGTCAGCATTCCCGCGCAAGTGTAGGTCCAGCGGCTTTCCTAGTTCCCTGGCCAGGATGATTTGCTGTTGGAACAGCCGCCTCTGGGCAGGCAGTAATTGGGCAGGCTCAGTGTAGTCTAAACCACACTCCCCGACTGCGCAGCAGTCATCACTACATACCCTGGCTCTCAGGGTATCCCACTCACGTTTGTTCATAGCCTTTGCCAGCCGGGGGTGAGCACCATAGGTTGGCTTGACCTTTACCGTGCGATGGTTCACAGTAATACCAGATAGGGTTAGTGATATCGAACCGCGCCGTCGCGCTCTTTTGCTCCCTTGCTTGGAGGAGGTGGCAATGGGCGTCCACTGCAAAAGCCCATGGAATGTCCTGAGAGGGGTACGACGTTACCACGCAGTCCCGGAACATCCCCTGCATACTGCCAGTCTGCTCCGCCAACATGCCAGCAATACAGGTCCACTCCAAGAGCGCCACCGGGTGGTTCGGCGTGCTCGACAAAATGGCCTCGAGTGCAATGGGCAGTCCCATCCTACCAGCCACCTCCCCCTGCAGTACACGGGGCGCTGGACTGAGGCTTCTTAGGCTGTCCGGGTACCATCCCCTCAGGGCAAACATGTAGACTATCTCCTCAAAAGTGAAGAGGCGGAGAATCCTCCTTGTGCACTCAAGGAGACTGGTCATCGAGCCTGCCCACTCAGCAAAGTGTGGGTCAAATCCTCCCTGACATCGATCTTCCCGAGCGTGTTGCGCTAGGTGGTGTGAAAGGGGTCGGAGGGCCCCAATCTGCTCCCTGCATACCCAGCAAGCCGTGTGTGGGTGGAAGTTCCACGACTGTCAGTGCTTTGCTGACAGACTACATACTCGCTGCCGCCCGGACAAGCGCACTCGCTTAGGGGGTGACGACATACTCTGCCTAGGGGGTGACATATTCTGCCTAGGGGTGACACTCTCCGCCTAGGAGCTGACACTCTCCGTCTAGGGGGTGACACTCTCTGCCTAGAGTGTGACACTCTCTGTCTTGGGGTGACAATGGCCCGGTGACTGTGCGTGCCCCGAGGCCAGTGGGCTCCGAGGGCGAGCCTTCAGTCAAAGAGAAGCTATGAAAAAAAATTACCTAGTAATATAAAACATGACAGTAAGAGTTTTTATGCGTATATTCGAAGCAAACAGAAAGTTCAGGATACGGTCGGTCCTCTAGAAGATAGTGCTGGAAATACAATATCAGAGGGATTCTTAATGACAGAAGACCTGAATGAGTATTTTAGTTCAGTGTTTACCAGGGAAGATATTAGTTCACTGCCAGTACCAGAGGCTAAGTTCAAGGGGGCAGATTCAGACTATTTAGGACAGTTAGTTGTAACCTCGGAAATGGTAGCTAAGAAAATAAGGGCTATGAAGGATAATAAATCACCTGGAGTGGACGGGATTCCGCCCAAACTACTATTGGAAATTGTAGAACAAATTAGCGCACCGCTTGCAACAGTTTTCAATTTGTCATTAGAAGAGGGAGTGGTTCCTTTAGAATGGAAAGAGGCAAACATTATACCGTTATTTAAAAAAGGTTCGAGAAACAAGTCAGAGAACTATAGACCAGTGAGTTTAACATCAGTGATTTGCAAATTATTAGAAAGACTAATTAAAGATCACATGGTGGATTTTCTTGTTAAACATAACTTGATAAACCCATCTCAACATGGGTTTTTAAAAGCGAGGTCATGCTTAACAAATATGTTATGTTTTTTGGAAGACATCACTAGGTGGGTAGATGAGGGATCACCAGTAGATATAATCTATTTAGATTTTCAAAAAGCTTTCGACAAAGTACCACATCAAAGATTACTCCTTAAGCTAAAGGCCCATGGCATAGGAAATGGTATAATAAACTGGATAGAAAAATGGCTGAATGACAGAAGACAACGTGTAGTAGTTGATGGGGAGGCTTCAAACTGGAAATCGGTATTGAGTGGGGTACCACAGGGTTCAGTACTAGGACCTATATTATTCTTAATATATATCAACGATTTGAACGATGATATAACAAGCAAGGTGTTAAAATTTGCGGATGATACAAAAGTGTTTAGAAGGATTAAAAGTGATGGAGACAGACAGCATTTACAAGATGATCTTGATAGGTTGCTCAAATGGTCTGAAAAGTGGCAAATGCTGTTAAATTTTGGGAAATGTAAATGCCTCCACACAGGTCATGGGAATGAAGAGGTAAAATATAAAATGGGGGGTACTGTTCTAAGTACTACTGTAAAAGAAAAGGACTTAGGGTTAACCATTAGTGCTGATATGAAGGTTTCAGAGCAGTGCGGAATTGCAGCGTCAAAGGGAAATCAAATTCTTGGATTAATTAGGCGAAATATAGCGTATAAGAAAAAAGAATTCATAGTACCGCTGTACAAAACAATAGTGAGGCCACATTTAGAATATTGTATACAAGCATGGAGGCCATATCGCAAGAAGGACATAGATATGCTAGAAAGAGTACAGAGGAGAGCGACTAAAATGATACCAAATCTGAGGGATCTTAGTTACGAAATACGCCTAAAAGAATGTGGTTTAACAACACTAGAGACCAGGAGATTGAGAGGAGATCACATAGAAGTGTTTAAAATATTGAATGGTTATAAAAATATTGATAGAAACATTTTTTTCTCAGTTAAGAAAGATAGAAGGACCAGAGGACATGAAGCTACATTAGTAAAGGAGCAACGTAGATTATATATAAGAAAGTTCTCATTCTCACAAAGGACTGTAAATGAATGGAACAGATTATCTCCTGATTGTGTTGGTGCTAGTAGCGTGAATATGTTTAAAAATAAAATCGACACACACCTTAAAAAGGCGGGATACATGTAGATAAAAAGTATTGGACTCTCGATAAGCCAAAAGGCTTCCTTGTCCAACTGCCATCCAGAGTAATTTTCTGGTTGGCAATCTTGTTAAATCTTGTTAAATCTAATATAGATCCTCCTTTGCCATTCCCCAATACCTTCTCTACCCTTTCATTCACATGTTCTATCCTAGCCCCCCGTAGACAAACAACGACGTCCTTCCCCTCGCTTAGTGTCTTGTCCGTCTTTCTCATAATGGAGTCGCCCATAAACACCCTCTCTTTCCTCATTGCCCCCTCAATCACTGCCTCAGAGTAGCTCCTTCTCCGGTTTGCATCTGTCTGGTTGTTGTCTTTTCCCCTTGCCATCTTCTCTCCTGTCATATTCTTTTCCGATCCGTTCTTTCCTGTCGCTTTTTCTCTTGTCACCTTTCCTCCTGTCATCGTCCCTTTTATCGACTTCTCTTCTATCACATTTGCTCTCACTTCCTTTCGTCCCTTCAACTTTCTTCCCATCTCATTTTCTTCTCTCCTCTCCCGTCCCATCTTCCCTCCCTCCTTCTCTACGGTCACTTTCTCCCCTGTCACCTTCACGCTCATCACGCTTTCTGTCGTCGATTTTCCAATTTTTTCCCCTCCAATTACCTTCCCTCCTGTCAATCTCCTTTCCTCAGTTTTCTTGCCACTGCTATTCTCCTTCAGTCTTGCAGTATCCTCACCTCTCTCCATGTCGTCTCTCTCCATTCCACCTGTCTCCTTGCTAATTGCCATCCCCATCCCCTTCGCAATAACTGTCAACTCAACTCTCTTCTTCTGCAGACACTCCACATTCCAACAGCCCATGACTTCCCACAGCCGGACAATGCATATTCTACCCAGCTGTGGCAGAGATCGCACACAAAGTGTCGCTTTGCCTTGACTTGCCGTTTGCAAGGCGCCACATCACTATCAGAATTTATTTAATAACTTAACTAACTTAGTCTTTATGAAGACTGTTTCCTGTGTACTACAGCACACTTTGTGTTACAGATTTTAATTACTCAGCTGACTATCTATCATATCACGAACGCTAACATTACCGGTAGTGACCTAGTTTAAATACAATCAATTACGTTACGTTAGGCTGCTTTATTTACTTAGGTTTCGCCTCGCCCTAGTGAATACGTAGGACACCCTCTACATAAACAATCTGGAGTTCGCCCGACTATCGCCTTTGCTTAATTTAAAAAACAATGCTACCTAATCAAAATGTCTAGCAAGTACTGGCTTACACAGATATTATCTTATGTAAGTACTTTTATGGTTGTTACTTTATCTCCTATATATTCTACCACATAATCAGGTTTGTTAATTTGGGACATAAAAGAACCACTGAGGACGACAAGCACCCTGGCAGTGACCACCTTCAGTGCCAGCATAGAAAGGTCGGCTTAGCGATAATGTTCTAAAAAAGGCTGGCTAAATGAATGAGACCTCATAAGATCATAACATTGTAACCACAATATATACAGACTAGTCAGTTAATAGAACGTTGCCGAGTGCTGAAAACAACTAGGAACAAGGAACTAGGTTAAATCTTGTTTACAATTCATCGAATGCTAAGTTACCCTATTATCACGCATTATACTAAAGTGTTCTAAAATGCTTTAACTAACTAACTTTAAGCACAACTGCTATTCAGTGTATGTTTACTGCAACTTTATGAATGATATTCAGGCAAGAATAATACTTATCAATCAGTAATTCCACTTGTTTATCAACTTAACAATGCTTTTACCCCATGTACAACTAAACACATGCTACCGGTAATATTTATATTCACTACCAGATATGCACCTTTACTCCAGTTTAGACGTTTGCGATTTGTTTACATTCCTGGCCTAACAAATATCTTTGTTTGGATAATAGAAATGTATATACCTGACCGCAGATAACTAGAGTCACTTCAAGAGTCACTTCACACCATTGAATCCAAAACTAATGATCCTACCTGCAACAGATTATAATTGGCGGAGATAGATCATAGAAATTGGTGGTGCAGAAAAGTTGATAAACAAGTGGAATTACTGATTGATAAGTATTATTCTTGCCTGAATATCATTCATAAAGTTGCAGTAAACATACACTGAATAGCAGTTGTGCTTAAAGTTAGTTAGTTAAAGCATTTTAGAACACTTTAGTATAATGCGTGATAATAGGGTAACTTAGCATTCGATGAATTGTAAACAAGATTTAACCTAGTTCCTTGTTCCTAGTTGTTTTCAGCACTCGGCAACGTTCTATTAACTGACTAGTCTGTATATATTGTGGTTACAATGTTATGATCTTATGAGGTCTCATTCATTTAGCCAGCCTTTTTTAGAACATTATCGCTAAGCCGACCTTTCTATGCTGGCACTGAAGGTGGTCACTGCCAGGGTGCTTGTCGTCCTCAGTGGTTCTTTTATGTCCCAAATTAACAAACCTGATTATGTGGTAGAATATATAGGAGATAAAGTAACAACCATAAAAGTACTTACATAAGATAATATCTGTGTAAGCCAGTACTTGCTAGACATTTTGATTAGGTAGCATTGTTTTTTAAATTAAGCAAAGGCGATAGTCGGGCGAACTCCAGATTGTTTATGTAGAGGGTGTCCTACGTATTCACTAGGGCGAGGCGAAACCTAAGTAAATAAAGCAGCCTAACGTAACGTAATTGATTGTATTTAAACTAGGTCACTACCGGTAATGTTAGCGTTCGTGATATGATAGATAGTCAGCTGAGTAATTAAAATCTGTAACACAAAGTGTGCTGTAGTACACAGGAAACAGTCTTCATAAAGACTAAGTTAGTTAAGTTATTAAATAAATTCTGATAGTGATGTGGCGCCTTGCAAACGGCAAGTCAAGGCAAAGCGACACTTTGTGTGCGATCTCTGCCACAGCTGGGTAGAATATGCATTGTCCGGCTGTGGGAAGTCATGGGCTGTTGGAATGTGGAGTGTCTGCAGAAGAAGAGAGTTGAGTTGACAGTTATTGCGAAGGGGATGGGGATGGCAATTAGCAAGGAGACAGGTGGAATGGAGAGAGACGACATGGAGAGAGGTGAGGATACTGCAAGACTGAAGGAGAATAGCAGTGGCAAGAAAACTGAGGAAAGGAGATTGACAGGAGGGAAGGTAATTGGAGGGGGAAAAATTGGAAAATCGACGACAGAAAGCGTGATGAGCGTGAAGGTGACAGGGGAGAAAGTGACCGTAGAGAAGGAGGGAGGGAAGATGGGACGGGAGAGGAGAGAAGAAAATGAGATGGGAAGAAAGTTGAAGGGACGAAAGGAAGTGAGAGCAAATGTGATAGAAGAGAAGTCGATAAAAGGGACGATGACAGGAGGAAAGGTGACAAGAGAAAAAGCGACAGGAAAGAACGGATCGGAAAAGAATATGACAGGAGAGAAGATGGCAAGGGGAAAAGACAACAACCAGACAGATGCAAACCGGAGAAGGAGCTACTCTGAGGCAGTGATTGAGGGGGCAATGAGGAAAGAGAGGGTGTTTATGGGCGACTCCATTATGAGAAAGACGGACAAGACACTAAGCGAGGGGAAGGACGTCGTTGTTTGTCTACGGGGGGCTAGGATAGAACATGTGAATGAAAGGGTAGAGAAGGTATTGGGGAATGGCAAAGGAGGATCTATACTAGATTTAACAAGATTTAACAAGATTGCCAACCAGAAAATTACTCTGGATGGCAGTTGGACAAGGAAGCCTTTTGGCTTATCGAGAGTCCAATACTTTTTATCTACATGTATCCCGCCTTTTTAAGGTGTGTGTCGATTTTATTTTTAAACATATTCACGCTACTAGCACCAACACAATCAGGAGATAATCTGTTCCATTCATTTACAGTCCTTTGTGAGAATGAGAACTTTCTTATATATAATCTACGTTGCTCCTTTACTAATGTAGCTTCATGTCCTCTGGTCCTTCTATCTTTCTTAACTGAGAAAAAAATGTTTCTATCAATATTTTTATAACCATTCAATATTTTAAACACTTCTATGTGATCTCCTCTCAATCTCCTGGTCTCTAGTGTTGTTAAACCACATTCTTTTAGGCGTATTTCGTAACTAAGATCCCTCAGATTTGGTATCATTTTAGTCGCTCTCCTCTGTACTCTTTCTAGCATATCTATGTCCTTCTTGCGATATGGCCTCCATGCTTGTATACAATATTCTAAATGTGGCCTCACTATTGTTTTGTACAGCGGTACTATGAATTCTTTTTTCTTATACGCTATATTTCGCCTAATTAATCCAAGAATTTGATTTCCCTTTGACGCTGCAATTCCGCACTGCTCTGAAACCTTCATATCAGCACTAATGGTTAACCCTAAGTCCTTTTCTTTTACAGTAGTACTTAGAACAGTACCCCCCATTTTATATTTTACCTCTTCATTCCCATGACCTGTGTGGAGGCATTTACATTTCCCAAAATTTAACAGCATTTGCCACTTTTCAGACCATTTGAGCAACCTATCAAGATCATCTTGTAAATGCTGTCTGTCTCCATCACTTTTAATCCTTCTAAACACTTTTGTATCATCCGCAAATTTTAACACCTTGCTTGTTATATCATCGTTCAAATCGTTGATATATATTAAGAATAATATAGGTCCTAGTACTGAACCCTGTGGTACCCCACTCAATACCGATTTCCAGTTTGAAGCCTCCCCATCAACTACTACACGTTGTCTTCTGTCATTCAGCCATTTTTCTATCCAGTTTATTATACCATTTCCTATGCCATGGGCCTTTAGCTTAAGGAGTAATCTTTGATGTGGTACTTTGTCGAAAGCTTTTTGAAAATCTAAATAGATTATATCTACTGGTGATCCCTCATCTACCCACCTAGTGATGTCTTCCAAAAAACATAACATATTTGTTAAGCATGACCTCGCTTTTAAAAACCCATGTTGAGATGGGTTTATCAAGTTATGTTTAACAAGAAAATCCACCATGTGATCTTTAATTAGTCTTTCTAATAATTTGCAAATCACTGATGTTAAACTCACTGGTCTATAGTTCTCTGACTTGTTTCTCGAACCTTTTTTAAATAACGGTATAATGTTTGCCTCTTTCCATTCTAAAGGAACCACTCCCTCTTCTAATGACAAATTGAAAACTGTTGCAAGCGGTGCGCTAATTTGTTCTACAATTTCCAATAGTAGTTTGGGCGGAATCCCGTCCACTCCAGGTGATTTATTATCCTTCATAGCCCTTATTTTCTTAGCTACCATTTCCGAGGTTACAACTAACTGTCCTAAATAGTCTGAATCTGCCCCCTTGAACTTAGCCTCTGGTACTGGCAGTGAACTAATATCTTCCCTGGTAAACACTGAACTAAAATACTCATTCAGGTCTTCTGTCATTAAGAATCCCTCTGATATTGTATTTCCAGCACTATCTTCTAGAGGACCGACCTTATCCTGAACTTTCTGTTTGCTTCGAATATACGCATAAAAACTCTTACTGTCATGTTTTATATTACTAGCTAATTTTTTTTCATAGCTTCTCTTTGAATTTCTAATTTCAGCTGTAGCTTGATTAAGTGCTTTACTAGTACATGTAGGAACAAATAATGCTGACAGGGAGGGAACAACTGGGATAGTACAGACGTATGGACAGTTAATGAGGAAGCTAAAGAAGACAAGAGTTGAACAGATTATTCTCTCAGGAGTTTTGCCAGTAATGGGAGGTAGGGGGGCAACGTATAGAAACTGCATGAGAGTGGCGATCAACGCACTAGTTGAGCAGATGTGTGATGAAGGGGGGGATTCACATATGTGTGGGGATACTTTGTTGGAAGGGAAGATATGTATATGAGAGATGGCCTCCATCTTAGTGGAAAAGGGGCAGCAGTTTTCTCAGAGAACCTGCTGCGATCTGTTGACAGTGGGACAGGTTGCATCTATTTTAACTAGATTCGCAGGGGGGACTCACAGAGAAGCCTCCTAAAACTGGAGGCATAGATGAAGACAGCACAAATAAATCAGGAAAGAACAGTCTCGAAAACTCTTCTGAAGCTGGATATAAATGTGTTTATTTAAATGCAAGTAGTATAGTAAACAAATAAATTAACTAAACATTATGGTAGAAGATATTGACCCTCAAATAATAGGTACAACCGAATCCTGAACCACCACCGATATATCAGATGCCGAATTGGTACTTAAACAGGATAAAACTGTTTAGGAAATATAGAATAGGAAGAAAGGGAGGTGGAGTTATTTTATATAGTAAAGACTCTATACAGGCTTATGAAATTAAAATTAGAAAGAGGAGCAGATTGCGAAGAAGCTGTTTGGTGTAACATAGTTACAGGAAACTCAATGTTAACAGTTGGGTTAGTTATCGAAGTCCAAACATAAGCAAAGAAGAGAATGAAAAAATACAAAACGTTATAAGTGAAGTAAGCAAACGGGACTGTATTATTATGGTGGAATTTAACCACGGGCATATACAATGGAAATCTCTACATAGTATGGGGACTGAGGACCACAAGTTTTTAGTTTTAGTTCAAGATACTTTCCTTTCTCAAATTGTGCTAGAACCAACAAGGGCTGAGAATGTGTTGTCCTCACAGAATGAATAAGTAGACAATGTCAAGATATGCGAGCCACTGGGGAGTAGAGATCACAACCAGATACATTTTACCATCAAAGTAAAATCAGAAAGGAATAGTAAAAAGCAGTACAGGAGAAATTTCCACAAAGGAAGGTATAAGGACATGAGGAAATATTTAGCAAAGATAGACTGGAATAACACACTGAAAAATAAGACAGCAACAGAATGCTGGAATATATTAAAGAGTGAAATTAAGTGCATAGTCGATAAAGTTGTACCCTTCAAAAACAAGGGAAACGGTTCAAAAAGAAACACTTATCGAAAGAAGCCATTAGAAAAATTAAGTATAAACAAATTATGTGGAATTCATATAGATGTACTGGAAATTATGAAGACTACAACATTTATAAAGAAGCACTTAACCAAGCTACAACTGAAATTAGAAATTCAAAGAGAAGTTATGAACAACAATTAGCTAGTACTATAAAACATGGCAGCAAGAGTTTGTATGCGTATGTTTGAAGCGAACAGAAAGTTCAGGATAGGGTCGGTCCTCTAGAAGATAGTGCTGAGAATTTAATATCAGAGGGATTCTTAATGGCAGAAGACCTAAATGAGTATTTTAGTTAAGTGTTTACCAGGGAAGATAGTCCAGTCATTTTACGGCCAAAAAGGCTCAACCTGCCACTAATTGCAACAGAAAGTATGTTGTGTGGAACATACTAAGTTATGTGTCCACTATGACATATCAAAAATAGAAATGAATCGCATGAGGGCAAACCCTCCAAAAACGCAAACAAATGTAGACCCCCAAATCGTCATAATACACTACTAATCATTATAAGGGCAATTGTTGGTATTTATAGTCTCAGATGATTTTAGAGCGATATGGAGTTGATTCCAGATTTTTGGTGCAGCTACAGAAAAAGCACGTTCGCCGATATTAAGCTTGGTTTTCGGAACAAAAAGTCGTTGTGAAACAGATGATCTGAGATTCCTGGGGATATCGGAAAAACGAAGGAGACTAAACAAATAGGATGGGTGTTGCGTAGAAAGGTTATGATGTGTGATAGTGGCTAATATGAAATGTATTCGATATGTAACTGGAAGCCAATGCAACTGCCTGAGTAGGGGCAGAGATGGTGAGAAACGATGTGCTTTTAGTACTACACGTACTAAACAATTATGTACACGTTGAAGTTTAGCTAAGTCCTTTTTAGCAATATCGATTAGGAATGAGTTGCAGTAGTCAAGGCGACTGCTAATTAGAGATACATATATTGTTTTAGCAGTAGATAAAGACAAATGACGCCGAATTCGGCGGAAATCACGTATATTGTAGAAACAGAATTTACATACTTGAGAAATGTTCTGCTTAAAGCTGAAATCACTGTCAATGATAACACCTAGATTACGAACAGTATCTGATGGTAATGTATCAGTACCAAGCAATTTAACTGGAAAGTAGTTAACAACCTTGTTTCGTTGTTGTTTTGTGCCAATAATAATTAGATCAGTTTTATTTGGATTTAGTTTCAATTTATTTGCTTCCATCCACAGCAAGATGTCGGTGAGACAGTCATTTAAAGTTGATAGAGATGTCTGTGTGTCAGTTGGTGAAAGTGATATATACACCTGTGTGTGTTGTCAGCATATACATGATGATTTATATTATGATTATTTATGACTCGACTAAGGGATGTAGTGTATAAGCTAAACAGAACAGGGCCAATGAGAGAACCTTGTGGGACACCAAAGGAAGATGTTCTGGACAAGACAATGAGCCAGATATGTTAATGCTTTGATATCGGTCTGAAAAATATGAACTAAACCACTGAAGAGCCATGCCAGATATACCAAAATGTCTATTAAGGCGATGTAAAATAATATTGTGATCTATTGTATGAAAAGCAGCTGATAGATCTAGTAAGGTGAGAGCAGTCAATTTGCTATTATCCATATTCCATACAATGTTATTTGTATTTTAAGAAGAGCCGTCTCAGTTGAATGAAATCGCTTATATGCATATTGTAGATCATTTGATAAATGCTGTGAATAAATGTGTTCATGGAGTCGATTTGCAACAACCTTCTCCAATAATTTCGGATATACACTAATGCGTGTGTCCTATGATTGGCAGAGGACAGTTCAGTTTTGACAAAAACTGCGTTTTCTGTGGCCAAGAAGCCAAGTGTGGTAGGAAGAGAACAAAATCTGACGCTGTTCCAATACGAACCATCGCCTTCAAAGATAATGTGTTATTGAAATGTCATGAAAGACATGATGCATGGTCCGACTCTGTGCAAGCAAGGTTGTTACATGTGCATGACTTGCCTGCTGCTGATGTCATGTACCATCAAGCATGCAGCATAACTTTCCGGACAACGAAAGACATCCCAAAGAAGTGTGAAAGCGACGTAAAAGAAGAAGAAAATCGGACGACCAACTGACGAAGAAAAAACAAATGCATTCATCAAGGTTGTCAAATTTCTGGAAGAAAATGGTGAGAAGATTACTACCAATGATCTAGCTAAAAAAATGCTGATGTTTATGACCCGCTCAGAAAGTGAACCATATGGAAAAACTCATATGAGGGCAAAGCTCGAGGAATATTTTGGGACCAAGATAATAATCACTCGGATCAATGGAAAGGCAAATGTAGTCACGTTCAGGAGCACCGAAGACGCTGTCCTTCAGGAATTTCATACACGTGAAAAGGTTGACATTGAAATGGAGAAAATATACATTATAGAAACTGCTGCAAAACTCATTCGGGATTATATCAGTAAAAACGTCGACTGTGTCATATCCATCCTACCATGAAATGGAATCTGAAGCGGAATGCGTCAGCTTCCTGCCAGGAAGTCTGAAGCATCTGCTGGAAGGGATAATTGTGGGGAAAGATGTTCGTCTAAAGATAACATCTGTTGGACAGGCGATTATGCAGGCAACCCGTCCAATAGTTCTGATTGCGCCATTACAAGTTGGGTTGGGAGTACAAATCCATCATTATTTTGCATCGTGTTTCCTTGTAGACAGACACACTGAACAGCCATGGATTTTGTTGTCCATATAGTGAAATGCAGAAGTTTGAAAATAATGCGGCATTTGCACAAGGGACCACCATACCCGATTTCACATCGCTGGGGTTTGTTCAATATGCAGCAGACAATGTGGACCACAACATCCGGACGTTAGACGGCAGTGGAGCATTTCACGGAATGGGAATAATTGCTACAGTAACTCCTAGTATAAGGACAGCCCAATCTATTCCAAAAAGAAATGTCACTGGCAAAGAAACATGCTCGTTGGGACGCATACAAATCCACTTCCACAGAGAAGAAAGACACGGCCTGTCAGCAATAGAATACCAGAAACTAGTCAGCATGAAACCAAGTGACCCGACAGGCCAGCTGGACATTCTTTGAAAGACGTCCCTCCTGTTTGGAGAAGTCATCAGTAATGTTCCTTCTGATGACTTACATGAGTTCATGTGACGCCACATACATATTTTCAACATCGGTGTTTGTGTGTGAACATGCTCGATGCCATGTTGTTACCCCGGTCATCACCTTTGACCAGCCTCTTTGGTGGAAAGCCCTCATGATTATAATCAGCGAACCTGTAGGAAGTGACCTGCATAGAATTGTCTTGCGCCTTGGTGGTTTTCACACAGAAATGAGTTTTCTTTTGTACATCTGATGGTTGGGGACTAAAGGAACTAATGGAACTTGAGTACGCCCCTAAAGCAGTTGAACAGATCGTGACAGGGAAACCCATATCGCGCGCAGTACGAGCACATCTTCTTGTTGATGCAGCTGACAACACACTTATTGCATCGCAATCCTTTGAAGTGTCTGTATGACGTAAAAATGCCAATTCAAAAGAAAAATGCCCACACGATGTAACAGAACAAGGCTGAGATAATGAAACAATTGGAAAAACATCGTCACATGAAGAATTTCACGAAGCTGCGAATTGTGGCGATTTGTATTATACGTGGTGGCCATTTGGTTTTATGCATTTTTGGGGGGTTTTCCCACCCACGATTTATTTCTATTTTTAGTATGTTGCACATAATATATTTATGAATATAAAATCGTTGAAAAACTTTCTGTTGCAATTTGTGGCATATCATATGCTAAAATGACTGGACTAAGATATTAGTTCACTGCCAGTACCAGAGGCTAAATTCAAGGGGGCAGATTCAGACTATTTAGGACAGTTAATTGTAACCCCGGAAAGGGTAGCTAAGAAAATAACGGCTATGAAGGATAACAAATCACCTGGAGTGGATGGGATTCTTCCCAAACTACTATTGGAAATTGTAGAACAAATTAGCGTACCGCTTGCAACAGTTTTCAATTTTTCATTAGAAGAGGGAGTTGTTCCTTTAGAATGGAAAGAGGCAAACATTATACCGTTATTTACAAAAAGGTTCGAGAAAAAGTCAGAGAACTATAGACCAGTGAGTTTAACAATTAATTAATAATTAATTAATTAACAAATTATTAGAAAGACTAATTAAAGATCACATAGTGGATTTTCTTGTTAAACATAACTTGATAAACCCATCTCAACATGAGTTTTTTAAAAGCGAGGTCATGCTTACCAAATATGTCATGTTTTTTGGAAGACATCACTAAGTGGGTAGATGAGGGATCACCAGTAGATATCGTCTACTTAGATTTTCAAAAAGCTTTCGACAAAGTACCATTTCAAAGATTACTGCTTAAACTAAAGGCCCATGGCATAGGAAATGGTATAATAAACTGGATAGAAAAATGGCTGAATGACAAAAGACAACGTGTAGCAGTTGGTGGGTAGGCTTCTAACTGGAAATCGGTATTGAGTGGGGTACCACAGGGATCATTACTAGGACCTATATTATTCTTAATATATTTCAACGATTTGGATGATGAAATAACAAGCAAGGTGTTGAAATTTGCAGATTATACAAAAGTGTTTAGAAGGATTAAAAGTGATGGAGGTAGACAGCATTTACAAGATGATCTTGACAGGTTAATCAAATGGTCTGAAAAGTGGCAAATGCTGTTAAATTTTGGGAAATGTAAATGCCTCCACCCAGGAAATGGGAACGAAGAGGTAGATTATAAAATGGGAGGTACTGTTCTAAGTACTATTGTAAAAGAAAAGGATTTAGGGTTAACCTTTAGTGCTGATATGAAGGTTTCAGAGCAGTGCGGAATTGCAGCGTCAAAGGGAAATCAAATCCTTGGATTAATTAGGCGAAATATAGCGTATAAGGAAAACTAACTAATAATACCGCTGTACAAAACAACAATGAGGCCTCATTTAGAATATTGTATACAAGCGTGGAGGCCATATCGCAAGAAGAACATAGATATGCTAGAAAGAGTTCAGAGGAGAGCGACTAAAATGATACCAAAACTGTGGGATCTTAGTTATGAAATTCGCCTAAAAAATTTGGTTTAGCAACACTAGAGACCAGGCGATTGAGAGGAGCTCAGATTGAAGTGATTATGGTTATGAAAATATAAATATAAATATTTGTTTCTCAGTGAAGAAAGGTAGAAGGACTAGAGGACATGAAGTTAAATTAGCAAAGGAGCCGTGTAGATTAGATATAAGAAAGTTCTCATTTTCACAAAGGATTGTAAATGAATGGAACAGATTATCTGCTGATTGTGTGGGTGCTAGTAGCGTGAATATGTTTAAAAATAAAATCGACACATACACTACTATTCTTCAGTAGGGCGGGATACACATAAATAAAAGGGTTGGACTCTCGATAAGCCAAAGGGCTTCCTTGTCCACCTGCCACCTAGAGTTAATTCTCTGAGTGGCAATCTTGTTAAATCTTATTAAATCTAGTGACAAAGATTCATGGAATGCAAGAAGGTGATGTGAAGCACACTGAAGAGTCAAAGATCACACAGTTTGACCTATTAATGGTCTATATGTTATTATTTATTATTATAAAGCAATTATAGAACGCCGTGTGTCCGGATAACATATAAGTAAAAATACATTAAATGACATAAAACATATTAAATAGAAAGGTAAAAGAAAATTATTTAAAAGTAGCATATAAATATTACATAACATGTCAGTTAGATAAACCTGAGGAAAAAATATATATATATATATATATATATACATAAGCCTAATGGCAGCATAGCTCATTATACTTTTAGACCATCAATTCCTGTCCGAGGAATAAGAATGTCCACAAAATTTATATTTCACAAAACACCAAATTTCTTCTTTTTTTGCGCAATGTAAACATGTATCTTACAGTATAGGCGCATGTAAAAATGTGACATTTCTTTAAATATATGTTTTCATAACGGGTAATCCTGTACTCCTAGTAGTAGCCAAAACATATTGTCTGAGTTTACAGTCCTCTTTCAAAACGCTGTCGCGCTCACATTCATCTGCGCTTTAAATCCGGTTGATGTTTATGTGCATATGTAAGGCATAATATTTAGCACCTGTAGATCACGTGGTGATAAAACATATCCAGTAGTTAAATATGTTTTGTTTGTTGTCGTAATACGAGCGTTATAGTTAGAGTACATGATTATAATTTGCTGTTTCAGGTTTATGACCACGTATAAGAGTAAGTCACGTGACGTGTGCGTGTAGATGAAACTGTTTTACGACGGAAATTGTTTATGTCTGTAGGAAGCAAACATGTTATAATTTATGTATATATATATATATATATATAGACATATATGTAAATATATATATATATATACATATACATATAAACATACGTAAGGCCGCATAAAAGAAAACGCGACAGTCGTAGCTGGTGCTAAATGCATTCCCCTAGACACGCGCACGCGCAGAAACGTCACCAGGATATTATTTAATGCCCGAATAATCTTCGCGCATTAATTGCAGCGTGGCTGAATTCTTCCCAGAGAAGTCGAGATGGTGTTTGACTGAACTGGTCTGCCAGGCAGTAAAGTGTAAAGCGCTTTGAGCAGTCCTGAGGACGGGATACTGCGCTATATAAGAACTTATCTTTACCTTTTTATCCAGACACCAATATTGTCATTCTATGTCAACTAGCTCCTCAATTATGGCATTTTAAAGCATTTTTAGCATTTCGGCAACCATATTGGATAGTTCTGCAAAAAAACTCAACCTCTTGATGAAAACCGCAGAAATTGATTCCTTTCCCCCAAATGTCTAGACCCCAAGATCACCTTTGTCATTTCTAGCATTTCGGCGGCCATCTTGTCGGCCATCTTGTATTCTAAAAAAGGCAAGCGGATGTGAAGTCCACACCCAGTGCATTTTGTTACTAGATGACAGGGACTAATTGTTAAATTGATATAAGCACAATTTATTGCATGAAATAATAAATGATAAAAATATATGCTGCCAGATGTGGGGAATTTTGCATTATTGTAAGTCGCACACATGCATTATTAAAGAGAGATCTTGTTAACAACATGACACACTGTAATAATTATGGTTGTGGCATTGGCAATTTTCAAGAATGTGCCTGCTGCTGTTTGAAAGGAAACACTCAGAATTGATTATAAGGATATACTTGCTTAATTCTGTGAACGCTTGGAAATGTTGATGTTTTGTTGTTGTGAACATTTAATAATCTACAAGTTTTAATGAAAATATAATTACAGTCTGTCCTACAAATTACAAGTTACGAGTGAAGACTCTGTCAAATAAAATAACCAAACTATGGATGTTTGCTACGACATGATTAAAAAAAATTAAACACAGAGAAATTATAACTACATATAGCTAGCATATATAAAACTAACTAAAATATAAACATTTAATGACAGTCAGAATTGTTGATAGTTAATTCAAGTAACATATAATATACATTTTAAAATATTAATTTTCATTCATTATGTTTCGAATATTATTGAAACAAAAAATAGAATAAGATGATATTACAGTCCATAAAACAACAATACATAATATAAAGGAGTTACATATACAAAACTTGACATTGTTAATTATCTGTAAACACATATTTTAAATGACGTGTTCATGCCTCATGGACACTGTCCAACATAATACAACAATACGTATTACCAATTAGAAGGCTAATGTTCGTTTTGGCTGTTGAATATTAACGACATATTATTTTGTAAAATTAAAATTAAAACCAAACGATGTACCTTTATCTTAAAAGCTTTTCAATTACAATAGTTATCCTCAATAAACTGCAATTGGGCAGTCCTGTATATTGAAGAAAAAAACACGTTTAGCTGTTTCATTGCAAATCGACTTTATAAAAGTCAACCGAACTGTATACCATAACATGTGTTGACAATTATAACCAAGTCTTTGAATGAAAAATATTGTCACGGCAGCTTCGCGGTTGAGAGAATGCTACTCGTCTATTGGTCGTTTATTAGTCAAGACTCCGCGTCGTGAGCAAGATGTCATCTTTCTAGATATCGGAGGATTCATTAGAATAGAGAACGCAATGTGAGAAAATCACTGACTTGTAAACTTTTATTTTTATTCCAAATGAATACTGTCTCTTTTACGTGCATAACATCACAAAGTTGCCTTTTGTTTCCATATGCGTTCAGTCAGTCAGGGATGACGGCTGGACCTGCACTGTTGTTCCTTTCAAGGTTGCGCGAACATTGTGACACAACGGACCACTTCTGTTTCTACCACTCGGTGCTGACTCTTCAATATCTAAACGTTAAGATTATATGGCATGTATTCCTGCCAAAAATCACACAATTAATTAGACTTTGCCTACACCGTTATTTAGGCTCGCATAAAGAATAAAAACAGTGGAAACATTTCACCATGTCACCACGTTAAGTGGATGACATTCAAGTAAGAATAGGCCTGTGCAACTTAATACCCGGTTAGCTGTGCAACTGGCGGTTCACAATTTACATTAATTTGGATAGCAATTTATCACACTCAGCAAGTATACCGAATTCAATTCGTAATGCATCCGATGTAGTTTGTATGACTCAAGTAGAACGTTACGTCAATGCCTAACGAAACTAACTATCAATTTGCATTCGCAACCGTATTCATTTATCATTACATTAACTGAATACATTTCGCTGAGAACCGTTCTTAGCTGTCGAAAAAGCTTCATTTTGTAGCACTGAAGGTCTAAGGTTTCTTTAACGTTATACGTTTAACAAATTATGGAATAATTCCTTTGACGAAAGCCGAAATTAGAAAATCTAAAAGAACTTTTGAGCAAAAATTGGCGAATGATATAAAAAAAGACAGCAGGAATTTCTACGCTTATGCAACGAGTAAACAGAAGGTTCGAGATAAAGTGGAACCACTTGAAAACAGCGCAGGAAATGTAATATCTGATGTGTTTCAGATGGCAGAGGCCCTGAATTAGTATTTCAGCTCAGTGTTTACCACATAAGATATCAGGTCACCGCCAGTGCCAGTTCGTGAATTTGAGGAGGATGAATCAGATAATTTAGGGCAGTTGTTTGTTGCTTCTAAAATGATATCAAAGACAATTTAGATGATGAAAGAAAACAAATCACCTGGCATTGATGGGATACCACCGAAACTGCTTAAGGAAATTGTAGAGCAATTCAGTACACTACTAGCTATATTCTTTAAGTTGTCACGTAAGAGGGAATCGTTCCATTAAAATGAAAAGATGCAAACATTACGCCATTATTTAAAAAAGGACCGAGGAGCAAAAAAGAAAATTACAGACCAATTAGTTTAACATCAATTTTACGCATATTACCATTGATTGATTGATTTAAATCAATTAGAAATTCAAAGAGAAGCTATGAACAAAAAGTAGGTTGTAATATAAAACATGACAGCAAGAGTTTTTATGCGTATGTTCGCAGCAAACAGAAAGTTTTGATAAGGTCGGTCTTCTAGATAATAGTGCTGAAAATGTGATATCAGAGGGATTCTTAATGGCAGAAGGACTGAAAGAGTATTTTAGTTCGGTGTTTACCATAGAAGATATTAGTGCACTGCTAGTACCAGAGGCTAAGTTCAAGGGGGCAGAATCAGACTATTTAGTACAATTAATTGTAACGCCGGAAATGGTAGCTAAGAAAATAACGGTTATGATGGATGATAAATCACCTGAAGTGGATGGGATTCCGCCCAAACTACAATTGGAAATTGAAGAACAAATTAGCATGCCACATGCAACAGTTTTCAAGTTGTAATTAGAGGAGGGGGTGGTTCTTCTAGAGTAGAAAGAATCAAACATTATAACGCTATTTAAAAAAGTTTAAAGAAACAAGTCAGAGAACTATTGACCAGTGAGTTTAACATCGGTGATTTGTAAATTATTAGAAAGACTAATTAAATATCAACATGGGTTTCTAAAACCGAGGTCATGCTTAACAATTATGTTACGTATTTTGCAAGATATCGCTAAGTTGGTAAACGAGGGATCACCAGTATATATCATCTACTTAGATTTTCAGATAGCTTTCGACAAAGTGCCACATAAAATATTACTGCTTAAACTAAAGGCCCATGGCATATGAAATGGTGTAATTAACTGGATAAAAAAATGGCTGATTGACAGAAGACAACGGATAGTTGTTGATTTAGAGGCTTCAAACTAGAAATTAGTTCTTAGTGGGGTACCACAGGGATCAGTACTGGGACTTATGTTATTCTTAATATATATATATATCTCAACGATTTGGACGAGCAAACAAGCAAAGTGTTGAAATTTGCGGATGATACAAAACGTTTAAAAGGATTAAAAGTTATAGAGAGACACAGCATTTACGAGATGATCTTGACAGGTTGAATAAATGGTCTGAAAAGTGGCAAATGTTGTTTAATTTTAGGAAATGTAAATGCCTCCACAAAGATGTAGAATATAGAAAGATTAGAGGACATGAAGTTACATTGGTTACAGGAGCAGTGTAGATTATATATAAGAAAGTTTTCATTTTCACATAGGATTCTAAAGAAAAAATGGAACATAACATTATGTGATGATTGTGTGGGTGCTAGTAGTGTGAATACGTTTAAAAAATAAAATTGACGAATACCTCAGAAGGGTGGGATACATGTAGATAAAAGGATTGGGCTCTCGATAAGCCGAAAGGCTTCCTTTTCCACCTGCCATCTAGAGTTAATTCTCTGGGTGGCAATCTTGTTAAATCTTGTTAAATTCGATGTTTGTTGTATCTCATAAAATGCAGTAATTCTATTTTACAAGTACAGCAATGAACACTGTACTTGTCCTTCGCTGCTCACACAGTGTAAATTGATTGTATTGCTAAGGATATTTAATCACGCGAAAATGATGTGACCCATTATTTATTCGTGTTCATGGCGGAAACATACAAGAACATCGTGCATGGTGTGGGTCGATCATGAATGTGCAACTCGTTCAACTGAACAAAGACAAGGTTTCTTGGTTTATGCGCATCTTACCTCGTAAATTTTAAGCTGATCGAGCAACGTAATTCGTGGAGAGTATCGATTTGACTTGATTATGAATATGAAACTCGGTCGACTGAACAATGACGACAACAAGGTTCTAGGTTTTTGCCCATCTCAACTCATCCGTTATAACCAACCGAGCACGACCACGCGTCGTTTCTGTGCAAACCAATTAATTCATAATCTACATACTGCACCTTTATATCGTGAAACAGTCGAAATGTGTCCCCATAAATAGTTTCTATTTCTAAGTGTTTTGTTTTTTATAATAATTAATTGCTTGCAAAAGACATGTATCGCACAATAATCGATATGGAATATTGAGCAGGAGGACGAATTCATACTGCAGGGCCACACATTTGTGGATCTCCTTTTCCGATGTTGCTATGTTGCTTATGATGTACCTTATGCTTGTCAATGCTGTCTCATCGTCTTCTTTATCTTCGTTCTGGCGGTAGTTGCCTGATTCAGATTGCTGACAGCAATTCACATGGAAACAAAAGTCAATTGACTTCACAATATGTAAAAGAACATAACCTATTTCAACCATCCATACATTAACCTCTTCACTCACAACATATAATTTGCTCTTTTGTTTTATTTCTTCTATCAAAATGAATACTTTCATTTTTCCAATCAACATTTCTTCCACACACACACACACACACACACACACACACACACACACACACACACACACACACACACACACACACACACACACACATACTTTGTGTTTCGGAGTTCTTATCGTTATTAGGTGAGAAAAAACTAGTTGTGTTACTATTTTCATAATATATTAATGTCAATGTCTTAAAACATCTAATTGATCTGCTCTTAATCTTCTGTCTCTTTGTGGTTGTTAAACCACATTCGTTTAAAATAATGAATTTCTGGAAATAGTAAAGGCTAGTTGCGCGTATGTGTGTATGAATCAGTCAAACAATATGGACTACAAGCCTGAATTCGACATTAAGTATGAGGCCAACCTAATGTTCTATACAGATACATCATCATTATTTAGTTAGTTTACTTGATAATTATATAAAATTTCTCCTAATCAACCAAATAACTTGAGGTTCTAGGAAGCGAGTTCATTAGGTGCATAGGTGAAGGTACATGCACAGTTGAATATGTACACTAGATGCACGGGGGGATTCGTAGAGCTACCTCAAAGAAATAGTACAAACAAATTTATATGGAAAGGATCACGAAATATCCATAAAAATTTACTTAGATGTGTATCCTTAAATGTCAGAAGCATAGTAAATAAAAGAAGCTATGTAGATATCATGATAGCGGTTATAGACCCCAATATAATAGGCATCACATAATCATGGGCCCATGAAGACATGGTAGATGCTGAATTAGCTCTATCGGGTTATGTCATGTTTAGAAAGGACAGACAAGAGAGAAGGGGAGGCGGAGTCATTCTGTATATTAAAGAATCCATACAGGCATATGGAGTGCAAATGAAAAGGTAAGCTGATTGCGAGGAAGCTATTTGGTGCAACGTAGTTACCAGAAACTCAACATTAACAGTATGACTAGTTTATCGTACTCCTAGCATAAGACAAGAAGATGATGTGAAACTGCACAGTGCTATAAATGAGATAAAGGGGAATGTGTTATAATGGGTGATTTTAATCATGAACATATTCAGTGGAAATCACTAGAGAGTGCTGGGGGTGATGACCAACAGTTTCTACTTCTAATACAGGACTGTTTCCTTACCCAACATATTTTGGAACGAACCAGAGGTGGGAATGTGTTGGATTTAGTGTTATCTTCTCAAAACGAATTAATTGATAATGTTAAAATACACGAACCTTTCTGATCTAGTGTTCATAACCAGATCCATTTTAGTATAAAAGTACAATCAGGGAATAATGGTAAAAGCGATGAATGAGAAACTTTAAGAAAGGCAAATATAAACAGATAAGAAAATATTTAGCACACATAGATTATACTAATTTAATGAAGGACAAGACAGCAGTAGACTGTTGGACCATTTTGAAAGATGAGATCGAGGGTATTTTTGAAAGATCTGTTCCCCTAAAAAAGCAAGAGAAACGAACTTGGAAGAAACTCTTATCAAAAGAAGCTATACGAAAGATTGCTTACTAACAAATCATGTTGAGAGTTTACAGAAGCACTGGAAACATAGAAGACTATAACAACTACAAAGAGGCTCTTAACATAGCTACAACCGAAATTAACATAGCTACAACCGAAATTAGAAAACCCAAACGAACTTTTGCGCAAAAATTGGCGAATGATATAACAAATTAGAGCAGGAGTTTCTATGCTTATGTACGGAGTAAACAGAACAAGATTTAACAAGATTTAACAAGATTGCCACCCAGAGAATTAACTCTAGGTAGCAGGTGGACAAGGAAGCCATTGGCTTTTCGAGAGTCCGACCTTTTTATCTATGTGTATCCCGCCCGTCTGAGGTATGTGTCGATTTTATTTTTAAACATATTCACGCTACTAGCACCCACACAATCAGCAGGTAATCTGTTCCATTCATTTACAGTCCTTTGTGAAAATGAAAACTTTCTTATATCCAATCTACTCTGCTCCTTTGCTAATGCAAGATCATGTCCTCTAGTCCTTCTATCTTTCTTAACTGAGAAAAACATATTTCTATCAATATTTTCATAACCCTTCAATATTTTAAACACTTCTATCTGATCTCCTCTCAATCTCCTGGTCTCTAGTGTTGTTAAACCGCATTTTTTTAGGCGTATTTCATAACTAAGATCCCTCAGATTTTGTATCATTTTAGTTGCTCTCCTCTGCACTCTTTCTAGCATATCTATGTCCTTCCTGCGATATGGCCTCCACGCTTGAATACAATATTCTAAATGAGGCCTAACTATTGTTTTATACAGCGGTATTATTAGCTCTTTTTCCTTATACGTTATGTTTCGCCTAATTAATCCAAGGATTTGATTTCCCTTTGAAGCTGCAATTCCGCACTGCTCTGAAATCTTCATATCAGCACTAACGGTTAACCCTAAGTCCTTTTCTTTTACAGTAGTACTTAGTACAGTACCCCCCATTGTATATTCTACCTCTTCGTTCCCATGTCCTATGTGGAGGCATTTACATTTCCCAAAATTGAACATCATTTGCCATTTTTCAGACCATTTCATCAAACTGTCAAGATCATCTTGTAAATGCTGTCTATCTCCATCACTTTTAGTCCTTCTAAACACTTTTGTATCATCCGCAAATTTCAACACCTTGCTTGTTATTTCATCATCCAAATCGTTGATGTATATTAAGAATAATATAGGACCTAATAATGATCCCTGTGGTACCTCACTCAATACCGATTTCCAGTTTGAAGCCTCCCCATCAACTACTGCACGTTGTCTTCTGTCAATCAGCCATTGTTCTATCCAGTTTATTATACCATTTCCTATGCCATGGGCCTTTAGTTTAAGCAGTAATCTTTGATGTGGTACTTTGTCAAAAGCTTTTTGAAAATCTACGTAGACGATATCTACTGGTGTTCCCTCATCTACCCACTTAGTGATGTCTTCCAAAAAACATAACATATTTGTTAAGCATGACCTCGCTTTAAAAAAACCATGTTGAGATGGGTTTATCAAGTTTTGTTTAACAAGAAAATCCACCATGTGATCTTTAATTAGTCTTTCTAATAATTTACAAATCACTGATGTTAAACTCACTGGTCTATAGTTCTCTGACTTGTTTCTCGAACCTTTTTTGAATAACGGTATAATGTTTGCTTCTTTCCATTCTAAAGGAACCACTCCCTCTTCTAATGACAAGTTGAAAACTGTTGCAAGTGGTATGCTAATTTGTTCTACAATTTCCAATAGTAGTTTGGGTGGAATACCATCCACTCCAGGTGATTTATTTTCCTTCATAGCCCTTATTTTCTTAGCTACCATTTCCGGGGTTACAATTAATTGTCCTAAATAGTCTGAATCTGCCCCCTTGAACTTAGCCTCTGGTATTGGCAGTGAACTAATATCTTCCCTGGTAAACACTGAACTAAAGTACTCATTCAGGTCTTCTGCCATTATGAATCCCTCTGATATCATATTTCCAGCACTATCTTCTAGAGGACCGACCTTATCTTGAACTTTCTGTTTGCTTCGAACATACGCATAAAAACTCTTGCTGTCATGTTTTATATTACTAGCTAATTGTTGTTCATAGCTTCTCTTTGAATTTCTAATTTCAGCTGTAGCTTGGTTAAGTGCTTCTTTATAATTGTTGTAGTCTTCATCATTTCCAGTACATCTATATGACTTCCACATCATTTGTTTATACTTAATTTTTCTAATGGCTTCTTTCGATAAGTGTTTCTTTTTGGACCGTTTTCCTTGTTTTTTGAAGGGTACAAATTTATCGATTATGCACTTAATTTCACTCTTTAATATATTCCAGCATTCTGTTGCCGTCTTATTTTTCAGTGTCTTATTCCAGTCTATCTTTGCTAAATATTTCCTCATGTCCTTATACCTTCCTTTGTGGAAATTTCTCCTATACTGCTTTTTGCTATTCCTTTCTGATTTTACTTTGATGGTAAAATGTATCTGGTTGTGATCGCTACTCCCCAGTGGCTCACATATCTTGACATTGTCAACTAATTCATTCTGTGAGGACAAAACTATGTCTAACACATTCTCACCCCTGGTTGGTTCTAGCACATGTTGAGAAAGGAATGTATCTTGAACTAAAACTAAAAACTTGTGGTCCTCTCTCCCCATACTCTGTAGAGATTTCCATTGTATATGCCCATGGTTAAAATCCCCCATAATAATACAGTCCCGTTTGCTTACTTCCCTTATAGCATTTTGTATTTTTTCATTCTCTTCTATGCTTATGTTTGGACTTCGATAAACCAACCCAACCGTCAACGTTGAGTTTCCTGTAACTATGTTACACCAAACAGCTTCTTCGCAATCTGCTTCTCTTTCTAATTTTAAACAGAAGGGTGATGATAAGGTGGGACCAATAGAATTGTAATATCTGATGGGTTTCAAATGGCAGAGGCCCTGAACGAGTATTTCAGCTCTGTGTTTACCACAGAAGATATAATTTCATTTGAGGGAGATGAATCAAATCAATTAGGACAATTGTTTGTTACTCTTGAAATTATATCAAAGAAAATCAAGACGATGAAAGAAAACAAATCACCTGGAGTTGGCAGGATACCATCAACACTGCTTAAGGAAATTGTAGATCAAATCAGTATACCACTTGCTATATTCTTTAACTTTTCACTTAAAGAGGGAATCGTTCCACTAGAATAACAAGAAGCAGACATTATACCATTATTTAAAAACGGAAAGAGGAGCAAGACAGATAATTGTAAAACACAAATTAATCAACTAATCTCAATATGGATTCTTAAAAGTTAGGTCTTGTCTAACTAACCTCTTATGTTTTTTTTATAAGAAAGTACAAAGTGGGTAGATGATGGATCACAAGTGGATGTTGTTTACTTAGATTTTCAGAAAGCATTTCATAAAGTGCCACATCAAAGATTGTTACTTAAACTAAAAGCCCATGGTATAGGGGATGGTGTGATCAGTTGGATACATACATGGTTGACTGCCAGAAGACATAGAGTAATAGTAGAGGGGTAGATTTCAAACTGGAAACTGGTTTTGAGTGGAGTGCCACAGGGGTCGGTGTTAGGACCTATATTATTCTTAATATACAGGAATTCTGTGGATGATGATATATCAATCAAAGTACTGAAATTTGCAGACGATACAAAAGTGTTCAGAACAATTAAAACATGTGCAGATAAACACACTGTACAAGATGATCTAGCCAAATTGTTCAAATAGTTTTAAAAAATGGCAAATTTTATTCAATTTTAGGAAGTATAAATGCATCTACATAGGACAAGGAAATGTGAACAAAGAATACATAATGGGGGATACAATCTTAGATAAAACTGTAAATGAAAAGGATTTATGAGTAACAGTTAGTGCTGACATGCACGTTTCAGAGCAGTGTGGAATTGCTGTTTCATAGGGTAAGCAAATACTAGGGCCAATTAGGAGAAATGTCACATATAAGGAGAGACAGCTAATTGTACCACTGCACAAAGCAATAGTTAGGTCACATTTGGAATATTGTATACAACCATGGAGGCCAAATCGTAAGAAGGACATAGATAGGCCAGAAAGAGTGCAACGGAGCTGATTTCTGAACTGAAAGATATTAATTATGAAAGACGCCTAGTAGAATGTGGTAGACAGTTTTAAGATATTGCATGGTTATGAGGATATTGATAGAAATATTTTATTCAAACTGAAAGAAGGCAGTATAACCAGAGGGTACAATGCAGCATTAGTCAAGGAATAGTGAAGGTTGGATATGAGAAACTACTCATTCTCTACGAGGACAATATATGACTGGAACAAATGATCTGATGATTACGTTAATGCTATTAGTGTGAATATGTTCAACAATAAAATTGCCAGCTATCTGGCGAGGGCGGGTTATACGTATAGTCTAGTCGGAAGAGTGGGGTATCCCGCATCCCCCGGAAATCAACTTCTAATCGGCGTCTCTAGATCGGACAAAATGCGTAGAAAACGATAAGCTATGTTAAAAACTCGTCCGGATGTCCCACGTATCATTTGTTATGAAATCAGTGCCGCCATTACCGAATAAATCTAAAAAACTATGTTTCACTATATATCAGCCAATATTGCAGATAACTGAACAAATAAGGTGACTAGAAACATGTTTTGAGGGTCAAAGATCATAATAAAACTATTCCTGAACTGACCACACGTGTCCGTGGCATACTAGTATGCAAATTCGTGCCGCTATAACCGAAACATCTATTAAAATATATATAATATATTGCAGATAAATTGAGAGAGGGTTTTTGAGGGCAATAAAATAAAAAAATGGTGTTATTTTTGTGATAACAGGTCAAGGTCACGTGCTAGGGAGTCAATTCAAGGTGTTTTAAATACAGAAATTCCACTAAATTAATTTATTAACTCATTTTTCAAGTAGGTAATAACAGAACAGAAGACGTCTTCAAACATTGTAAGGGAAGTGTTCTCCACTATCAGATCCATCACCCATCATCGCTTTCAATGAAACCGTCAAAGTCAAACTCGTCCTCTTCTTCCTCTTCCTCCTCCTCCTCCTCCTTCTTTGAGGGTTTCGTCGATGTGATCTCGAGTGCAAGACTGGGTCATACTGAGAAGCGCAGCGGGGTCTGCGATGGTGATGTTCTCCTCCTCGGCGAATCGCTCCATTAACAGCCTCTCCATTGGGTAGGGCTTTCAAACAGACTCCCGGATCGAATGTATTCAGGACCCACTTCTGACCAACCTCAGCCGTGGCTATCTCCGAGCGCTTCAGTAGCTCGCGAACAACTGTGTTGTCAGTGATCGGTTGATGGATGGGCGTGAAGTAGTCCACTGTTGATTTTCTGGGCGGGGGAGTCCCGGGTGCAGAGGTGAAGCCCCGTAGTCCAGGCACGGGCTGCTTGCCGCTGCTTCCGATATACCTGCTGAAGAGCCAGACATAGTACTCTTGCATGGTAGCAGCATAGACGGCGTCGTTATCTGCAGGGAGTGTGAATGATGAGCCATCGGGAAACTTTGGGCCAACGCGAGTGAAGTGCAAGGGTGGGAGAGTTTCTGGTTTGTTGACTTTCAGGCTACGCTGTTGCGACTTGTCGATGAAAGGCAGCGTTCGGACCATGGGGCTCTCGAACCCAGGCCACATCAGCTTTGTCGTGATCGATCTTCGTGAAGTAGACATGGTCCTTGATTGGGTCATTATGTAGGCGTTTCAGTAGTTTCTTAGCGCGATAGGCCGAGCTCTCGTATCCATTCCGTTTCAGTTCATCGACATAGAGCAAGCGCAAGGAAGATAGCCGTAGGATCTCATTCTGCTGGACGACATGAGTCCGAATGTGCTCCAGTGCCGAGACGAGCGTCTTCTCGTGGGCGGCTGACATGCGAGCATGCTCGGTCAAGCATGATGGATGGTGTTTGGTCTAACCAGCAAAGAGGTCTTTGCGATTCTATTTGCTCCCATGCATTTGTTCTGTTTTTCCAAGACGAGAAGTCTCCAGCTCGCTCACTTTTGCGATCACCATCTTTGATCTCTATTTTGTCACAGAAAATGCACACTGATGGGAAGATGGGTCCAGCGGAACCCGCTGAAGACAATTTACGAGGGGAGTGATGCCATTGCGAAGTTGATGCTGCGGGTTCTGTATCATCTCCCAGAAGATTTAACAAAATTTAACAGTAAAGCGCTGATAACACTGACGGTGATATCCAGCACTTTCCAGGTCATCGGGGAGAGTTGTAGGGATCCGGTCGCACACTGATTGCATACGATATAGGGACTCATGTGATTGGTGGATACAGGATCTTATGAAGCTGCTGTAGTTTTTCATTTGCAATTCCTTTGATTTAATTGAGGGGTGTAAAACGACCATGATCAGACATGGATAGCACATAAGGGATGCAAGTATGCGGAGAGTGATTGGGGGCTGCAGAATCTGCGCTTTGGTCACTTTTTTTCACACATGATGACTTAAGTTCCACTTCTACCACCACTGTTTATCTGGAATGGGAAACAGATGTCACCATTAATATTAAGACTAACAATAAAACATTAAAATAGCACCATTTGTGAAATTATTGCCCTAAAAAAAACCTCTGTCAACTTATTTGCAATACAGCTAAAAATAAAATTAGTTTCGGTAATGCTGGCACTTTAGAATTTATATGTTAACATGTTACTAACAGGACATATACATATATTTTCATTTCCATATAAAATAAAATAAAATAAATTCTATGGAATCTGGCCAAAACAAAGTGATATATCGGTGAGACAACAGCGGCTGATGTGAGTGTGTGTGTGTGTGTGTGTGTGTGTGTGTGTGTGTGTGTGTGTGTGTGTGTGTGTGCGTGTGTGTCAAGCATTCAGGACGCGACCTTTCCTGTGTAACCACTGAAGAAGTGAAGGTTTCAAAAAGAGCTGTGAACATACAGGGAGTGGCTAACCAAATAACTCAGATCGAAGACAGACGACCATCTTGATTTACTCAGTGAAGTGTCGTCAATCTTCGGATTTAGTTTCATCAGAATTAATCACGATATTCGGGAAACCGGAGTTGGTTGAATATCATAATAAATTACACGTTGTTCAGGACACCGGAGAGTATCAACGAATCTTCTCATTCGTTTTCGTTCACGTTAAAATTATTTGTCGAATCTGTCCAGGTCAATAAAACAGTTGTATAAATAGGCCACTCTAGAGGCGACACACGAACTAGTTATTTTATACTCGCTAGGGGACGATTACGTCGAATGTCGAAGCCACTGTTTATCTGGAATGGGAAATAGAAGTCACCATTAATATTAAGTTTAATACAAAACATTAAAATAGCACCATTTTTGAAATTATTGCCCTCAAGAACCCCTCATATATATTTGTATATATATATTTTTTAATCGATTTCTCGGCGGCACGAATTGGCATACTAGTATGCCACGGACACGTGTGGTCACTTCAAGAATAGTTTTATTATGATCTTTGACCCTCAAAACATGTGTCTAGACACCTTATTTGTTCAGTTATCTGCAATATTGGCTGATATATAGTGAAACAGATTTTTCGATTTTTTCGGTAATGGCGGCACTGATTTGCATAAAAATGATATGTGGGACATCCGGACGACTTCTACGGACGACTTCTACGCATTTTTCCCCATCTAGAGACGCCGATTAGAAGTTGATTTCCGGGGGGTGCACGATACCCCCCTTTTCCGACTAGACTAGTAGGTGGACATTTTTGGTATTCTCGATAAGCCAAACGTTTCCTTGTCCGCATGTCGTCTGGAGCTTATAGCTCTGGACAGCAATTTTGTTAAATCTTGTTAAATCTTAATATATCACATATCATGTTGAACGACGTAAGTCAAACAATTACATCCATCCATGCGATGTGGCCGGGCGACACAATAGGCGAGTCGAACCAAAAGAAATGTAAAGTTGTAAGGTTGAGAAGACACGGAGTCTCACCATCACCTTGGTAACCATCGTAAGATTCGAAACTCACGTTTACCATAAAAAAAATAACCTGAGACCATATCACAAAGAGGCAGTTGTGATTGATGGTTAGGTAGAACTGGAGCTGGCAGTCTTGATAGAATTTATCAATCAACAAATATGTCTAAATTTGAATGCGATGTTGTCAAGGTATCAAGAAGATCTTGAAATAACTCTGCGAACAAATTAAGTGGCTGTCCTGGTAGAAGACAAAGACACATGAAATAAGCCATAAAAGAAGAATCGTACATTCCAATGCAAACTTATTCAAAACTAGATTACGCAGATATAGAATGCACATTAATTTTAAAATGATTAGACAACAGGAAGCAAGCACATCCACCTCTATCAAGCGACAGCGACTATAATTAGTCTAAGTAGGAGTCTCCCGACCCCTATATTACATATTCGGTTTTTTACCATACATTTTATATTTACCACTTTGTTGACTCGAATGTAAACATTATTGTGTGGTTATTATTATGATTATTCTGCATTGTGTATTTGGGACAAATAAATATTTCCTGTTTCCTGTTGTAATATCATCGACACATGCAGCAGCATTATTTAGTCTAAGCCAGGTTTCGGTAACAGCAAGAATCTATTTTTATAACACAGAAAATCGCCCAAACATGAAGTCTTGCCATGAATAGATCCAATATTTTTAGTAGCAAACCTCATTTTCCGACTAGTAGCTGGGCCAGGATTAAGTCTAACTGCTAAAAGAAGCAACACGGAAAGTTTGAACGTTGGCGCATAGTTATGAATTATTGGCAGCAGTTTGCGATTGTAACAAAGACGGAGACATGGCAAGCTGTTTAAAAATGAAACTGAATGGTGTATCTTAATAAAATTGGGAAACAACATGTTAAACTAATGATATATAAATAATTAGTAATATTATGCCTATAGAAAAATCACGATCTCGTACAGCAACCATGCAGGACTGAAACACATTCAGTGTAAATAATGGCCCTATACGTCTACAAGAAGATCGCGATCAGTAGAACATTTTGTTAGAGCAAAACATGCGTATCTAAACTGATCAGAAGAAGAAACAGATTTATGGCAGATGGTGACAGATACCATGTTCCGCTTATATATAGCAGGCAACTGTCAATACATTGAAACGTTAACAACTAAAAAACATTTTAATTCATATTTTAGACAAATGATTACCTGCACGGCCTATGTTAATAGAAAAGTAAGAAATAAACAAGTGGATTCAAGACGTGAAAAGAATACATTAGTATCAATGGAGACTTTAAAAGGTTTACTAAGGCCGTGTTCACACTGGGTCCGGTTCGCGTACCGCATTCTAGCGTACCGTTCCAGTCTGGTCAACTTTGCGTCACTGCGTCTGGTTCACGAACGGCTCTGACCAAATTACATGTAGTTAACTCATGGCATTTCGGGTCATCCTAGTGAGCCAGGTTTGCAGAATGCGTTGAAGAAGATCGATGTCATCGAAAACATCGCACAGTTCAACAACGGCGGCAAAGGCGAAATGCATTTCGTGAAGAATGTGCCTTGTTGCTGATTGCTATAAGGAAGCGCGAGATTAATCGTCGCATGTGGAAACTTCATCGTAGCAATGTTTTTTGCGTAGATAGTGCGTCACAAGCGAATCGTACGCGCCCACTGGCGCGTTCACATATATTACAGAGGCAAGTGGGCGCGTGCCGTTCGCGTCCACTGAGAACACTTCGAAAGGTGGTCTGAGTGAACCGGCCGCAGCTGACGCAGAGGAACCAGTGTGTACACGGCCAACTGGACGCGAACCATTCGCAAACCGTACGCGCGCCCGCTACAATTGCCAGTGTGAATGAATAACAATATGCAACCGGCCCCACTCTCAACAGATCGCAGCAGGTTCTCTGAGAAAACTGCTTCCCCCTTTCCACTTAGATGGAGGCCATCTCTCGTGTACTTATCTTCCCTCCCAACAAAGTACCCCCACAATATCTGACAACCTAACTATCTCCTTTTGCAGACACTCCACCTTCCAACACCCCACGCACTGAAAGTTGACTACCTCCTTCTTGGTTTCTGCCCTTGACTTCCCACAGCAGGACAAGGCAAAGTCCACCCAGCTGTGGCAGTGATCGCACACCAAGGGTCGCTTTGCCATGACTTGCCGCTTGCCAGGCGACATATTTATTTCATAACTTAATTAACTTAGTTTTTATAAAGCCTGTTTCATGTGTACTACAGCACACTTAATGTTCAAGCAGATTTTAATTACACAGCTGTATATATACCGTATTAATCCTTTTTTAGCGTACGTACTGTACGCCTACGAAGTATTTTTAAGGTTACAAAAATTTTGTTTCTCAAACCAGTGTGGAAATGATAACTTGGAGGAGCCACATGGTGGAAATGATGTTTACTTGACTGTTTCTACTGTACTCTGCCATGTGGCGCCACTAGATCGTGCATTTCCGTTTTTTTTAAACATGGCGTCATTGACATGCGTGTCATTCTAAATTAGAAAACACATTTTTTTCAATTATTTTTGGTTACCACATATTAAAACTACTTCTCGTTGGAGAGATAAGTTAGCAGTGGCCAGCAGAAGACAAACGATCTGCATGGCAGTGGTGCAAAGACACAACATTAGAGAGCAGGCCATGCCATCCTCTGCATACACGAGACACGTCAATGTAACTGAAGCTAACTGGAAGTGATGTATACATCCATGTGATGGTGATTTTGTGGTCAAAGGGATACTGGAACTTTTCAAAGGCTGTGGATGCAGGCGGAACTTTCTTTCTCATATTGTCAATGGTTGACATAGAATTACAATAAATGATGGATCAAGTGAACAGATTCAGTCACAAACCGAGATCAGACCCTGCTGGAAAAGGGAGGTGTACGCTCTTCATTTGAAACATTGTTTGTTTATCTGTCTTGTTTGTTCGTCGATTGAGTGATTGATTTATTCAATATAAAATGTAACCTGTAAACGGGAATACAAATACTACAGTGTGCGTTTAAAGAGAGTGGACTAATGTATCCACATTGTGGTCAGACACTGCATGACACAGAGACGGAGAGCAACCAAACACGAAAACAATAGTAATAAGCAAGATCTAGATAAACACCGCGTATGACAAACGACATAATAATTATGACATTAAAATAAACCTGCAGCTGTCCTAACTGAAGCTCCCTCCCGATTCCCAAATTCCCTCAAACTTCTAAATGAGGGAAATTTCTCATTCAGCGCCTTATCCTATCTTTACAAGAAATGCAGGGGTATGTTACACATTTAATCAATGGTATTGACATATACGTCTGAATTGCCCAGCTGAGTTATGGTTATGTATGGAAAGTTTATAATCATTTAAAAATGTTAACCACCTCAGAATTCAAGCATGTTACTAAGTGTGACGATGTCAAATTAAATAGCAGGTACTCTCTTCAAGAGTTCCAAAAGAGCAGCTTCACTTCGTGGAGTGTTCTCATGATTTCGCAACTTGTTTACATACCTGAATTGTTCTATTCGGAGATCACCGGTTTTCGCGGCTGCGCATGTGACAACATGAAATTGTAGGAAAGCTTGTAAACAGAAGAATGTTTAGCAAAACGTGTTCGTTTCCATTGTGTTTGAACTGCCGATTTATTTATATTTTAAGTGGCTGTGTGTTGCCTGTGCTATGTTTAATTCAGTTTGACCGCAGGCATAACATTAACTGTTGTTCTTGTTACTGTTTATTTAATACTTAATATTTCTATGTGGAGATTAATGCAAGTTTACCCAGGATACGAAATAACAATAACGGGTAGGGGAATCCGGGGCAAAGTGGACTGGAAAATGTTGGCAGGCAATATTGCTGTGAAAACGTGGGACGAAGACAAATTTATAGCTGTTTTCCTTTCACTTAGGACTAAGACTAACAGATGGCACAAACAATGTTCTTTTAGAAAAGTTTTATTGAAATATATGACATTTTAAAAACAGTTTGCCCAAGACGCATTCTCTCCAAGGATGTGTCATGGATTATATCCAAATCAGTGTACGACTCGGTGTATGAAATCACGATAATTGTTAATTTGTTTAATACGCCTGCATGATTAATCGGACTAGGCCTACTGTCAAAAGTACACTACTGGGATTGTATGTCACAGATTACACTAACTTATAAGCAGCGATTCTCTGTAGCTATTATGTTCAGTCGCAATGATCTATTCCAGGCATAATTCTCAAGTATAATTAACGACTCCGCCCTGTGTTCCTGCACATTCCTCGTATGCCCATTTGTTGCATGAATCACACTTGATCCACTCTTCGCCACTCCTAGATTCAGAATACAGCCATTCTCCTGTTATTTTATCCCCTTTTTCCGGTGCCTTTTCCTTTCGCATTACCCTTGCTTTGACCTTTGCCAACACATTGTTTTCCATAGAACAACTTGATCTTAGTGACAGGTATTTTTCTTTTCTCATCAGACCTACGCTCGGCTTGTAATTCTTTTAAATTTGGACTGCTCGTCAATATGACAGCCGTGCTCCTTTTAATTCCGCGTCTCCTTGGGCCAGCCTGATCAACTTGCAACCCCCATATTTTCTGCCGGCGACACGTAACGGTCGGGTCGAACTGGAAGTTGTGGTGCTGCATCAGGTGTGGATGGAAATTGTGGTGTTGCATCAGGTGTGGATGGAAGTGGTGGTGCTGCATCAGGTGTGGATGGAAGTGGTGGTGCTGCATCAGGTGTGGATGGAAGTGGTGGTGCTGCATCAGGTGTGGATGGAAGTGGTGGTGTTGCATCAGGTGTGGATGGAAGTGGTGGTGCTGCATCAGGTGTGGATGGAAGTGGTGGTGCTGCATCAGGTGTGGATGGAAATGGTGGTGCTGCATCAGGTGTGGATGGAAGTGGTGGTGCTGCATCAGGTGTGGATGGAAGTGGTGGTGCTGCATCAGGTGTGGATGGAAGTGGTGGTGCTGCATCAGGTGTGGATGGAAGTGGTGGTGCTGCATCAGGTGTGGATGGAAGTGGTGGTGCTGCATCAGGTGTGGATGGAAGTGGTGGTGCTGCATCAATTGTGGATGGAAGTGGTGGTGCTGCATCAGGTGTGGATGGAAGTGGTGGCGCTGCATCAGGTGTGGATGGAAGTGGTGGTGCTGCATCAGGTGTGGATGGAAGTGGTGGTGCTGCATCAGGTGTGGATGGAAGTGGTGGTGCAGCTTCCGATGTCGATGGTGTTGGTTAATATTCTGGTATATTTTCAGAGGGCCCATAAAGCAGCAAACATTAAGGGGCTGCAACTGATGTGACGTGTGAGATGGGATGACAAGGATATGAATATGATTCCCTTTGCCATTTCGATTAATGCAAGGTTATTGATATGGGTTATATGACCATCAAAAATGAGAATAACGGGATTTTCGGCTGAGGGATTTGTGTAGCGCAAAAACTGGTTGAACCATGTTGGTGCGAATATCTCAGACTGCATCCACCCAGCAGGGTGACAGGCGATGACAGTTTCTGATGGTACTCCCACTTCAAATAGGGGATTAAGCTTCTTTCGAGGGAAGATGAGCAATGGCGGTGTGTAATTCCCCAGAGCGTTCCCCTTTCTGCCGATGCGAGTGCAACAACCTGTTTTTCTAGTTCATCGATGTAACCTTTGACGTTTTGTTTGGCACCGTGATTACTCCGGTTTCATCGCTGTTATATATACGGCTTGGAGGGAAATGGTGTTTTTCTCAGAGATAGTCCAAAAGTCCGTAGAACTCCGCTACTACTACTACCTTGTTAAAACCTGCTTCTCATGCTGCTGATCTCGCTTCTGGCGAGCGTAGTGAAAGTGTTGGGTGGCACTTCATAAATCCGTAAACAAAATCAGCCCCAGTCATCTTTAGTTTATGATTGAAAGGATGTTCTAGATTGTTTCTGACAACAAATTGGGAGGATAACTGTCGGAAATTCACGAGTTTTAAGCCGAAGAAACGATTCAGCATGAATAGAAGATCCTTCAAGGTCCTTTTCTTGTTGTCGGGTGAACACTGGCCTGAGAAATACAAGAAAAGAATTAGGGCAAATCAATCATGGCATAGGCATAGACCTAGTCTGAATTTGTGTAGGGATACATAATTCAATCTTTGAATATAATTAACTTTATTTTCAGGAATGACAATGCTAGTTTATAGGGAAATTAATTGGTGTCATAAAATAATTAGTTGATCTATAAAACTCGCCTGTATTGTCCTAGGCGTTTTATGCCACGTCAGCGCCCTCTTTCCTAACTCTTCAAAAAAGAGTTGTTTTAGGAATGCCGTAGGTCACGGCTGCCTCCCCAAGACTCATCTCTTTGTCGCGAACTTTTGCTACCGGTCCGTTCATGTCTTTTCTTGACCATTTCTGTCGGTCAGTTTTTCGTGTATATTTTCGTACCTTTCTGCCCGAAATGTGAAAGAAAAAATCACTATGACATTCGTTCCAAATGTATGCCTAGAGAAGACAAGGTACGCCTAGCTACACAGGTGCTAATATGACGCAAGTATAGAAATAGGCTGTATCTGCCATTGAGTGCGAATTGAAATTATTATTATCACCACAATCATCCTGTTTATACATGTGCGATAATAAATAATGTAGGCATAAGCTTGGGCAAAGTGGAACATTATTCCCCTTTGTCGCAACTACTTTGCCCCGACTACAATATCGAATAAATCGTGGATCTGCTAGATTAGATGCGTTGTGAGTCAAGTTTGGACGCAATGTTTGTTAATATATTACAAATGCTGTACTTGCAATATTTTGAAGGAAGCTAGTGGAATTGAGAGAAAACATTAGCATGAAAAAACACGTAAAAAGAAATCAATAGTTAGGTGCGGAAGAAGATAGGCAAGACATGTACAAAGAAAGAGCGACGACTGACTGATAAAAAGAGCATGGAAAACAGACGGTGACAGAAGAAGACCAAAGTTGAAATGGAACGACTGCGTGAAACGAGACCTTGGAAGGGCAGGTGCTAACATATAAGAATGGAAGATAATTGCAGAGAACAGATGGACGCTGGGAAACATTAACAAACGCAGCAGAAGAAGCTAACGAGTGACCACAAAAGAGCAAACGAAAGAAGACGTAATTGTTAAGATCTCGGATGGTGTAAAAAAATGAATCACCCATTAGTTTAGCATGCTACCATGTAGTGTCCCAACAGAATATTTACAAATAAATATCAACATTTAATCCAAAGTAGGCAATGACCCTTCTAAACACGTCAGATAATACTTGATTAAAATATTATAAACGCTTGCAGTACACTTCGAAAATTTTCCTGAATTAGTATAGTCCAGCGAACAGGTGAAAAGATTGTGCACTTTACGTAGGGCCGCATAGTTTACGTTGTATAGTTTGGAGCATAGCGATTTCAAAACTTGTAACGTTTTACTTTCTTTGACATGCTTATATCCACTATTTTTAAAGATTCAAAACATATTATTCCCATATCTAAAGAACTACACAACATAGAGGCACAAAGTTTATGTCAAAATGTAGGTTTCTTTAAGATGCGATGAATTCAAATACATTACTTTTGACATTCGTTTACGTTACAATAGATCGGCCATTTTGAAATATCAGCCATTTTGAAAGATGGCGGCAGACAAAGCCTGTTATTCCCGTATAGTTCAGCGAATAGGTGAAAAGATTGTGCATAAAAATACATATAAAAGAAAGACACTTTGTGCATCTATTCTATACACAAACGGAACCATTTTAAAGATTGGAGGCATTCCAGATTTTGCTGCGTTTAAAAAATGGCCGCCAAATTAAATTTCCCCATATCGTAATAACTGCGTTATATAGAGCTACTATCTCACTACAGAACAAATTATAAAGGTTCCACTTATATTATTATATATAAGTTATCATAACTTGTAGATACAATGCTTGTGGAACCATCATAATTTGTTCTGTAGTGCAAAATTTAAAACTATTTGCCTTATTGCAGATGAACACTTGTTTACCATTATTATAAAAAGGAATAGTGTCATTATAGAACACATTTTTATATGTCACTTATTCACAATGTCATATGTTTATTTGAGCCTAATTTATTTCAGGTCTTAGGTGGGCTGCATACAAACAGTTCACCTGGTGGCTCCATGACAAGTTGGGCCGAATGGTATGGAGGGTTCTACCAGCATGCGCCAGCCATGAAATAAGATCAAGGTTCCCTGTCCCCAATGGGGAACAACACGAGGGATATCACTCTGGACTTGAAAACTAAACTAGACATGTGACCTATGAAGCTGTAGGTGTGTGGTGGCAGTATTTATTGTTTCTTTACAAATCGACTGACTCTTGCTGCCAACAGATCCTCCTTCTCTGGTTTTGGCACCTCTGCCCCAGTGACTGTGATCGGATGCAGTGTGATATTATAATATATATATATATAACACATATGTCACTCGGTCCATGAGTAGGTGGGTACGTGGGTTCACCTGCTGCGGTTTGTTACGCGCAGCACCCATTGCTTGCGTCGTTTGAACCACACGACACCAGTTTCAACAGGTTTGTCTGGGCTGGGACGTGGTCGGTAGTTTCACGCCAGAGCACACAGCATCAATCTAGCTTTCATTCCTACAGTGAAGAATAGTGCATGCAGTATTCTAATAAAATGTCTGCAAACAATTGGTATAACACACCAGTCTTTATGTTGTTAGTAAGCTGCTGTTATTTACCTTATGACTGTAGCATTCAGCGAACTTTAAAATGCTTTTCCTGTGTAAAGTTTTGATTGTTTTTAGTAACAATACAATAGCCAAACATGGTAATCACACTGGTACATTAGTAAAATGATACTGATCCTTACAAATAATTTATTATAACTTTTTTTGTTTTTGTTTTTGTATCTACTTTATATACAGTCACTGTGTTTTGATACCATGTTTTGATTTTATATTTCTTTAATACAATTTGTGATAATGGCACATGTGCTCTTATCGTTTGACCGAAAATATGCGTCGCTTCGACGGCGGAGGTCCGTGAACTAAATATCGTCACCACTGCTCCAGGCTTCAAAAATCGACGTTGGCGACATTTTGTCGGATCTTGTCCCATTCACTGATAATATACATCTACTTCAAAGCATGTATCTTCAAAATGAGCCGAACAAAGTGTATTATATTTCGAGAGCTTCCAAGACAGTTCCAACCAGCCCGTCCGCAGTTATGAATCCGCTGTTTCACTTGTGGTCGATTCAAAGAGAAACAATCTCATTATCTTTCGCTGTACTATTGTTACAACCGTATGCAGAACAGTATGGCATATTGCAAGTCACATTTTCATTGCAAGCCGAACTTATACTAATATAACGAACCGCATGCCATAAAGAGTATTGACAACTGAACCAACTACGCGAACTTTAGACAGAGTGACGTACACAACAACAATAATGCTGCTCGTTTATTGGTTGCTTTCGGTCAAATCAACGCGTCATCAGTAAGATGGCAGACTTGATGGTATCGCAGATTTCGAATGATTGTTTGTATTTATTAAGGTGGCTCGGGTGGTAAAGAAATGCATGTTTTGAATTAATAATGTAAAATAAACGTTTTGAAGATAGACTAAAAAGGTGTACTCTTACATACAGAGAAACCCTTACTCATTACAAACACTCACACATAGATTTAACAAGATTTAACAAGATTGCCACCCAGAGAATTAACTCTAGGTAGCAGGTGGACAAGGAAGCCTTTGGCTTATCGAGAGTCCGACCCTTTTATCTATGTGTATCCCGCCCGTCTGAGGTATGTGTCGATTTTATTTTTAAACATATTCACACTACTAGCACCCACACAATCAGCAGGTAATCTGTTCCATTCATTTACAGTCCTTTGTGAAAATGAAAACTTTCTTATATCCAATCTACTCTGCTCCTTTGCTAATGCAAGATCATGTCCTCTAGTCCTTCTATCTTTCTTAACTGAGAAAAACATATTTCTATCAATATTTTCATAACCCTTCAATATTTTAAACACTTCTATCTGATCTCCTCTCAATCTCCTGGTCTCTAGTGTTGTTAAACCGCATTTTTTAGGCGTATTTCATAACTAAGATCCCTCAGATTTTGTATCATTTTAGTTGCTCTCCTCTGCACTCTTTCTAGCATATCTATGTCCTTCCTGCGATATGGCCTCCACGCTTGAATACAATATTCTAAATGAGGCCTAACTATTGTTTTGTACAGCGGTATTATTAGCTCTTTTTCCTTATACGTTATGTTTCGCCTAATTAATCCAAGGATTTGATTTCCCTTTGACGCTGCAATTCCGCACTGCTCTGAAATCTTCATATCAGCACTAACGGTTAACCCTAAGTCCTTTTCTTTTACAGTAGTACTTAGTACAGTACCCCCCATTGTATATTCTACTTCTTCGTTCCCATGTCCTATGTGGAGGCATTTACATTTCCCAAAATTGAACATCATTTGCCACTTTTCAGACCATTTGATCAACCTGTCAAGATCATCTTGTAAATGCTGTCTATCTCCATCACTTTTAATCCTTCTAAACACTTTTGTATCATCCGCAAATTTCAACACCTTGCTTGTTATTTCATCATCCAAATCGTTGATGTATATTAAGAATAATATAGGATCTAATACTGATCCCTGTGGTACCCCACTCAATACCGATTTCCAGTTTGAAGCCTCCCCAAAATAGAACGAACACATATCATTTAACTTGATAACGATAAGTGTTTACACACCAGTACAGTAGACTAGTTTGGGTTCACTGTAACTACGCTATTGACTTTATTTTTTGAGTGGAACGTAAACACTTTCTTGTTGTAAAGGTAAAAAAGATAAGTTGTTATATAGCGCAGTATCCAGTCCTTAGGACTGCTCAAGTCGCGTTACACTTTATTTCCTGACAGACCTGTTCAGTCGAACACCATCTCGACTTCACGACACGCTGCAATTAATGCACGAACACTGTTCGCACACAACTATCCACCACTGTCTATAGCCTGGTACTCATTTACACAGCTGCGTGAATCTGAGCAATGTAGGGTGAACGAACATGCCCAAGGTTCGACACGGCCGCACAAGATTCTAACACGGGTTCTCTCAATTGAAAGTCCGATGTTCTAAACACTGCGCCTCTGCACTCCACACGTTGTTGTGACATTATTTGTTTTTAAGGAAATATAAAAATAAGATATTTTGATGAGACATTACACCGTATGCATGATCAATGTAGTCGCATGTCAACGCCTTCCTTACATGCAAATAATTATCATTAACCCAGCCTATATGTAACAAAATATGGCTGAATTGTGCGTTTTATGATAAAAGCATGAAATTTGGCACACACTTAGCGCATATAGAAACGAAAATATTTGGATATAGAGACATGTCAGATTGTGTCCTGGAAGGCGTTGGCGGAAATTTTCAAGATGGCCACCGAAAACCTATTTCCCCCATATGTTAATAACTGCGCCATGCAGAGCAGTCATTTTGGTATCAAAACGTAGGTTTTCGGGGTCAACGATTTAAAATATGTTACTATTGACCTTCTCCGACATTGACATCCGCCATTTTTAAAGATGGCGGTCGTTAAACTCAATGTCCCCATATCTTAACAAATAAGGCATATAAAACCGTAATTGTTGTGTCACTGTATCCATTTGTCAAATATGGCAAATATATTACGATTCGTCTTCGCCGATATTCCTATCCGCCATTTTAAAGATTTTTAAACCAACCCACGTGACACGCACCCGACGCGCTTATCACATCACAGCTTGTAGCCTGTATCTACTTCAACCGAAGGAATACAACGAGTACTGCAATGGCATAGAAGAGGGGTGCAATAATATGTCACCGGAAGACTGGTGTGCTCAGAGAGCTGAAGCGTGTCCCCTCTTCCAGTTTTGGTCCATCATCCTGCAGCTGCAACTGGAGGGGATGATCTATGTGAGAGCGATATGAGAGGGAGACTTCCTGCTCTATATAGACGGTCTGACCAAGATCGTTCCTTTGTTCTTCACCTTGGGTCACACACATTATTTCAGATTGGTATCTACTCATCTGCGTGACATGGTTTCTCTGAATGACAGGCGTCCTGGTATATTTGCAGTGTTCAAAAAGGAAGTTTGTTGTGAAGAAAACGGCACAAGTGTTCTCTGACATTGCGATTGACCAGGCTCATGAGCAGAACAATGCCACTGTGAAAGGTGATGGTGACGCTGTGGGTCTGATTGAGAACCCTGCAGTACTGCGGCGTTGGATGGTGTCTGGTCCTTAAGATAAAGGGGAAAATATGTTTTCGGCGGCCATATTTAAAAATGGCCACCAACACCTTTTAGCGGGAAATCTGAGATGGCCCTATATCCAAATATTTGTGTTTTTATATGCTCTAAGTGTGCCAAATTGCATGCTTTTATCATAAAATGCACAATTCATACACATAACGGCTGGGCTATATAAAAACTGTAAACTGTAGCAGGGATATTTCCTGCAGTGTTCTCGTAACTTCTGTTCCGACTAGTGATGTGGACGGTACACTTCCTCGCAGTTACGCAAGCATTGGTACCTAAGTCTCGGGCAGATATTGGGATCGACTCCCATCTTCTTTATGAACGTACAACCACGGACGCACTTGATGAAGTGTTCTTCACACCTGTCGATGCAGAGCTGCAGCAACGAAGAACCCGTCGCTGGGTCGATGGGCTCTAGTAATGCCACTGACGCCACGACCATCTACATAGGACAGACTGTGAACGCATCAGTTAATCACTGAAATGTCTATTGCAAAGTGAACATACAAATAACATAACATAATATATTCAATTAACATACGATATTTCCCTATGGAAAAATGGGAGGTTGGAATGTAAACGGACGTTCTCCCACTGCATACATAAAGAAGAAACTTTACTTGACCCATCAGACATGTTAAATAATACATATAATAATTTATTATATCCACGTGAAATTATATTTTTTATTTATTACAACTGTGTCAACTTATTACAAACGTTACAAGATCAGTAGACCTCTAAGAATATGGTAACCGCTGTTGAGGAGCAACATAACAATAGAAATTGCGAGAAGGAACGTATCCGTTTGTTACGTACCGTAGGTAAAGAGATGGAACAAGTTCGGTATGATTAATTATGATGCTAAGTTGCATTGTTTTTTATTATCCAAAACTTATAATGTAGCTCTTATTTCCATGCACCGTTCCTTGAAATTCCATTTTGTATTTTTTCTTCTTTCTCTTTTATATATATGTTGCCACTATTACTAGTAATCAAACACCTAAGCCCTGGCATTCGCAACGTGTTTCTGATTACCGTTTTAAACGACAAAACACAACACAATAAAGCGAATCCAAAAGTGTAGTTACAATTAGAGCAGGTTTTAAATACATTTTGCATTTGGATACTGACAGAATAAACGAGTTTCAGCATGAAAACAGGATGTTACACCGACATGATAATAATTATATAAGAAGGTGAAACGTTGACTGAACGAAACAAAACATATCTGAATTAACAATTCATGAATGAATAAGAATCAATACTTTATGATTTAAATCTACGTTTATTGTTGCCAAACGGTACCGTTGTGAATAAAATATAGAGTCGAATGCAAAACATTTTCACAATATGGATACCATTGGACCGGAATCGCGACTAATAAAATTAGATGAAAAAAGTACAATAATTATTAGTCTCCAAACCACTGAACTTGTCATCCACGCCGCCTTTAACTTACCAAGAACAGTAGCTTCATAGTGAGGTGTTCCAATGATGCTCCAGGGACGGTACAGTTGGCAAAAACGACCGCTCCAACAGACGGCACTGTTGGCATGTGTACTCAGCTGTCGATACACCCGTCAAGTGTGAAACCTCTTTTGACTATTCGAGTAAACACGTTGAAGCTGTGATCTACCTCTTGGATGTAACGTGTTGTATTTCATTCATCCGTATGCTCATGACTTTGTCGTATGGGTGTAATGATACATGAACTATCGATGCATCGGAATAGACGATGTGACGATAATCTACCATCGATAATGCATTACACTGGGCTTGCCGACGATCGTTCCCGTTAATATTTAAGCATGTCGTTTACATAAAAATATGAAGTGTTTTGCGAAGCAGGGGCCGGTTTCATAAAGCGTTCTTAAAGTTAAGCAATTACTTAGTGTCACGTGTTTGCATAATCTCCTATGTTCGCTTATATTAAAAAAATCACGTAATTTACGAACTCGATCATTTTAGCATTAAAAACGTTCTTAGTGGCTTCATGAAACTGTCCCCAGATGCATATCGTAATTCCTAACACTTATTTAATGTAATTCTTAACACTTATTTCTCACCGCCCCGCATAAACACTGCTATCAACATTAAGCGTCCGGGTGGTTATGCTCGGGAAGTCACGCTCGTAAGTTATACAGAGACGGCGCCGAATTTAGCGGATAGATCGCGCGAAATTCAGGGGATGAATCATGGAGTTTGGCGGATAATACAGGTCTACACTCTATTGCCACGATCGACATAAAATAGATCAATTTCGAATGTGTCTGGGTTTTGAAACATACACACACATCAAACATACTGCGAACCTACAATAAAACAAAGTAAAAGGTAAAGGCAAAAGGTAAATGTAACAAAAATAATAAAAAGACTAACATTTTCTAAAACGTATATATTAAAATTGTTAGGATTCATCAATTTCAGAATCGACCGCCTCAAACCCCCGCAGTGGCGTCATTTATGGCTTGGAACTGCTTTTTCTAGTTATTTGCTAGTGCATAATGCTATTGTGATACTATCGTATTAGTTATGCCATTATTACAATAATATAACTGTGTCCCTGATATCTGAAAAATACCCGTTACAATGTTATCAGATATGCACCCGGCTAAAAAACATTCGTTCTACTACACAACACGGGCCTCACATGTGTATATCGAAAGCTTCCATAAGGCCAGGTATCAAACAATTTGACAGCTCTGCTAACTACGCGATGGTCAGTTTTTTAAATAATTTACGAGTACGTTTTGTCTTCTCAACACTACACAGTCAATATTGATTTTATTGAGGATTCTTCATGTGGGGGTCCTTTAAAAAGCCAATAACTATAGGATCAAATATATTTCAATTATGCCATAATGAAATGACATTGATTGCAAACACAGTTTAGAAACAGGCGATCGTTAACCTAAACAATTAATCGGAAAAGGTTTTTATTCATAATACCGATGTTTCCACGTGAAGACAGGCCTACTTAACGGCGGACCTGCCTACAGTTATTCAATGTATTCACACAACATAGTTCCTACGTTGGCAGTTAATTCATAGAAACTTTCACAACATGTATATTGTATTTTAAAGCATCGATGTGTTCCATAGTTGTACAACGTGATTACGTAATTTGTACAGGATTACTGCTTACGACGGTTTACCATAGCTCAAATGTAACAGTAACGCCACCTAGCGGTAATTATTTTATTTGTTAATTTAGCTGGCGTACAATCAAGCCAGACTACTAATCAGTTAGAGGCAACGGTTTATTAAATATAAACAACTAATTGTACGCATCATTCAATATGTCATTATCTCATTTCAAAGAAGTGATTTCTGTAAGAAACACCTGATTACATAATCATCATAGGAATCGAAGCGGGGAGCGCGCCGAGCCCACTAAATAACTTGAGTATACGGTGGATCGCGTATACATTGCCCACCATAAGTATTACTCTTCCAAATTTCTCTTGAAGCCAGGCGCAGATTTGGCAGTTCCTAAACAACTTTCATCTACGTCTGAGATTAACTGGTATGGTCAACTTCGGCTCCTAAACATTCAACAGCTTCCGACGTCTTCGAATACTTATCTGCATAAACATCGATGCAACTTTTTACATTATAGTAATTAAATTGGCCGCATATTGTTTGGCCCAGGCATCACTGTTTCTGAATTTGGTACTTGTGTTTTATATACTTTATTGACTTCAGTTGAAACGAGGCAGACATCGCTCACAGTTGTATCTAGTAACAGGAGCAACAGTCGAACTGCAAAGAAAAAAGCAGTTAATTATTAGTAGTGCCGCCGTCTGGCGACTAGACTAAAACTAAATATTATTCGTCGATTATAAATTACGTAGGCAATAGAAACATTAATCATACATGGAGAAATAGTATGCCTAAGTACATTAATTTAAACAGGCTAAACGGTAGATGCTAAAACAGACGCTATACAATAGTGAATAGTAACGTTGTAACGAACGTAAACGCTGACACTGTTAATAACAACAGAGACGAGGGCAATTACGAACTGCCTCACGTGTACGATGACGTCATTCAGCGTCATAGGTACTGATGAAGTCGGCGTGACACGTCAACGAAAGCCTCTACCAGGTAATTTAACATGATTCTTGGTTATGAAAAATGAAAGTTTCTAATTTGAAAACGAACTATCCTGAAGAATGTTCAGTAATAAAAGCTGACACTGTTAGTTTACTGGACAGACTTTCTCAAACATCAACACGACAAAAGTGTCTAAGCTGTGATTTGACACTTCGACTTTGTGTTTAAATACACTATTTGGAGGAGTCGGTTTGCTTGAATCATTACAAATATTTACGTATTAAAATGAACAAATGATGCTACGTTCACACCGTATGCACAACTCGGATTACTACATTACTAAAATGGTAACAACATCGCACTATGTCCTCATTTTCTTCTTGTCGTTGATACTAAATAAACAATCAAGTCTCGCGTCAACGTCAACGGTCTGACGTTTTCGGGCCATCAAACGTCGTCATGTCTCACGACACATCCTCCTTCTTCCAGCGCACCGCCTTGGCGTGGCGAATGTGCTCGCATTAGACGTTCTCTCGCAGCTCGATGCGTTTCTTGATCTTGTCGTGTCGCTCCTGCTCGGCGATGTAGTCCGCTTTGATGTGTTCGTTGTACATCTTCGACGGCCACGGGCCGACCCAGACGTGTAAACGGCCCCCGATGAACCTGAAGAACTTGCCCTCCTCCAGCATCTCCTCCGCCTTCACGATCGTGTCAAAGTGCTTTGACGCAAATATCGCTCGCAGCATCGGCGTCCACACGAAGATGACGCTGCGGCAGCACACAACGAAGAACAGCACAATCAGGTACAGGTTGAAGCATTGGCTCTACGAGTGACGCAGCTTGCACAGGCACAGGTTGAACAATTTCATGGCAGCCAGCGACCGCGTGCTGCACGTGCGACATGTCGGGCCGAGTATGATCATAAATATGTACACGAACAGGACAAACGCGATAACAAAAGCCGCGAAGGCACGCATCAGTTCGTCGCAGGACCGACTGCACCTTCAATATGTGTTGACTCAGATTGATCATCTTCAGCAGGTTGAATGTAGGGTAGGGAGGGGCAAGGAGCCCCCGTGGTGTAACAAGCCCCCCTTGTATTACGTCGGTTATACGTGCTTGATGTATGTGTCTGGTGGACGAATACAATGTTGCCACATACTGACTACTCTGACCGAAAAGCAGTCGCAGGCAAACAACACGGTTAGTAAATATTTACAATTTAAATTTTGATGCATGTTTGATGTATTATGTGTGTGTTTGTAATGTTTTACAGGGTTGCTATTCAGGGTGCCCTTGCGCTTGGGCCAATGAATACAGCGCTACCTGCTCCTGCTGAGAGCATTCTGCGCGACCACATTTCTTACATGGAGAAATGTTTGTACGGGTTGACGACTGTAGACGTGAGACGCCTGGCCTACGATCTCTCAGAATATTTGGGTCTGAAACACCATTTTTCTACCGGAATAACGAATGTGCAAAAACCCGGCAAGATTGTTGTCACAAAAGAAGTTCGCCAGGTGGGGAAAGTGACAAGCGGGAACGCACCATCCCCGACATCTGCGGGATGAACCCGGTCGGCACATATCTGCTATCGATGTTCATCTTTCCGAGAAAGAGGATGGGTGAATCGCTGATGACAGGTGCGCCATGTCAATCCGTTGACTACTGCAGTTCAAACGGCTGGACGGACTCTGATCTATTTATGAGGTGGCTGGAGCATTTTGCCAATTTCACGAATGCACCAGTTGACGTGCTCCAGATCGTAATCCTCGTTGGCCACCACAGACACAAGACTCTAGCAGCGGTAGAGCATGCGAAGAGCCGTTGCATTACCTTGTTCACACTGTCACCGCACACCACACACAAGTTGCAGCCATTGGGCAGGTCATACATAAGATCCCCCAAGAGTGCGTACAACGCAACGGCTGACAATCCCAGAAGGAGAATCACCGCATACAACATGGCAGCAATATTGGGAGAGACATTCCTGCGATCCGCTACACCCGACAAAGCCGTGGCAGGCTTTCGCGCGTGTGGAATTTGGCCATTTGACGCAGACATCTTTGCAGATGAATACTATTTTACTACTGCGGTTACCGATCAGTACTCATTCATGCATGAACTGGAGCAATTCGAACCCGGATTCTCTCGGTTGAGAGTCCGAAGCTCTATCCACTGTACCACGGCGCTACACTAAAGATCATCCTCTGCCTTGCCGCCAACTGCCAGATCCTCCTCAGTACTGCCGCCAACTGCCAGATCCTCCTCAGTACTGCCGCCAACTGCCGGATCCTCCTCAGTACTGCCACCAACTGCCGGATCCTCCCCAGTACTGCCGCCAACTGCCGGATCCTCCTCGGTACAGCCGCCAATTGCAGGATCATCCTCAGTACTGCTGCCAACTGCCGGATCATCCTCAGTACTGCCGCCAACTGCCGGTTAATCCACAGTACAGCCGCCAACTGCCGGATCATTCTTAGTACAGCCTCCAACTGCCGGATCATCTACAGCCTTGCTGGCAACACGCCAGTTGGTCAGTGACCTGATAGAGAAACTGTCGCCATAACCCAAACTATCCCGTCGACGCCCGAGGTCACGTGTTGCTGAATCAGCTGCGGTGCTGACTTCATCTACTTTTAAGAGAAAACTTGCTGAACGAGAGTCAAACAATGAGAATGCGAAGCTAATAGTGAAACCAAAAGGGAAGTCACAGTGGAGAAACAACACAAACAGGATCGCAGTAATGAAACCACAAAGAGAAGACGCGTCAGCTGTGAAGAGGAGGATTGACCATGCATCATCTGCGGTGAGCCGCTCGTGAACAGCAGGTCAAAGAAAGTGTGAGTGCCGTGTCAGATGTGCCAGAAATGGGCACACAACGACTGCACGCCAGGACTGCCAGGGTTCATCTATCCAAACTGCGAGTCAGATAGTGACTGAACGAAGCTGCCTGTTGCCGGGTGCATTCAGTTACACAACTTGAATTGTTATAACGTTATGTTACCTGACAATGAAGGACTGTCGTAATTATGTCTGTATTGGATAAGAGAACACCTGCACTTCATTTTCAGGTTGATCACGAGTCTGTCTCTTTTCAGTATTCGTATGTTAAACAATAATAATAATAATATATTTTATTTAATATAGCGCCAGATCCAATTATAAATTGTTCGTGGCGCTTTATAACATGTAGAACCCAGATAGAGGTAATACTGATGGCTAAATAAACATGCATTTTCTAAAAGAAATTCTTATAAAATTAATATTAGTAAAATACAAATAAATACAGTAATTAAATAAATATGCTAAAATAATGATCATAGCTACAGTTCTATGTAGAAATAAGACATTGTCAATTCATTTAACTGAACTAATGTACATGTAGGTATAAAATAAATATATAAATAGGTTAATTAATACATAAGAGATATAAAACAAATCAATGCATACACTAAACTATGCCACATTGGACAAGAACGAGAGTCGAAAAAAAATTGTCTTTAAGCGTGCCTTGAATGGTAAAGTTATATTACTTGACAGGTAAGGACTGTCGTAATTCTGTAGGTTAAATACATGTATTGTATAAGATAATACATACACTCCATGTTCACGTTGATCACGAGTTTTTCTCATTTCAGTATTCGTATGTTATACAATGAAACCGTCTATGGAGCATGGAGCCCCCGCTTAAACCATTCGTATCCAGTGCACCCCAGATAACCCAAACTCGCGTAAGCCATAACTTAATATAATAAGTCGAATATTTCGCTTAATTAAGTTGACATTAATCTGATAAGACATAAGTGGAACGTCTGATAACTAGTCTATCTAGAATATTGCCATGTCATGGCATGTGTCCCTGGACTGGAGATATTCTAGTTATCTAGATTACACTATACTACTTTTGTGCATTGCCGATGTCATTGCTAATCATGACCAAGCAAGTGCACATTACGTATCTTGTGGTAATGGTACAAAAATTTCAAAGAACCCATCCTGATTAGAAAACCTAACGGTTATAAAAAATGTTTTATGATATGTTTGAGAGAGTCCAGAAGATAAAGTATTATTTAGGGCCTATGGTAGTATTTCTCCACTGGAGCTAATCTACTATTCCTCCATTAATTATTGTAATTGTTTGGGCCGCAGCATATCACCTGTTTACTGCTATGCATTGTTAACATTAAGATATGTTAATCTGAAATGTGTTACTTCATATCACCTATTTCAGAAGTGTGTACACACATCCACAAAAAGCAGAAAGTTGATGGAATCGAGGAAGAAATCGAAGAAACATTGAAATTTATGCCTCACACTGGAGTCACAGAGGCTTGACGAAGACAGTTATTTGCGACCATGAATGTATGTATGTATAATTGCTTCATTGTTCTGTATTTTCAGAACGTTCTTGGAACGTTAAGAAAACTTTAAAAAAAAGTTTTCAGAACGTTACCACTATCGTTATCTGAAAACGTTCCCAGAACGTTAAGAAAACTTACAAAAAGAATGTTTTCAGAATGTTACCGCTAACGTTATCATAACATAATAGTAACATTCTGGCAACGTTAAGAAAACTTTCGAAAAAACGTTCTTCTAACGTTTCACAATAACGTTATACATAACGTTCATAGAACGCTAAGAAAACCTTCCAAAAAAAACGTTTTCAGAACGTTACGACTAACGTTATCGTAACATAAAAATAACGTTGTGGGAACGTTCTGGGAACATGTTTTTGTTAGCTGGGAAGGCCCCGTACAGCACAAATAAATCAGCAAAGAACAGCCTGGGAAACTGTTCTCAAGCCGGATATAAATGCGTTTGTTTAAATGCAAGGAGCATAGTAAACAAAAGAAGTGAACTAAACGTTACGATAGAAGATATTGACCCTGACATAATAGGTATAACCGAATCATGGTCCACCACCTATGTATCAGACGCCGAAATGGGACTGACAGGCTATATAATGTTTAGGAAAGATAGAATAGGAAGAATAGAGATGGAGTTAAGGGAAGTGAGAAAAGGTACTTTATTATTATGCGGGATTTTATGATTATACACAATGGAAATCTCTACAGAGTACGGGGAGTGAGGACCACATGTTTTTAATTTTAGAACAAGATAGTTTCCTTTCTCAACATGTGCTAGAACCAACCAGGGGTGTGAATGTGTTAGACATAGCTTTGTCCTCACAGAATGAATTAGTTGACAATGTCAAAATATGTGAGCCACTGGGAAGTAGTGATCAAAACCAAAGTAAAATCAGAAAGGAATAGTAAAAAGCAGTACAGGAGACATTTCCACAAATGAAGATACAAGGACATGAGGAAATATATAGCAAAGATACATTGGCATAACACACTGAAAAATAAGACAGCAACAGAATGCTAGACTATCTTAAAGAGTGAAATTGAGTGCATCGTCGATACATTTCTTCCCTTTAAAAAAGCAAAGGAAACGGTCCAGAAAGAAACAGTCATCAAAAGAAGCCATTAGAAAAAATAAGTACAAAGAAATGATGTGAAAGTCATACGGACGCACTGAAAATGATGACGACTACAACATTTATAAAGAAGCACTTAACCAAGCTACAACGTAAATGAGAAATTCAGAGAGAACTTATGAATACAAAATGGCTTGTAATATAAAACATGACAGCAAGAGTTTTTATGCGTATGTTCGGAGAAAACAAAAAGTTCAGGATAAGGTCGGTCCTCTAGAAGATAGTGCTGGAAATATGATATCAGAGGGATTCTTGATGGTAGAAGACCTGAATGAGTATTTTAGTTCGGAGGTTACCAGGGAAGATATTAGTTCACTGGCAGTACCGAAGGCTAAGTTCAAGAGGGCGGAATCAGACTCTTTAGGACAGGTAATTGTAACTCCGGAAATAGTAGCTAAGAAAATAAGGGCTATGAAGGATAATAAATCACCTGGAGTGGATGAGATTCCAACCAAACTTCTATTGGAAATTGTAGAATAAATTAACATACTGCTTGCAACAGTTTTCACCTTGTCATTAGAAGAGGGAGTGGTTCCTTTAGAATGGAAAGAAGCAAGCATTATACCTTTATTTAAAAAAAGGTTCGAGAAACATGTCCGAGAACTACAGACCAGTGAGCTTAACATCGGTGATTTGCAAATTATTAGAAACACTAATTAAAGACCACATGGTGGATTTTCTTGTTAAACATAACTTGATAAACCCATCTCAACATGGGTTTCTAAAAGCGAGGCCATGCTTAACAAATATGTTATGTTTTTGGGAAGATATCACTAAGTGGGTAGACGATGGATCACCAGTAGATATCCTCTACTTAGATTTTCAGAAAGCTTTCGACAATGTGCCACATCAAAAATTACTGCTTAAACTAAACGCCCATTGCATAGGAAATGGTATAATTAAATTGATAGAAAAATGGCGGAATCACAGAAGACAACGGGTAGTAGTTGATGGGGAGACTGGAAATCAGTTTTTAATGGGGTACCACAGGGATCAGTACTGGGACATAAATTATTATATATATATATATATATGCGATTTGGACGATGGTATAACAAGCAAGGTGTTGGAATTAGCGGATAATACCAAAGGGTTTAGAAGGATTGAACGTGATGGAGATAGACATATTTACAAGAAAGACGGGATACACGTACATAAAAAGGGTTGGCCTGTCGATAAGCCAAAAGGCTTCCTTGTCCACCTGCCATCTAGAGTTAATTATCTGGGTGGCAATCTTGTTAAATCTTGTTAGACTACTTTCACATAATTATACTTCCTTAACCTTTCAGTATCTTAGAACTCTTAATCTCCTAATTTCTAGTCTGGTAATCCACAGTCTATCGGCCGTTTTCGTAGCGAAGGCATGTTTCGTGCCCATTTTTGTAAGTACGTCCATGTCTCCTGCCATGTGTATAAGCCCTCAATTGTCCAAAATTAAATTCAGTTCTAATTCACAGGTCCTTTGTTGTTGATAACATGTAACCTATTGTACCACCGAAATCTACGATTCATCTGATGCTCTGCCATATAAAACGAAAACATTCTTGAAGGCCAAAATAATTCTTTTTATTCATCGACTAGTCGCACGACCGTGAAGGAAGAACATATACGTATTCGCAAAGGAGTACACCAAACATGTCTTAAGAGCATTACATTCAAGTAACATAGCTGCAGTTTGTGTAGATTCATCACGACAAACACATCCAAATAGTCATTTACATGATTGGTTATTTCAAACACCATGGTCGTATGTGACACAGTAATATTGCAATGAGCTCAGCTATTCTATTTTATTACTTGAACAAACATTTGTGCTATTAATACTCCAAAGCGAAGGTACCATAATAATAGTGAAATAACCTTAGCTACTCCATTTTATTACAAAGCCAAGAGTGGTGCTTTTAAGACACCAATTGCGAATATAACATAGTAACATTGCAATAACCACAACTACTCTACTGCATTACTAAAACCAGTGCAATTAAGACACAAATTATGAACGTATCATAGTAATATTTATTGTAATGTAAAGATTCAGTGAGAGTGACACCCCTTTCTCCGAAGTGTGTTGTAACTGTGAGTCTCGCGAGGTGCGAAATTTAGTGGGGTTGTTATCAAGGTAACTGGACGTCGACATGGTTGTAGATGTTGTGGTATTAATAAAGAATTTATAGTACACAGCATGGTTACCATAGTAAGAACCACATCTACCCCGTTGTATTATTAAAACCAACAATAGTGCAATCATGACACAAATTGCGAACGTACCATAGTAATATTTTGCTATTAATTAAGACATTAATTGCGACATCATCCTGGGCACACTTTACAGCGATATCGATCATTAGATATACGCGCGTACAAATAGATGCAAGTCAAGAATAAATTGATTAACAATAAAAAATAGGAGTGCCATGCATAATCTCAGATAAATAATAATTAGGAATGTAATACCGTTCTTAGTATTCTTAAAGCAACAACAACATACACTGGTAAAGTACTGTCAAATTCAAAATAATTATAATTACAAAATATATAGAAGACATTTAAACCGTGATGTCACTGGCTTTAGAAATGAAGTCACTGTTTGTAGACTAACGTTGGTCAGAGATATACAAATATGGGAAGATGTTTTAGTTCATCATCATGTATGCAAACTTCAACGTGACACTGACGAGTAGAGTAGAAGAAAAACCCGTGTATGTACGTGAATGTTTAGCCAGAATCGTAATTGATCCGTTACGTTAGTTACGAACGCAATCGCAAGTGGGAGATTTCCAGTCACACCTCTTTCTACGGTTATTCCACACTAATGTAGCAGGACACGGCCGATTTGCATATATCCTCCCGTAGATGCACGTCGTGTACATGTGACACCCGTCACATGACTGGTAATCGCCATTTCTTTTGTTTTTGCAAGACCTGATGCATCCACTTCCGGTGGTGTCGCAGTGAACTTGAAACATGAATAACATTGGTCATATTTTTTACTGTCGAACGTTGTATAATGTCAAACACTCGACAACATAACATGATAATGTTTTACGTTGCACATGTTTCAATTAACACATGGTTGTTTTGGCAAATCTGCATAATAATCTAGCAATGTTAAATGCATGTTCGCATGTAATTATTGTGTTGTAATTTAAAGACATTTAGCTCTGTACAACGTATGCTTAGTGCTGTTTTGTCTTAGCAATAAATGCATACAATAATTTTTGTTGCGAATAAAACATAAACTAAAATATTCAATCGGTGTATTACATAACCGCTACTTAGGGTAGACATGTATTCTGAGACACTCGTAAGACATTGGGACCACCACTGGTGATCCAGATATCTTTCAGTACAATTGTACTCTAGCAGTCAATGGACGATGTCTGTCAGATATTGCCACAACTTTTACTGAAAGCACGATCATTCTGAGGAGGCACGACAATTACTAAGCTTAATCGTTTTGCGATCCAACAAACCGAAAGCAGGACCACATTGGCCAAACAGAATTCGTATTAACTGCCAAACTGAACAGTATTAACTAACAGATTAACGGCCAACGAACATTTGTTGTGAATTGATTGCTAAAGAATACGATTGAAACATAGAATCCCTGAAAAAAATAACATAATTGGTATTAAATGAAAATGCATATTTTTCGTGATGTCGCTGTCTGAGTTTATGATGCGCCGCTTATGTTATTGAGCTATTTATCATTAGGCCTACGTGTGGCATAAAGCACAAACATAATATTTGTGTTTATGAATAATGTATTATTTCATCATATAATTACTATTGTGTGCCATACTATTACCATCACATATGCTAGATATTTTTAATGAAAAGAACGAAGGTATAACTTAATGTTGTTACCTTTTGATATATTGCTTTGACAAGTCGTCAGTCTATCTTCTAATGCCAATATGATGTCGCGCAGCGCATGCTACGACACCTGGCGATATATATATATATATATATATATGTATATATATATATATATATATATATACATATATATATATATATACGCAGGCATATGCTATTTGTTATGTTAGTTCAATTGATACCTATTAATGTTATGTATACTCACTGTTGACGCTTGAGAAGACCGTCCGGCCGTTTAGTTTGTTCACCTGTCGGAAGTTATCCACTAGCTCGCCATTCCGTCCTTGTGTCGGTTGGCCTAACGCGTGGTTCCTCAAAGCCCGGAACTTATACAACTGAGACAAATATAACAAATAGTTTGTAGAGAATTGTTAAAGTTACTAACGGTTGTTGAAGTATATTCGCATAGACTACAACAAGTATTGCTTCAAACCACCTCCGCACATCAACACATAGTGTGGCGCCTAAGATTTTTAGCAATCTAAAATGACTTCAAAAAGCCAAAGCCAATAGCCGCCTGATTCATCTGCGTTGACAAGGTTGCTAGGACATTACAACCTGCTGCCCGGTTATGTTATGGATACTTATTATCATGCAGTCATCGCGGGCAAATGACCTTTCAACAAATTGGCGGACGACCGTTAGATTACGTGTGTAGCCTCTCAAATTAATTACGTAGTTTCTCGGCAGCCTTTGACATTATGAACTGCGCCAAGTAATTAAAGCGAGAAAAGCGTTTATTATTACGATCCTAGTTCCCCATCTTTACTCGGCACGTAACGAAACGACAGCCGACTGCGACCATACCATAATCCACAGCTTTGAATTTCGTCAAAATAGTAGACGTATGATAACAATTAACACACACCTATGCGATCTGAATTTTAATTGAATATAGTTTTTAGTGTGTACTCATTCACACAGCTGAGTGAACTGGAACGACAGAGTGAACGAACTTGCCCAAAGTTCGATACGGCACCACATGATTCAAACACGGATTATTCGATTGAGAGTCCGATGCTCTAGTCACTGCGCCATTGGGTTCCTCCAATACATCACTAACGTACCTGTTTTCTCGATATCTTCACAGGTTGATGGAAGATGTTCCAGACGACGACCTCGGAACAGGGCGGAGTAGTGAGACTGCCTTCGTACGTGTAGTAGTCGGCTAGATTACTCGGCATCAGCGATCTTAGTTTAAATACCGGCAATACCGTAGTGTCTCCTGAAAAATTGCATATTCCAGATGTATAAGTAAAAAAATTAACCATGCGGAACAAACCGATGGCAACACGGGTGCTTTTCCATGTGTTAGTTGATTGGCCACTTTTTTGTCAACATAATCAAGGATGTAGCAAGATAACAAAACATTGTTGTATATTTTGCTACTGACGACCAAAGTGAATGGTCTTTATAAACTAAACACATTCACAAGTAACATCCATTATATGATGTTCGATAATACAGGTGTAACACTATCAAATACTGTAGCAGGTATATGTCCAAAGCAAAATGATGATGACAAATTTACAGGAACAGGAATAGTCTATAAACCGCTAATCACTTCAGGAAAGTAGACAGGATAGTGGATAAACACGTTTCGAATGGGTGACGAGTAAACCGTTCTTGCTTTAGGACACTGTCGTCATCTAGTGTCAACATTTGTCACATTTCCGCATTTTTGTTTGGAAATACACTGTGGTGTGGCCGCAGACATTAAGTTGTTTACCCTGAACGATCAACTTCCTACTTTCGGCGCAGATGTGTTCGCCATCGGGAGAAAATATTTCCGGTTAGATGTTAATACATTGCAAACCCGCATTCTTTAATTTGTGGGCCCTCTCAAAAGAAGAGTAATGGTCAACTGTTTCACAATTATTGTGCAATGTGAAAAACAAGGAGCAACATGACCACAAGATGAGTAGAAACATCGGATAGTGGCTATAAAAAGTCTAATCACCCGGGCTGTCACGATCTAGACCGAGTTTGTAAGCCGTCTGACAAGTTCAAGTTGAAGTGTCAGTGAAATACGAAATGAGATCCTTTCCAAAGACTACGCCTGGACGGAGTATTCAGAACTTAATTATAATGATGTACTGCGATAATACTGGATGGTAACTGATAATATAATTAATCAAAACCAGCACAAATGAATGTATAATGAAACGTCTGTCAGTTGTTTACTCGGACTGCAAAGCCTAAGGTAAGCGCCATTCCCTGGCTAGGGGCATTATGCCAATACTTCTTACACGTTTCCTTCCTGCTGATAATCCGAGTGACTTTTTTGAGGTCTCATTTAAACTCGTATTCACATAACAATAATTTAGTCACACCACTCACAGGCAGTTTAATAAAATGTTAACTGGTGTAGAATTGTGATGCGTGTGCAAACCATGATAAAATATATATACCTGTGTAATAATAAAATAGTTGACATTATAACAATCACATTTTAATATAATAATTGTGTTTGGTGCTGTTGTTATATGGTAGAACTGACATTTCAATTAGTTTGACTTATTTAGTTTATTTATTTATTTAACTTACTAATTTAACGTGTGTGTTTGTGTCTATACACATGCTTATTTGTATCCTTTGTTAATCTTACTCCTTGTTCCTCACATTGCACAATAATTTAACAAGGCCCATAAATTAAAGAATGCCGGTTTGCCAATGATGTATATACGTGTAGCCGGAAGTGTTTACATCCCGATGGCGCAAAACTCCGTGCAGTACACTTATCGCGCCGAACGTAGGAAACTGTTTGTCCAGTGTAAACAACGTAATGTCTGTGGTATGGCATATCATAGTAATATATTTTAATATGTAAACAAAATATCTTAGTGTCGTCCACGAGGATGCCATAGCGACAATCGACGTGACACCTGCAGGTGGTGTAAGGCAATCAGCGTCAAGCTTACAATACACACCCTCTGCGCTATTACGGAGGAGGTGTTGCGTCCTTTCTTAAAAGGTGCATTCTACACAAGAGGCTGGGGACATTGGAAAACATTCCAGGCACATGTGGTTAAGACGATTAGTGGCTGTCATGCATAGATTGTAATATGATCGGATAAAAATAGACGACATTAAGTTAAGATAATAAACTTCAACTAACCGACGTAGTGGACATTGATCAGATTATCTACAAGCTCCGTCAATGCAGGATTGTCATCTGGTACCTCCTGCAATGAATGAGCCCAATATTTAAATACAGTTTACGAATGAATCGCACAGTGCAGCAAAACTCCCTGTAGTTACGGGATACTAGCGTGATCATGGAATACTACAATTGTTTTGAACAAATATAACTATACCTTATGGCCCCTATGATAGCGATAGTTGGTTTTAAAGACTAGATGAGATAGATTTTTTCAATTTCTTTGATGAAACTTCGTACACTTTAACTTGATACTCTCAATTGTCAAGAAATGTGCCAAATATTAAGTCTATTAATTACGAACTCATGTCACAAAGCCTGCTCAAACATGGTCATTTGCGTTTCACAAAACAACCAGTTCAGCAGATGTTGGGGACGTAACCGCAGTCAATGACGCTGAGCGCTTTAGACGTATGATAAACATTAACACACACTTATGCGATCTAAATTTTAATAATTATTGTATTTAGTTGTGTGTATGGCGCGTGTATGTGAGAGAGATATACATATAAACATGCATACATACATACACACATACGCACATGCGCACATGCGAACATGCGTACATGCGTACATGCGTACGTGCGTACATGCGTACATGCGTACATGCGTACATGCGTACATGCGTACATGCGTACAAGCATACATGCATACATACATACATACATGCATGCATACATACACACACACAGACATACATACATACGTACGTACATACATACATACATACGTACATACATACATACATACATACATACATACATACATACATACATACATACATACATACATACATACATACATACATACATACATACATACATACGTAATACATACATACATACATACATATATACATGCATACATACATACATACATACATACATACATACATACATACACACATACATACATACATACGTACGTACATACGTACATACGTACATACGTGCATACGTGCATACGTGCATACGTGCATACGTGCATACGTGCATACGTGCATACGTACATACGTACATACGTACATACATACATACGTACATACATACATACGTACATTTAACAAGACAAGATTTAACAAGATTGCCACCCAGAGAATTAACTCTAGGTAGCAGGTGGACAAGGAAGCCCTTGGCTTTTCGAGAGTCCGACCTTTTTATCTATGTGTATCCCGCCCGTCTGAGGTATGTGTCGATTTTATTTTTAAACATATTCACGCTACTAGCACCCACACAATCAGCAGGTAATCTGTTCCATTCATTTACAGTTCTTTGTGAAAATGAAAACTTTCTTATATCCAATCTACTCTGCTCCTTTGCTAATGCAAGATCATGTCCTCTAGTCCTTCTATCTTTCTTAACTGAGAAAAACATATTTCTATCAATATTTTCATAACCCTTCAATATTTTAAACACTTCTATCTGATCTCCTCTCAATCTCCTGGTCTCTAGTGTTGTTAAACCGCATTTTTTTAGGCGTATTTCATAACTAAGATCCCTCAGATTTTGTATCATTTTAGTTGCTCTCCTCTGCACTCTTTCTAGCATATCTATGTCCTTCCTGCGATATGGCCTCCACGCTTGAATACAATATTCTAAATGAGGCCTAACTATTGTTTTGTACAGCGGTATTATTAGCTCTTTTTCCTTATACGTTATGTTTCGCCTAATTAATCCAAGGATTTGATTTCCCTTTGAAGCTGCAATTCCGCACTGCTCTGAAATCTTCATATCAGCACTAACGGTTAACCCTAAGTCCTTTTCTTTTACAGTAGTACTTAGTACAGTACCCCCCATTGTATATTCTACCTCTTCGTTCCCATGTCCTATGTGGAGGCATTTACATTTCCCAAAATTGAACATCATTTGCCATTTTTCAGACCATTTCATCAACCTGTCAAGATCATCTTGTAAATGCTGTCTATCTCCATCACTTTTAATCCTTCTAAACACTTTTGTATCATCCGCAAATTTCAACACCTTGCTTGTTATTTCATCATCCAAATCGTTGATGTATATTAAGAATAATATAGGACCTAATACTGATCCCTGTGGTACCCCACTCAATACCGATTTCCAGTTTGAAGCCTCCCCATCAACTACTACACGTTGTCTTCTGTCAATCAGCCATTGTTCTATCCAGTTTATTATACCATTTCCTATGCCATGGGCCTTTAGTTTAAGCAGTAATCTTTGATGTGGTACTTTGTCAAAAGCTTTTTGAAAATCTAAGTAGACGATATCTACTGGTGTTCCCTCATCTACCCACTTAGTGATGTCTTCCAAAAAACATAACATATTTGTTAAGCATGACCTCGCTTTAAAAAAACCATGTTGAGATGGGTTTATCAAGTTTTGTTTAGCAAGAAAATCCACCATGTGATCTTTAATTAGTCTTTCTAATAATTTACAAATCACTGATGTTAAACTCACTGGTCTATAGTTCTCTGACTTGTTTCTCGAACCTTTTTTGAATAACGGTATAATGTTTGCTTCTTTCCATTCTAAAGGAACCACTCCCTCTTCTAATGACAAGTTGAAAACTGTTGCAAGTGGTATGCTAATTTGTTCTACAATTTCCAATAGTAGTTTGGGTGGAATACCATCCACTCCAGGTGATTTATTTTCCTTCATAGCCCTTATTTTCTTAGCTACCATTTCCGGGGTTACAATTAATTGTCCTAAATAGTCTGAATCTGCCCCCTTGAACTTAGCCTTTGGTATTGGCAGTGAACTAATATCTTCCCTGGTAAACACTGAACTAAAGTACTCATTCAGGTCTTCTGCCATTATGAATCCCTCTGATATCATATTTCCAGCACTATCTTCTAGAGGACCGACCTTATCTTGAACTTTCTGTTTGCTTCGAACATACGCATAAAAACTCTTGCTGTCATGTTTTATATTACTAGCTAATTGTTGTTCATAGCTTCTCTTTGAATTTCTAATTTCAGCTGTAGCTTGGTTAAGTGCTTCTTTATAATTGTTGTAGTCTTCATCATTTCCAGTACATCTATATGACTTCCACATCATTTGTTTATACTTAATTTTTCTAATGGCTTCTTTCGATAAGTGTTTCTTTTTGGACCGTTTTCCTTGGTTTTTTAAGGGTACAAATTTATCGATTATGCACTTAATTTCACTCTTTAATATATTCCAGCATTCTGTTGCCGTCTTATTTTTCAGTGTCTTATTCCAGTCTATCTTTGCTAAATATTTCCTCATGTCCTTATACCTTCCTTTGTGGAAATTTCTCCTATACTGCTTTTTGCTATTCCTTTCTGATTTTACTTTGATGGTAAAATGTATCTGGTTGTGATCGCTACTCCCCAGTGGCTCACATATCTTGACATTGTCAACTAATTCATTCTGTGAGGACAAAACTATGTCTAACACATTCTCACCCCTGGTTGGTTCTAGCACATGTTGAGAAAGGAATGTATCTTGAACTAAAACTAAAAACTTGTGGTCCTCTCTCCCCATACTCTGTAGAGATTTCCATTGTATATGCCCATGGTTAAAATCCCCCATAATAATACAGTCCCGTTTGCTTACTTCCCTTATAGCGTTTTGTATTTTTTCATTCTCTTCTATGCTTATGTTTGGACTTCGATAAACCAACCCAACCGTCAACGTTGAGTTTCCTGTAACTATGTTACACCAAACAGCTTCTTCGCAATCTGCTTCTCTTTCTAATTTTATTTCATAAGCCTGAATAGATTCTTTAATATATAAAATAACTCCACCTCCCTTTCTACCTATTCTATCTTTTCTAAACATTACATATCCTGTCAGTCCCAATTCAGCATCTGATATATCGGTGGTGGTCCAGGATTCGGTTATACTTATTATATGAGGGTCAATATCTTCTACCATAATGTTTAGTTCATTTCTTTTGTTTACTATACTCCTTGCATTTAAACAAACACATTTATATCCAGCTTCAGAAGAGTTTTCCAGACTGTTATTTGTTGATTTATTTGTGCTGTCTTTATCTATGCCTCCATTTTCAGGCTTTTCTGTGAGTCCCCCCTGCGAATCTAGTTTAAATAGATGCAACCTGTCCCACGCATACATGCATACGTACATACATACATGCGTACATACATACATGCGTACAAACATACATGCATACATACGCACGGATGTACATGCATACATGCGTACATGCGTACATGCGTACATGAGTACATGCGTACATGCGTACATGCATACATGCATACATGCATACCTGCATACATGCATACATGCATACACGCATACACGCATACACGCATACACACATACATACATACATACATACATACATACATACATGCATACATGCATACATGCATACATGCATACATGCATACATGCATACATGCATACATGCATACATGCATACATGCATACATACATACATGCATACATACATACATGCATACATACATACATGCATACATACATACATACATACATACATACATACATACATACTTTGTACATACATACGTACATACATACATACATACATACATACATACATACATACATATATACATGCATATATACATACATGCATAAATACATACATACACACACAGACATACATACATACATACGTACGTCCATACATACATACATACGTACATACGTATATACGTACATACATACATACATACATACATACATACATACATACATACATACATACATACATACATACATACATACATACATACATACATACATACATACATACATATACATGCATACATACATACATGCATACATACATACATGCATGCATACATACATACATACATACATACATACATACATACATACATACGCTCGGATGTACATGCATACATGCGTACATGCGTACATGCATACATGCATACCTGCATACATGCATACATACATACATACACACATACACACATACACACATACATACATACATACATACATACATACATACATACATACATGTACGTACGTACGTACGTACATACATACATAAATACATACATAAATACATACATACATACATACATACATACATACATACATACACACATACATACATACATACATACATACATACATACATACATACATACATGCATACATACATACATACACACATGTACGTACGTACGTACGTACGTACGTACATACATAAATACATACATAAATACATACATACATACATACATACATACATACATACATACATACATACATACATACATACATACATACGCACGCACGGACGTACATGCATACATGCGTACATGCGTACATGCATACATGCATACATGCATATCTGCATACATGCATACATACATACATACATGCATACATACATACATACATACATACATACATACATGCATACATACATACATGTATACATACATACATACATACATACATACATACATACATACATACATACATACATACATACATACATACATACAGAGAGAGACGGATAGAGGGAGATCATGAGAAAGAGAGAGAGAGGGATAGAGGGAGATAAAGAGAAAGAGAGAGACGGGTGGAGGGGGATAAAGAGAAAGAGAGAGAGAGGGATAGAGGGAGATAAAGAGAAAGAGAGAGAGAGAGAGAGAGAGGGATAGAGGGAGATAAAGACAGATGGGGAGAGGCAGAGAATTGGACGGAGAGTAGAGGGTGCGGGCGAGGCAGGGGAAGGAGAGGGATAAGTGCGGGTTGGTGTTTCCTGCTTTACTAGAAAATGCAGTCGTGGAATTTAATATATTTTGATATCAACATAAAGATTATTATCTCATCTAGAAATACGTCGCTGGATACATCAATTGGGTTTACTTGTTGAGTTACTGCTGTTTGAACACCGTGAATGCTCAACTTTGCATAATATCCGCTGCCGCGTATATATTGCCGGATTAAGCATTCTTGATGTTCAACCTGCAATAACTCAAAAACAAAAAAATAAATTGTGGGTACATCCACACTCATACCCCATATTTGTAGATAAGATTATTATTTTAGTGTGATAGACAACATTATGAAATCCCATTGCATATTTAAGAATTTTTAATTGTTCAAACAGTAATAATTCAAAAAGTAAGAAAAATTCCTGTGGACATCCAGAGACAAGTTTGTACGTAAGATTATTATTTGTTTATTGAAAGTTATAACAAAATATTACATTCCGCGATTGCAATTTCAGGTACGGCCCGAAACACCAAGCCGCATAGACCCGCGCTGTGTCAAATGCCAGCGGCCCTTATTTCAAAGACGTCACCACATTGGATGCCGTCAGGTTTTGCACACTGTCAAAGCTCACTTCGTAGTGGACTATAATATAAGTGCTGCACATTTCTGGTAAATTAAATCTTCCCGAGTGACTCGCTTGCCTGGCTGCGAGTAGATATGCATGCTTAGTTAGTTTAAACAATAACTACCTTCAGTATTTTACTAATACGCATTATACGGTGACAGTTTCCTTAATTCCATAATCTGCGGTCAATGTCCGTAATGAATACGGAAAAGCTGTAATGGTAGGCATTCCTGCAAATTGGAAAAATTACGTTTAATTGCAAACGGTTCTTGTAAAACTCCAACAAACCATCCGTCATGATATGTGTAAACAGTTTTAACCAGACCGTTGAAGAAATATATGTTGTCACGACAACTTCGCGATTAACAAAATGCTGCTCGTTTATTGGTAATTTATCCGCGGCTTGGATACGATGTCAGCTTTCAAGATAGCAGCGGTTTCATTAGAATCTTCCACTTTCAGACCAAATTCTGAATAAACCATTCACATGAACATTTTGATTGTAGTTGCAAATAGTTAGTTTGTATTAACTTTTGTGTGTGCATGTCACATAAAAATAGATCGTCGACGTGTCTAATGTTACTTGCGTGGTTGTCAATGAATTAACACTTAGGTGTCTTGATACTGGGGCACACCTCGAGTTTCATCCGCGCATAAAGTAAAAGGTAAGTTCTTACATAACACATTGTACTGCTCAAAGCGAATTATACGCAAAGAATATTTTTTACACAAATATCCACCACGGTCTACAGCCAGGTACTCATTCATACCGCTGCGTGAAATGGAGCAACGTAGAGTTAACGAACTTGCCCAAGATTTGAAACGGCGGCAGAGTTTTCGAACCGGGGTTCTCTCGATAGAGAGTCTGATGCTCTAGCTACTGCGCCACTTCGCTCCACAACAGAGGCAAGATCGAACAACCTGATATATGGCTGACTACAAATTAAGCTTTGAACCGGCTTCGCAATTTTCAGTTTTCTACACCGACCAGACGACCGACCGACCGACCGACCGACCGACCGACCGACCGACCGACCGACCGACCGACCGACCGACCGACCGACCGACCGACCGACCGACCGACCGACCGACCGACCGACCGACCGACCGACCGACGGCACTCGTACTCGTTAAAGGGGTGACCGCCATATGTCACGGAAAGAAGCCAGATAAACCTTCTAACCAGGAATTCAAGCATAGACACCTGAACGAACGTATTTTGAAAAATAAATCAAACAACTGCATGTTCGTAGTATTTAAGCATTGTCACTTACCACAAAACTCCAATGTTACCCGAACTCATAACTAAGATTCACTTTATTTGACCTATATATATAATACCAAAAATAGATAAGCGAGCGAAAAATGAACAACTCAGAACACGTCTAAAACATGAAATTCTATGGTCGCTAGCACCCTCGCGGCTCGTCCTGTCCCGACGATCTTGGTATCGTTTGAAAGGATGCACTTTTTGTTATTCTAGCGACATCTAGATTTCCCGGTAACCGTTCAAAGAACACCGATAAATGGACCTACAATCATGCCGTTTTCGGTGTTCTGTACGGTTCCGAACGATGTTGGCGGCGGGTACTCAGTACACTAATCTTCCGATTGTGGCGCTGTTTTCCTCATTTCCATAGGTTCAGACATGCGCACTTCACCATTTCTTGATTTCATGTTATAAGCTCCACCCACTTTTAAACCGCGGCGAAACTGATGTGCTTTGATCGCAGCGAAACTGATATATCTCTACGTCGGCGTGACGTCACAATAAAGTACGCCACACAACGGGTCTAAATTGGAGTTTTAATTGCAGTTGGTTGATATACGTGATTGTGACGTCACGCCTACTTCACGTATGTCATTTTAGCAGCCGTTTGAAAGTGGGTGGAGCTTATACCATGAAATCAGATAGTGGTGCCTCAATCGGTAGATTGGTGAACTGTGTCGACGAAACAACATGGTTCGCAGTGTCTAAGACACCGGAACGGGCCCGGTTGTAGGTCCGTTTTCAGTTAATTTTAGGAATAATTATAAGGAAACCATTTATATGTTTGAATAGCAGAACGCTTAAACTTTCAAATGACATCAATATTGTTGGGATCCGACGAACCGTATTGGTACTAGCAATCATTAAAAAGGCATTTTGGAACGTGTTTGACAGTTGTTCATTTTTCGCTCGCTTATCTATTTTTGATAATACGTATACAATGAATAATGTAAGTAATACGTAAGGTCGGGAGGCTCCCGTTAAGATATATAATATCGCTAACACAACAAACACCCCATAAATATAAACAACAACAACATTTAAATGATACGATCAGAAAAGTATAAGACTTATTTAAGCAGTTTATGAATTCTCAACGTATCAAAATGTATACATATACAAAACGTTATTATATGCACTGGTGTACCCACTGACATACATACATATGCATATGTATGTATTTCAGTACGAATTACAACTATAGCAAATTAGAATAGAACAACAGGATTCATAATTTAAAATAAAATAGTTTAACATAAAAACCATTATAGACTGTGGGTGTAAATTTGGTTAATGATAACACTTGGTGTATAGTTTACTGTCTCTAATTCGACGTGTCTAATGCATTTTTTGGCATATTCACGTTTGACTCTGGACATGTGCAGATTATTTCTTTCACGTGTATACTGCTGATGAATGTCATAGATGTATGTGTTGGGAATAACGTTGAAGTAGTCGGGTAAATGATTGATAATTAATTTGTAGTACAAATTTTGTTGTTGGAGTTTATAAATATATGTATGTTTTTATAATTAGGACTTGTGTGAATATTATATTTGCTTAAGGATATCATTCGTATTGCTTTTGTCTGTAATTTGAAAATTCGATGTGCCTGATGACCCTATAAAAGTAAGCTATCATTAATATGAGGAAGAATAAGAGCATTCATATAATATACAATGTATTAAGTGGTAAAAAGTGTTTTTAATATTCGTATTGTTTTATATATTTTATTTGCTATTTTGTGTGTATGACTCTGCCAGTTGTAATGGTTATTTATTGCGATGCCTAAAAATTCAAATAATTTTCACATTCATTGTAAAAGTATGTCCCATCTATTCCTAACAAAGGGTATTCTACTTTCTTCTGAGATATACGAAAAATCACGAATTTAGTCTTTTTGACATTTAGTGAACGTTTATTAACTTTGTACCAATTGCTAATCTGTGTTAATATTTTCACTTTGCACTTGACATTCTGAATCTTTTGATATATTTAATGTACTAATAAGGGTGGTGTCGTCAGCATATATTACGAATTTTAAAAAGGTCACCTGAAAGTGCTGTGTCATTGATGTATATAATAAATAAGAGTGATCTTAAAATTGAACCCTGGGGGACGGTAATTTAATTTGTGTAGCAGTATATTGTGATCAATTGTGTCAAACGCTTTTGATAAATCAAGGTATATATTTATTGAAATCACTGGCAGGATGGAAATACGACAATAATTGTCAAGGTCGAAAAATCACCTTTTTGGAAAAGGGGTACGACGTTTGCAATTTTTAATTTGTCTGGAAATATACCAGTTATTAGATACTGATAAATAATTATAAATTGATTAATTAGATGGGTTAAAGCTGAAGGTGTATATTATTGGTGTTTTACAAGAAATCTTTGTATGATTTACCTCCAGTTAAAGTTGCTTTAGAGGATCGATTAGGTCTCGTATTAGTAAAAAAAAGTGTCAAATCTATTTGCAATAAAGCATTTGTTGCTAATCATTTCCCCGTCGACTTTGAAAAAATCTGGAAATTGTTCTTTCCTTGGATTTTTCTTAATAATTTTTTAATTAAACACCTATTGTTTTTCACATCATATTTATGCTTTTCAAAATTGGACTGATAATGCATTTGCTTGGCTAATCTAATATTTCTTTTAAGAATTATAATTTAACTACGTAGGTTAGTTTTGAGTTTACGATACTAGTCATCGGACTCTCAGTCACGAAAATCGGTGTTCGAATCCTGTTTTTTTAATTTCAAAACATGGACTGTTTCATTCCATTCATGTTGCCTCAGTTCAGTAACTCTAAGCGGTATAAATTAGTACCTGTCTATAAAGATAGTGGTGATTGAATGTGTACGAACGAATAGTCTTCTCTCTGTAGTTGCGAGATAGTGTTCAAATTAACATTTCTGCCAAGGTGTGAAGGGCACAGCATTGTAGGCCATCATACGGATCGGATGGCATACTATGTAAGATGTTACCTTTACATTACATCTTTAATACGGTAAATTCTTTCGGCAACAAAAACTTACCTCGAACATCGTCGTAAGGAATGTCAGACTCTTTTTGTGCTCAAGAGCTTCCGAGAAGTTGTCGTACTTCGTTGACATGTGCACCATGTGCATCTGCGCAATATGTAATGAGTTAACATATATGTTTTTCAATTAAATTGATAATAACATTTATTTAAACCTATGACCTTCTATTGCCTCCATTTCCACCGTCATCACCAACAATCTGTACCTGCATGCACATTTATACGGATACTTATTACTATTATTATTATTATTGACATAACAGTCACAGACTAACATTTGGCAGTTGATTCTATTGTTTTTGTGTGGCTACAATTTACTTTCAAAGACGCCCTTATTCAGATCAACATTATTATTATAATATCTATGTTTGTACAATATTTATTTATTACTAATCGGTTGTACCGTAAATAAATTAATTGAATTTGAAATAAACTAAAGCCTTTTGGAAGTAATGCACTGATTGGATTGTTGCTGCATTATTTATAACATAACAGTGTCATTCAGAAGACCGGAACTACTTTATATGATGCGCATTAATCGCTCCAGGGTGTGACGTAAGAGAATCTCATCATAAAGAAATTGGCACGCCACCTAACGAAGACACTGTTCTCGACAATACCCCGAATGACGAACACTGGTGCATGACACTTACCTCTAGCGGGTACCTCTTTGAATCGATATTGTGTTCCGATCCGGTTACTGCGTTTTGACCCCAATGGAAGTGGAACTGCAGCAGTTTGTACGTGTCTGTCAAGCTGCCCCCTGTCACTGTCCAAGTGGCGCCAGTTGTGTCGACTTGGGCTGAGAGAAAAAACGTCGATTTAATCGCTATTGTACGTATCGTTGTACAGTCAGGAGCGATAGCTGTGACTCGGATCTGAATTATTATTATCATCACGTTATCACGCAATGTAATGGACGGGATATTTGCTAAAAAGATAATGAAAGAGTATAAATGTCTGCGTTTAGATCCAAATAATTGTTGATATTTATATAAAATACAGGTCCTTTGATTGAGCCTGTTTTACCATCAATCGAACACCAACTCGGCTTCTCTGGAAATGATTCAGCCACGCTACTACTAATTGTACACAAATATCCATGACTGTCTTCAGCCAGGCACTTATTTATACAGCTGAGTGAACTGAAGCCACGTAGAGTGACCGAACATACACAATCTGGTCATAGTAACTCTCCGCAGTACACTCTAACTTATTTGCTTTACGTTATGCACGTCCTACTACACTGTGGCAAAGTATAATTGGTTTACGAAAAAGGCAAACACGCCGAAAATCATCCTCGCAAGCCAGGGGTCGTGACTCCTACACATTGTATGGAAGTTAGCTTAATCAAACTCATAATTGACTTCGCCGTACCACCCGTAAGAATAGTGCAGACACGCGTCCGACCCGCGCTCCAGTCCTCGTGTTCCAGGAATCCCAATATCATTATCCATTCGACCATATTCACAGCCGCTGAGCGACATTGTGTATAGCAACATTTACTTCCGAAACTAGCGGATTTTTCTGACAAGCGATATTATTGGTTGAGCTTATCTTCAGAGTTTCGGCAAGCGATCTGCCATGGGGCACTGGGACTGGCGTAATTAGCAGCGAGAATGCAGAAAATCAAAATTTTTAGGCATTTGAGTTTAGCCAAGTCTGCCTTACAAATGTTGCGTTTACTGTTTGAATGTATTATATACAACTTGGAAGTTTCGCCGGCGCAATACTAAAATTGCGAGCAATCTTTAGGTAGATTTAAACGCAATTTAGTTTGTATTATGCCTTCAGCGTATGTATTTTAGTATCAAAAACATTATGTTAATAACATACATTCAAGGTCGGTTTAAGCTTGGTCGCACCAATGACCTACCTGAATGACCATTGTTATTCAAGGTCAGCAACCCTTGGACTTTGTTGTAGCCAGACATTGTGAACGCCGAGAGACTATCCTTGTATTTGACATCCGCCGTCACTATGTTGACAGGAGACTGTTTCCGGTACCCGCATGCCGCATAGTGTGGGTCCAAGTTAGCCCAGTCTGAAAACCTTCTTTCATTATACTTACATGCAGTTCCGTACTTTCCTATTCACAGTTACGGCGCACTATGTTATGGTACAGAATAACCAACTGATGTGTTACCCAACATGTGGGACGGGCGGTCTGAATACACGCTCGTTCTCTTTGGCTGCGGATCTGTCTTACAACATTTAGTCAGCTCGGCCAAGCCAAAATGCCTCGTTGCTTTTTATTAATTTCTGTTTTACTACTTACTAAAAACAATAATTGTAGAAGATCATTTGCAAGCGGAATACATTCTGACGATAACACTTTTTCTACAGTAGATGTGAATAAACTGACTGAATAAACATTATTTTAGTTACAAAGATTGGCAGGGTAGCCGATGCTCAACATTAAACAACAATGGAGTGGCAGATGAGCCAATGCTCATCTTTAAACAATGGAGTTGAGCCAATGGTCATCTTTAAACAATGGGGTGGCAGAGGAGTCGATACTCAACATCAAACATTGGAGTGGCAGATTAACAGATGATAAACTTAAAATAATGGAGTGGCAGAGGAACTGTTGCTCAACTTTAAACAACGGAGTAGCAGAGGAGCCAATTATTAAAAAAATACTTTTTTACCGCCCCTCGGTCCGTCGAATATGTAAGCATATTTGACTACGTGAGCCAGTTCGATAAGCTCTTGACTTTTTGTTCCCATGTATAATGAGTAACTCCGTGAGACAAAATCACTTAACCCGTGCTCTCATGCTGATGCTAACGTCAGCACCTTATAAGTTCATGCCAAACATTACAGCGTAAAAAGACAATGTTGTTTTGGTGACTTTATCGATGAGAACCATTTAATCGTTGCGCTGATAGACCAGTAGACGGGTCACGTTGACCTAGAAAGTTGTCACTAATCAATCTGGTTGACTTTGGCGTTAACGTTATGTCATAAGTATAGATTCTATAGTGTTCCAGGTAGTCATCTCAGATTTTATCTTCACGTGTACTGACAACACTGTCACACTAACGAAGCAATAGATAATTAGTAGAATCTTAAATATGACATTATGTAAAACAATACAAAATTACATTATAAAGCGGACTCAAAGTAAAGCGCAGTATATCATCGTCGCAGAGGAATCAGCTTTTATTATTTGGCTCAGCGCGAATCCGGCTGAAACATGCTATTAATAAGTATCGCGATGAAGGATCGTCAGATTGTGTGATAGTAGCATAAATAAAGTTCGATACCAAACAAATATCATAATTTGTCATATGTAACCGTATTGATAGTGACAATTTTGCATGCAAGATCCAATGGGGTTGCCTCTCTGTTCTGAGATTCTAATCCGGATACATAAGCGACACAACGCAAACAGCAGCCGAAATCGAAGAACGACCACGTAATTCGTTTACATGGTTAGGAATAATTGGTGGCATAAAACTTTGTTTACCTGCTAGGAAAGTGTGAAGTACCTATTCATCTAGTGGAATGAAGCTTGTCTATTGTTACACAGCTCTATCAAGGCAATAGTCTCTGATAGATAGATGCATTTTTGGTGCATCTCGTCTCGATGCGTCTCCTGTGAATCTCATGCCAGGCCCAAGGAGACGAGAATACGTCTCAAGGCAAGACGGATCGATGCGCGCGCTTATGTGTGATGTGGACACACGGTGAATCCAGAAGTGGAACTGCAATGGTGTAAGGCCTATTACCCACCATGTGACTCAAGACTAGCTCCTCATTGGCAGGTGGAACTGCTCCATCCCATCTTAGCCACGTCTAGACGTTAAGACCCCCGTACACCACGGCTTCACACATGGCGCGGTGGATACGAGGTCAGGACGAGGTTAATACACGTCGAGGCGCTCCCAAAATAGCAAACATGTTAGATTTTCGAGATTCGCTTAAAACTCCCTCGAGACGCGCTCAAGACGCCTCAAGACTGTCTTGGCACACAAAGGAGACGCGGTCGAGACGCGGTCGAAGCGATTGCGTCTCAACCACGTCTCGAGTGAGTCACCTTGGTGTGCGGGCTACTAACAGTTATTTTATTCAGTCTACGATATAAAAATGTTAACATACCTGCATCGATAGTGTAGGCCCAGTAGGCATCTGAAATAATAAGGAATAAACGAAAATTGGCAGTGGAATAGAATAATCTAATGAAAACGAACACACTTATAAATGTTAGCAGGCTTGTTTGTTAACTGCGAATGCCTGTGTGTATGCGTGTGTGCGTGTGTGCGTGTGTGCGTGTGTGCGTGTGTGCGTGTGTGCGTGTGTGCGTGTGTGCGTGTGTGCGTGTGTGCGTGTGTGCGTGTGCGCGTGTGCGCGTGTGCGTGTGTGCGTGTGTACGTGCGTGCATACGTGCGTGCATACGTGCGTGCGAGCATGTGTGTGTCAGTGTGTGTGTGTGTGTGTGTGTGTGTGTGTGTGTGTGTGTGTGTGTGTGTGTGTGTGTGTGTGTGTGTGTGTGTGTGTGTGTGTGTGTGTGTGTGTGTGTGTGTGTGTGTGTGTGTCAGTGTGTGTGTGTGTGTGTGTGTGTGTGTGTGTGTGTGTGTGTGTGTGTGTGTGTGTGTGTGTGTGTGTGTGTGTGTGTGTGTGTGTGTGTGTGTGTGTGTGTGTGTGTGTGTGTGTGGTTGTATGTGGTTGTATGTGTGGGTGCGTGCGTGCGTGCGTGCGTGCGTGCGTGCGTGCGTGCGTGCATGTTTGTTTGATTGTATGCAATAACTGCTATACATAGTGCTTGTTTGTCACGGCTGGTAGTTATTTATGCAACGGGATCTATTTATCTGGAGTGTCATCACTAGGCATTGTATAGATAATATATGCATGTAGGTCTTCACTTTATAAATGATAATACTGACCAGGGGTCATTTGTGATCTACGTGATATTGACCGGGGAGAGGGAGATGACTATGAAATAGGGTACTCATTAGGCGTGACTCAGGTAATGCCGGGTCAGCGATGAACCCGTATCACCTGACCGTGAAATGCCTGGTTCAGCTGGTCTTGATTTCCGGTTCGTTTTGCCTGGTTGCTTTAGTTCGATGTATCCGATCAACGGTAAGACGGAACAATAGCGGCCGCGGGTTAAATGAACTATATATACTATGTATATATGTATATATATATATATGTGTGTGTGTGTGTGTGTGTGTACATACATATATATATATATATATATATATATATATATACATTATACATATATACATATATATATATATATACATATATATATATATATATATCAATTGTTGCAAGCAGACAATAATTACGTTTGACGGCTCAACAATCCAGATAATGCGCGCAACTATACAAATAATGTATGACACAAATCAACTAATGCCTGTAACCATTAATTCATACTAAGCAATCAGTTGCTTTCTATGGGCCGCTAGTGAGATATATTTAAAATATGTTTACCCGAATTGCACACTCAGACACTTAATGGCCCAGAGTAAAATCTTGTACGCTTCGAGTTGTCCTAAGGACTGGACACTGCGCTATTTAGAACTTACCTTAACTTGTACTTTTAAAACAGTTGAAAGCAGAACCAACGGAATGCTGTAATACCAGCCGACAGAACAAGTGATATGTGGCGGTCACACATTGCTAAGCAGCCCTACCAATGACAACATCGTATTCTTTATTCCGTTGGCCCTCTTCGACTTCGGTGCCTCGGTGCCGGGCCGTCCTGCTATTGAAGACGTACGCCCGTCATCCGCTTCTGTTACGTGATATTTGACAGCCGCTGTGGTACATTTGTGGTTCAATTGATAAATTCGTTCGTTCGTTCGTTCGGTCGTTCGTTCGTTTCTTCATTACGTCGTCCTTTCCATATGACTGTCTGCTGCCCGACCCCCTCAATAATATATTCGTTCCGATGCCAGTGGTTCAGTTTACTTATTACAAAAGTAGTTAATGATTAATAATAGGTTTTGAGTTGCACCTTCAATGTATACTCGTATGTGCATATAATGATAATGTGAACAAAACGGAATTTCAGACTGTGTTGCTACGTGAAGCGACAATCCTTAACAGACAACGTCATTCAGCAAACCTTACCTGACGCAGCCACCGCCACCAAAACTGTTGACGCCGCAAGGAAACGCTGCAGATACGTCACTGCCGTCATGTTGTCCTGAAGACTCACCTGAAACACTCACACCAAGCGAGTGTTCTATGTCCAATTTAGTCGCTTCCTTCCCTATATATAGCCTGTGACGAAGGATTGGCTGAAATGACAGCTCCTAAACGTGACGTGTGTACTGTAGCACGTGTCTCGCTTTAAGATCGAGACCATGAGAGCATCCACGTGTACTGAAGTACGGGAATCTCTTGACGAGTAAGGATATATAATTAATCACAACTTACAAATATGAAAATACGTTGGTTTTGCTGATATTCTGGTACAAAAACCAAGTGGCGAATGTTCATCGTACGAAGTAGATGGAGTACTTCCATTTATATAGAATTGCTAGCAATGTCTTGTACATACACGTGGGACCTCCTGAAGCAATTACGGCAATGCGTGGCTTTTTGGTATATTTGATCGTTTTCTGCACCGTCTGGAGGCAGTACAACGAACAGCTGTTCGTGTTGTTGTGTAGATTCGACGAGGTGACCGGCTGTCGATATCTGCGGTGTTACGACACCTGCATTGGCTCCCAGTGAACAAGCGTGTACAGTACAATGCATGTGTTCGTGTACAACTTGAACTTAATGATGGCATGCCAGTGTATTTTGCCTCATTACTCTATTCACACACACACGCACGCACATACACACACCAGGCCCATAGCGTTGTGTTGATGTTTTAGGGGGCCGTTTTTCTGTCAGGGATTGCACATTTCCAACAAACATCCATCACATTTGAGCAAAGAGTCGAGAGGAGTAAGGTTGGAGATTTTTTGGGGTCAAAGGATTGTATATTTGTGTAGTCGAGTTGGTGGACATCTTTAAAAATTGTTTACGTCATAGTTTCAACTAAAACACAAGTAATTCTCTCCAAGTGTGTGTGTGTGTGTGTGTGTGTGTGTGTGTGTGTGTGTGTGTGTGTGTGTGTGTGTATGTGTGTGTGTGTGTGTGTGCGTGTGTGTGTATGTGTGAGTGTGTATATATTAATACATTAACACATACATTACATAGGATTTTGCTTCGTTAACTGTTACTGTCCAGCCAGTAATGCACTGTGTTTCTCGTATGTGCCAAATCACATGTGTTTATCTGTAGGCCGATTTGGAAAACATCTATAAACCAAGTGAGACGCTAAATGCCGGAAATTGACAACTAGATATATACCATTCCATTATTGAACTCCCCCGCCAGTTGGCCGAATTGCTGACCTGGCATCAGTTATCCGGAATCGAGTAATCTAGTTACAATTACCAAGATGTAAGTTATTATTAACCGAGAAACTGATGCGCGTCATATGTATTTGCTCGACTTGTATAATTGACACCCTTTTTCAAACTAGAATGCGTCAGCGTGTATTGTATTTCTAACCACTCCACGTGTAACTAACAACACACGCCTGGTCTTTCTACACCTATAGTCCAGTCAACCTACGTACAAATGGGACACCATCAAGCAATAGTAGCAATAGTAATTAGGATGATGTTTTAGTTTGCACTATATATATATATACATAATTATATATATATACATATATATGTAATGTATATATATATATGTATATTATATATATATATATATACATATATACGTACATACGTACATACATACATAGTTACCAACTGTCAACTACCAAGGCATCCTATCAGGTGACGGACATTTTTGCTAGTAGTTGTAATTATTGTATCTTTTAAAGTTGTTCTTCATATCTTTATCATCAGGTCAAATGTCCACCGATCTCCACGTCATGAACATTGCTGTTTCGATAATAATACAGAGTGGTCATATATTCACGTTGAAATGTATGGGGAAAAACCTTATTTAAGCTGTAAAATATATACCTTATGCACAAGTTATATTAATGAAGTATACCACTGACATTGATTGGTTTATTTAGTGGTACATAATAAGTGTAATTGCAATGAGCTGAACGACCAAACAAAACTGTCTCCTAAACAGTATTTGAAGGGATTCAGGGCAAAACACAATATACCCATTTTCTTTGTATTGAGAACAAGTTACCTTTGTGTTTCATCCTCAAAATTTTAATAAAATCTTGTAAATGAAGATGTTTATATTAAGAGAATGGTAGCAAAGTCTGAAATATTTGTTGAAGATATTTTACGCAAAATGTGATATTAAATTATTTACAAAATGCAGTATATTCATAGAGCGCCCGCCGTCCCTACGCCTAGCGGTATGCGCAGCGAGTATTGTTGCGTGTTCCTATTATCTTGTGTCATAAATTATGTTGTATATTCATGATTGCATCTGGGAATAAACAGGTTATTTATTCCGCGTGTGTAGTGTTGATGGATTTCAAAATTACTTAAGTAAGGGATGTGACAGAAATATTCCGGTAGGTCGTCAATAACTAATTTATAATAAAATTTAACCTGCTGCATTTTTTTAATATCATCCAGTTTTAGGAATCGGAGTTTCTTAAAAATCGAATCTGTAGGTGCGTCATATTTACTCACATCAATTATTCTAATCGCGTTTTTGTAAATTAACAACCCCGTGTGCTTGTTGACCCCATAATAGAATACTATAATTGATATGAGGAAGAATGAGGGATGTGTACATAATAGATAATATGGTTTGTGGTAAAAAGTGTTTCAGTTTATTCAAAATTCCAATTGTTTTATGTATTTTGTTAGCTATTTTATTTGTATGATTCTGCCAGTTTAAATGATTATTTAATGTAATACCTAAGAAATTAAAATCATTTACACAATCAATGTTTTCCTCTATCTATTTCCAACATTCCAACATAGGGATTTCAATTTTATTTTGAGGCATATGAAATATCAAACATTTTGTTTTCTTTACATTTAATGAAAGTTTGTTTAGGCAGTTACTAATCTTATTAAGTTCTATATTTACATTAGTCAAATTTACAAATAGTTTATTCAGACAAATCAAACATGATGAATGCACAATTAAATACACAAATTAAGTATACAAAGCAAATCTATGAAAAGGTTGAAAGGAGAAACATTTAAGTAAAAAAGTCATGTTACTCTTTTGTCGATATGCTATAGCAACTTATCACATTATTTTAGTTACATAAGTGATATATATATATATATATATATATATATATATATATTATGACAACCACGTATATATACGTGGCTGTCATAAACGATATACATGTGGCTATCTACTTTGGTAGATTATCATTACTTTGGATTCGGATATCTGGACCGTCAAAACTATTTAATGTACTAGGTAGAGTCGTATCATCAGCGTAAGTTATAAATTAAAATAAGTCACTAGAAAGAGCTATATCATTTAAGTAAATTATAAATAAGAGGGGTCCTGAAATTGATCCCTGAAATTATTGTATATCCAATAATTCTGCTGAAACCTGGAGCTTCACTGTTAAATCCGTAGTGTTTTAGTTAATGTAACAATAATATTATATTGTGATCGATTGTGTGAAAAGCATTTGATAAGTCAAGATATATATTCGTAGGCATGTTGAATGAATCAATGTCTTGTATAATTATATATATTATTTCTAGGGTTGCCATTTCAGTGGAATATTTTTTTCTAAACCCATATTGACTGTTGTAATACAGTTTTTTGGGACTGAAAGTATTCGTGCATTTGATAAAACATAGTTATTTCAGATATTTTTAATAGCTGGAAACGGCACGCACGCACGCACACACGCACGCACGCACGCACACACACTCGCACAAACACACGCACACAAACAAACAACAAACTAACGTGGTTGTTTCTTAATGCCTACTATGCACACAACTAGAAAAGAGGAAACTTCTTGGATGTTAATCAATGTAACTGAACGTATAATACCTTAATGAGATGCAAGTATTAGTAAAGATATGTTTCTCCACGTTTGTTTCCATGGTTTAATACGTGTATGCATGCTGTTAATTTACGGAGAAAATGTTAAATAAGTATTACAAGTATGACATTTCTACTATCTCACAAGATTTTCATCTTGATATGTTTTATTATGTAAGGTATATTTGCTCTTCTTTGTTTGTATTTTTGATTTGTTAGGAAGTTATTGAATAATTGGTTACTTGCTTGCTTGCTTGCTTGACCGATTGGCTGAATGATAACGATTAGAGTGGTTAAAATGATACGCACGTTGCGTTTGACAACTGCCCTAACTAAATACACTTTACGAGGACATTAATGGGCACTGAATTTGTTCTTCTAAATACACTTTACGAGGACATTAATGGGCACTGAATTTGTTCTTCGTTGCCCGCAAATTGTAAATGTTAGTGCTAAGGATATTTGATCAGGCGAAAAAGTAATGATTTCGATCACGCATCCGTGTTTATAGCGGAAACAAGCAAGGACATAAGTCATGGGTTGTAACGACCTGACTCCAATAGGAACGAATAACTCGGTCAAGAAAACAAAGACAACAACGAAGTCGTTGTCAGGAATTAACGCTTCAATAACGTTATGAGAACGTTACTAGAACTTATTATTATTAAATTAAAACGTTCTGACAGAATGTTCGCAGAACGTTCGAGGAACGTAACACTCTCTTCTTCTTCTTCCTCTTCATCTTTGTCCCACTTTTATGTGGGGTCGATGTATGATGACATTCGCCTCCATGTCGCTCGGTCGTACACTTCATCCCCCGACAGTCTCTTCTCCCTGAGATCTGCCCTCACACTGTCTAACCACCTCCTCTTCGGCCTTCCTCTCCTCCTCTTCCCTTGCACTTTCATTCCCATCGCTCTCCTTCCTACATAATCCTCCTCTCTTCTCATCACGTGTCCATACCATCTCAACCTACTTTCTTGGACTTTCTTCGATATTCGCCTCTGTAATTGCCACATTCCTGGATGTCTCCCTTCTCCTTGAAAATAGGCACGATGACACTGTCTCTCCATTCCTCTGGCATTTTCTCTTGTACGTAGACCTCCACTGGAATTCCGTCTGGTCCCATCGCCTTCCCAGTTTTCATTCTTTTCAGTGTCACCTCTACTTCCTCCCTGATAATTCCTGGTGTTAAGCCTTCATTTGGTACTCCATCGTCAAAGACTGCCCTCGTGTTCTCTACGTTTAGCAGATTATCGAAATATCCTTTCCACCGATCCTTGATCTTATCCTGTTCCCATAGAACCACTCCTTGTCCATCCTTTATCTGTCTTATCTGTGTGAAATCTTTGGTCGATTTGTCGCGATCCTTTGCTATTCTATATATCTTACGTAACACTAATAATGCTATTAAAACGTTCTGACAGAATGTTCGCCGAACGTTCGAGGAACGTAACACTAATAATGCTATTAAAACGTTCTGACAGAATGTTCGCAGAACGTTCGAGGAACGTAACACTAATAATGCTATTAAAACGTTCTGACAGAATGTTCGCAGAACGTTCGAGGAACGTAACACTAATAATGCTATTAAAACGTTCTGACAGAATGTTCGCAGAACGTTCGAGGAACGTAACACTTATAATGCTATTAAAACGTTCTGACAGAATGTTCGCAGAACGTTCGAGGAACGTAACACTAATAATGCTATTAAAACGTTCTGACAGAATGTTCGCCGAACGTTCGTGGAACGTAACACTAATAATGCTATTAAAACGTTTTGACAGAATGTTCGAGGAACGTAACACTAATAATGCTATTAAAACGTTCTGACAGAATGTTCGCAGAATGTTCGTGGAACGTAACACAAACAATGTTATTAAAACGTTCTGACAGAATCTTTGCATAACGTTCGAGGAACGTAACACTAATAATGCTATTAAAACGTTCTGACAGAAGGTTCGCAGAACGTTCGTGGAACGTAACACTAATAATGCTATTAAAACGTTCTGACAGAATCTTCGCAGAACGTTCGAGGAACGTAACACTAATAATGCTATTAAAACGTTCTGACAGAATCTTCGCCGAACGTTCGTGGAACGTAACACTAATAATGCTATTAAAACGTTCTGACAGAATCTTCGCCGAACGTTCGTGGAATGTAACACTAATAATGATATTAAAACGTTCTGACAGAATGTTCTCAGAACGTTCGAGGAACGTAATACTAATAATGCTATTAAACCGTTCTGACAATAAATTATAAAACATAGCAAAATCTAAATACATGACATTTGAAAAGGCAAAGAAAAATATACAGACACTCAATCTGAAGATAGACAATGTAAATATTGAACAAAGGAATTTAATATTTTGGGTTTAATTATAGATACAAATCTAAACTGGAAAAACATACTGAAAAATATCAAATGCTTGTTCTTGTTTTAAACAAATTGAAACATGTGTTACCTCTTCATATTAAAATAATATTATATGTCACAAAATCGAGTGCAAGTATTAATAAATTGGCGGTACCCGATTTGACATAGCAAGTTATAGGTTCAGGTGCACTAGGATTCGGAGTGAACGAGATACATACCGTGACATCAGATATGTATGTACGAGATTATATTCCATTTGGCAGTATATCCAGACATCTCCAAATATGTACATTGGATATTGTCTGCTGGGATTGCTTAGCATCAAAACTAGATCTTGAAAGTGGTTGAAGACAACACCAACTTCTTTACGACTTCTCTGTAGTCGGCATTTGCAGGCTAATCGATAGCTGGAAAAGTTGAAGAAAGAATTTTGCGACAATCTGAATGGTATCGGCACAATGGCTACGCTGACGTTGTCTTTCACTGTAGTCCAGAAAGCGTGGTAGTGGTCTTTCCCAAGTCATGCGTCAAGCAACTGTCAGGAGGACGTCGGCCCAAACACCACGTAATTCTACGGAGAAATCCCCTGCATATATATTTTGAATGATCCGATTCTTATCATTCTTATCATCCTTATCATTCTCATAATAAAACTAACAAAACTCAACCATTCGGTTCTCTGTTTTAGCAAGTTTTAATTTTGTTGATAATTTGACATTATCCTTCTCTCGAGAGGTTTTCACTTGTTCCCATCACTAAAAGACAAAATTTTGTAATTACTAAATAGGAAATATTATGCAAAAATAAAGTATATATCACCAAACTCCAATATATTTGGAGTTACTCTTATTATGTAGTACTCATGCTAAGACTACTGTGAAAACCATTTCAATAAATTTTTCTTGCAAGCATTTTCTAGTCGTATTTGTTATAGTACATGACTTATACTATAGTACATGACTTATCATGATCAAATAATAATATTCCAAACAAGCAAACAAACAAACACTCACACACACACATATGTCATTATATTTATATATGTGTATATATATAATTATATATATACATATATATATATATAATATATATAGATATACATGTGTATATATATGTATACATATATATATATATATCATTATTACATTATAATCAGATGTATACATGATCCATCCGAATTATTTAAAAACATGTCTTTCACAAGATCCGAATGTCGTAATAACGGGCGGTGTCATAGTAAACATAGCAGTGCTTGTGAAATCCAGCTAGGCCAATGGGTATAGATAACAATCTTGTTGCGGGAAATGTTATGTTAGTGACCTATTGTAACATAATATAACTGGTACTGAAGACAAATATAAAATGAGTAATATATAGTTTAGGAGATGTGATGTGATAAAGATTCCTAAAATGGGCCGCAACATTTCTGTGATTTCAAACAAGTCTGATGATTTTGATATTAATTTGTGCTGTGATGGTTGTTTCCAAGTTTGCTTGCTAGTAACGTATAGCACACTTATGTCCGCTATTAATCTACGGTGGAAAGCTTTTAATAAATATAGTACTTCAACTATCCCTCCATTTTTATATAAACAATGTTATTGTATATTATGTATATATTTCACTTTGTTTGAACTTCTTACTTATTAGGAAAACAATTGATACATTGTGTGCTTGCCTGATCGAATGCAAGAATGATGGCGATTAGAGTACTTGACATAGATATGTCTGTTGTATTCAATACATGCCAACGTACAACGTACGCTGCCCATAAATTGTGAATTAGTGTTATTGTCCAGGAGTCTTGAGTGGGCGAACGTACTTTGTCCGACCACGCATCCCTGTTTATGGCAGAAACAAGCAAGAACATAATTCGTGAGGAGTAACGACTTGACTTTAATGCGAATTTGTAAGTCGGTCAACAAAACAAAGACGTCAACAAGTTTTAAGGGTGACCTCGTCAATTATAAACGGATCGTGTAGTCGCTCGTACACACACTAATCTTTATTTTGATAGGTCACATACGGAAACTTGTTATCATTAAACAAACGTAAATATGTCTCAAGAAAGTGCTTGGATTTCGAAGAGCAATGTCTTTACACTTCATTGTTTAATACATCTTTTTATTCGCACAACGATTGTTCAATGGGTGTGATATAACGAAGGGATATTTTTGTGGCGTTCCACAAGTGAATGAAACTAAAACAGGCGTCTTCCAACAAGTACCAGTTATATGTACCAAATGTCACGGTTTGCAATGGACACAACACTCAAAGAACGCAACATTTGCAATGACAGTATTTTAGTAATTTAGCTTTATCCCCTGGTTTTGGCTAAAGCGTCGGACTCTCAATCGAGAGAACCCGGATTCGAATATTGGCTGCCGCGTCGAACATTGGGCAAGTGCGTTCACACTACGTTGCTCCAGTTCAGTCAGTTGTAAGAATGAGCACCTGGCTCTAGACAGTGGTAAATATGTGTGTACGAATAGTCTTCGCGCTTTAAATACAGCGTAGTTCAATGCTTCACAGAGAAGTTGAGATGGTCTTCCATAGACCACGTGTGCCATGTAGTAAAGAATAAAGCTTTGAGCAGTCATAAGGACTCTACATAAGAATCTACCTATATTTTTTACTTTTTAAAAACACATTACGCGTGATGAGTTCTTGTTTGATGGTTTAACTGTATCTTATTTGCATCTCCGCCTGCATATGTTTGCGTGGGCTACATACGCAAAACCCTAGAACCCCCGAGGCCGTAGCCAGGCGTTCTAGGGCTTCGCTCGAACCCTACTTTTGAGAACCCACGTTATTGGAAATGACTCTGTATTTTAAGGATTACAGATCCAAACATAGGTAAGCTGTAAAAAATGAGGCAGGATGCCCGAACACAAGGGGCGATGCAGTTAGGGGTATCAACGGAGGGTGCTATTGGATGGGGGGTGTAGTTGGATGTTTTGGTGAACCTCAAGGGGTGCTGCTGGAGGACATAGTGGGTGGGGTACAGTTGACGGTTTCGATGAGGGTCATTGCAAGTGCCAATGTCCTTTGTAAACCTTCGACACGTGTGGGTGTGGGTGTGGATGTGGGTGTGGGTGTGGGTGTGGGTGTGGGTGTGGGTGTGGGTGTGGGTGTGGGTGTGGGTGTGGGTGTGGGTGTGGGTGTGGGTGACACCAATCCCCACATGAAAGAAAACCTGGCTACGGTCGTGGTGTATATGCGTTGCTTGTTGCCATTGTTCACTCATATCTTATTCTTCTAGTCTATCCTCTAAACACTTTCCATCTGTTTTGTTTTTTCCTGGGAGAAATGTATTATTTTTTCCGCCTGTATTATGTATTAGCATCAAAAGTGCATTTACTAATAATATATTCAGTTGTACGATAAACTCAAAATCTGCATTCTGCACTTGTTCTTCTGTTTTATGTTTCACTCCTTCTTTCTCCTTCGCACATATCAGGGTTATTATTGAATGACTACTATGATGAACGTGCAGCAATCTCATCCACAGTTCAGATAACCCAAAAAAATCTGAAGTGCTTCTTTATCAATGCCTACTGCGCACACAGCAACTATGAATATGTTAATAAATGTAACTGGACATAACTTAATGAGGTTCATTATTTTAACAATATGTTTCCACGTGTGCTAATGATGTTTAATATACGTACATACGCAACGAATTCGCGGGGAAAGTGTTTAATAAGTAATAGTGTACGTCAACTGTCTTCCCAGTTTTATTTAAAATGAAAATGTGTGTTTATTGTCTAATTACTTTACTTTGTTTGTACACCTTACCTGTTAGAAAATTAACTGATTAAATGTTTGTTTGTTTGCTTGCTTGCTTAATCGATTGAGTGAATGATAACGATTAGACTGATTCAAATAAATGTTCGTTTTATTCGATAAATGCCCTAAATTTGTTTTATTACAGTAAGTAACACTGAGAGTAGGCGTCGCTGTCTGCAAATGGTAAATGCTTGCTATCACTAACGATATTTGAGCAGGCGAAATAATTTGTCCAAACAACCGTGTTTATGACGAAATCGGGCAAGAATATAATTCATGGTTAACGGCGAATTGACACGAGTACAAACTTAATACCCGGTCAACTAAGACGACAATACGTTTCTGGGTTTATGTACACCTCACCTCGCCAATAATGATCGACAACGACCGTTCGTGTACAAACCACATCTTTGATAATGTAAATACGACACCATGTAGTTATTAAACATCAGGAAATATGTCTCCAGAAATCGATTGGTTTTCCAAGTAGCAACGTTTGTGTGTTTATTTGCTTCATTAAGATATATTTTTGTTGTTCGCTGTACGACTGTTCAACTGGTGTAACATGACTCCGGTTTAATTTTATCTTTGGCATTCCACAACATTTTGAAACTGGAACACGCGCCTTCTATCGAGGTTGCAAAAAGTATCAGTTATACGCACCAAACGCCATGATAACACGTTGGACGCAATATACAAAGATGCGTCCTGTGAAGCACAGTAAGGTTTCTCCGTCTTATGTCTCTTCCTTCTCCTTTTCAGTCTCATCCTTTCCCTTCTCTGCCTGCTCTATCATCTCCTTCTCCTCCACCGACTTCTTCTCATTCTCTTTCTCTCCGTCTCCTCATCCTCGTCTCATCACGATAATAATGATGACGATGGTCGTCTCCTGCTTCTCGTCGTCATCACGATAGTAATGATGATGATGACGATGATGAGAATGAGAAGAAGTACAAATAGGAGGAGGAGAAGTAGGTGGGAGAGGGGGAGAAAGAGGAGAAAGGATCAGAAGAAAATACAGCAACTGAATCAGAAGACAAATTATGATGCATCAATGAACGTATCAGTTGCTGGTTTGTGTCTTTCGTCCGTACCATTGCCGTGACATTAATACATATAATTGAAACGTGTTGGAACCTCGATAGAAGTCGCAAGTTCCAGTTTCAAACTGTGGAACGCCACAAAAATAAACACAACGTTACACCTGTTGAACAGTGATTGAGCGAACAAACAAGACATTCTAAATAAACATTTATATAAACTTTGCATTTTGGAAAGCCAAGCCATTTCTGGAGATATATGTCCGTTGTTTAATTATGAAAGGATCCCGTATGTAAATTAACAAATCAGTGATGTCTACACGAATGACGCGTGGCCGTGAACATAGACCCAGAAACCTTGTTGTCGTCTTTGTTTGGCTTACCGACTTTCTCGTTAGTATTGGGGTCAGGTCGATACTCCAATGAATTATGTTCTTGGTCATTTACACCATAAACACGACTGCGTGGTCAGACGCACTACTCAAATAACATTAACTTACAATTTGTGGGCAGCGAAGGACAATTTCAGTGTTTATTAATGTCCTCTTAAAATTTATTTAGGACATTTATCGAATACAACACAAATAAAATTAGATAGTTAGTTGAAATACAAATAAATTCACAGTTATTCTCATTTGACATCGGCATTTTATTCTACTTTAGTTACACAGTGTGCGTCGTGTGCGGTAGTGAGTGAATATTTTGTTTGCACCAACAACACGAGAATACACATTCCAATATAACATATTCCATTTGCAACTAGTTGGGAGTACCGTTTTTGATATACACGCACACATATATGTATTATTAAGATACAATTGTAAAACATGATTTAAATAAAATATAATTTATTTGCTATTGACATTACCTCTGGTTGTTTTTCGTTACTGTGCATATTTCTGTAGTGCGCGTGTTGACTTTCTGGCCAAACCATTTCCCCACGCTGTAAGGTTGCATGCGCCTATTTTCACAAACAAATATAATGTAGGATAATACTGTTACTATTTAACTACTTAAATACTTGTATTTTGCAATTGCGACACTTGCTGACATCACGTCAGTTTGAATAAGTTTCCTTATCTCTATTGATGGAGGTACTGGTTTATTGGCCAATACATCGTATTTCCCAATTAAAACGAAAGTGCCTTTATCCAGCCTTATTTATGAAGACAATACATATTAAGATACATGAGTAATGCCTTACTCCAATTAAATTAATGTTTGATATTTTTACAGTTATTAATATTATCCCTGCATGCTCAGATGTCGGAATTAAAGGCTGATTCTGACTCCGATTCCGGAATTGGAATCGAAATGGCAATCAGTAAATCTGAAAATAGTATAATCTGTCGGAACAAGAATATCATTTGGACGGAATCGGAAATGGAATCAGAATCGGTTGATGTGAAAGTAAAGGAATCTAAATCCAAATTTATTTTAGTGTAATCGGAATTAAAATCGGAAGTGCTTACTTGAATCAACATTTCTGTAAATTCCACAGCCACTGTTTTTGTTATTTAGGTGGTGCAAATATACAGTGAAAATACACATAAATAAAGTCACATTTGAAGAAAATACACCAACATATAAAATATATAATTATTATGTACATTTAACATTTGAATTTCTGGCCTTTTAACTAATCACCAGTACACTGGGTCTTCGGGTTTAATTTAGGAAAAGTCAGGTTGTCAATACACTGTGACATGTGTACGGAATTGATACGCTAATTCTATGACATCATCAGTAAAGTAGATTGGAAGATACGGCTTTATTACACATTACGATTAGATTCAACAAGCCAACATCAATTTGACTTCACAAAAAGGTACATTTACGTATAACCTGTGATGAACACAACTTTCCGGAATTATAGTTGTGGCAAACCTTTGAGTTCCAATTACTCAGTAATGACATGATTCATAATCCCTGAAATGGTGTATGTTGTTACTGTCCTCCAGAGATAGAATATCCATTTATCAGTTCTTTGCTTTTATTCATAACAATATCAAATAGCTATGTGTCTGGAGCCAGGAGAATTATGTAAACTCACATTTACCGTTTTGAAAATATGTACATGGTAACTCCTCCGTATTTCATGATTGATCAGTGGGTACAAATATATTATTAGAATTCTGAATGTTACATGCTGTAGTTATAATTTATTAAAACAAATTAAATGAAATAAGTTTCTTGATTTTTTTAATATGCATACCTGAGTTAAAATTGCCGTATTTCTTTTAATTTTTGGGGCAAACTGATACAAAATACTGTACACATCTCAAATCATAATGTGGACTTCCGGGTTTACACAAATGTCATGTTATTTTGATATGTACATTGGAAATATGTATGGTGTAGAAGAGGTGAGGACGAAAACGTGTTATTTTTAATACAAAACAGTTTCCTTTCCTAACATTACAAAAGTAATTGATTTGATTTGTGCAAGAGAATCCATCCCCGAAGTAGAGTGGCATACATATCAGTAGTCACTGAAAGGTCAGAGGCTGCTAAAAGGTCGGAAAATTTCACATGTCATTCATTTAAACAATGTATCGTTTTTCTCCAATAGGTCCATACCATTTGCGCTAAAACTATTGAATATTAATAAAACTGTGTGTATGAATAATATAATATGAATACCATTGTGAAATCAGGGAAATGTCATTTAGAGCACATTTTCTTATTGTGACGCTAATGGAATATTGTTTATCTATACCAAATTCCATTGTCAATGATACACGGTATTAGCACTCACACGGCATTCATGAGCACATTACCAAGTGCTATATCACAATCTCAATGTCAGTTTTGATTCTTTAAACGTTGGGCAAGCTAACTTTCATTTATAGTAGTACATTTCTTTATAATGAACTTTAATCGTTTCAGTAATGTGTCATTCGACATCAAATCACTGGATGTTCCACACATTACGCCATGGTAAATCATCAATAATGCACGATTTCTTTCACCCACGAACCATTCATGAGCACATGCGTTGTAGGTCATTTTTACATCAAATCAACGAATGGTCCACATTCTATGTCAGAGGTTCTTAACCCTGAGTCGCGACCGAAAAATTTAGGTATCCTAGCCATTTTGAGTGGGCCGCCATAACCCTCCGATATATTTCCTTCCCTGTCCCATTTTCAGTTTTGCATAAATTTCCAAATCAGCCTCGCAAGTGGTGTTTCGGTTTTTTAAAGAAATTATAACTGCAGTACTTACCATCCAGAATTCAAACAATAATGTGTACCCAATGATGTATCATGAAATATTGAGGAAATACCTTATACATATTTGCAGATCAGCAATTGTGATTTTACATACTTTTCAAGGCTCCAGCTGCTCAGCTATCTGATGTAATTATGAATAAAGGCAATACAAACATAAGTGGATAGTCTATTTCTGGAGGAGAGTAATCACAGAGTAATTTCAGGGATTACGCATCAGATCACTACCGACTAATTGGATCTCAAAGTTTTGCAAAAATTATAATGCTGGTAATTCTGTTGTGCAAATCCGGATATACTAGAAGGTCGCAAAGAATATTAATCTCAGAAACTACTGGTAATATGACGCTTAAGGGGTCACTATTATTCCTAATATATATTAATTACATTGTTAACATATCAAATATCCTCTTCCCTATTATATTGTTTTAGTCAGTGGCAAAAATCTTAGTGAGCTGGAAACTAGCATGAATCAAGAATTCACATAACACTGGGCGCCACATTCAAACCAAACCCCAACCTCGTGAGGCAGTACCTTTGCCCACGAAAGATCACAGTTTGGAAGGTCCACAGAGATTCATGGACTCGTATCTGCAGGTACGCTCTGGGAAGGTCAACAATTGCCACGTTAGTTCCTAGTCGCCGCCACTCTCGTAGCTTGTCAGCACAAACATCCGCGCTCGCTGTGAACGCGTCCACGTACGAGTTCAACTCACGGAAATCCATCACCGGCCGTACCTTGTCTTTATTCTGCTGAACAATCGACATCAGCGGTATCAACCCTTTTGCAGGCCCAAACTTCTCATCATCATAGGGCTTGAACCACCCGTTCGTAATCCACTCTTCAATTTCCGCCTCGTAGCTCAACATGGCACTAGTCGGGATGGAATACTCGGCAACTCTGTTTCGCAGAGCGTGAGGCTCGGCGTCATCCGACCATTTCCATGCAACAGTCCAAGCTTTCTCCCTAGCGTCGAACGAAACACAGAAGTCCGGCTCGTCAATCTTGATCGCTGCCGCGCAGACCGGTTTCTCGTCTGTCTTAGGCGACCCAAAACATGTCGCAAGCGAAGGGAAGATCGTCACGCCACCTAGAGCTGAGATGCCGTTGATTCCCAGGATGAACTCAAAACCCAGTGGTTTGAAGTCAACAACATAAACATCAATCACCACTGAGTCGCCGTTACTAACACGAAGCTGAACGCGGCCAACACCTTCACAGCGTTGCCTTTGACCGCTCACAGTCAACACGTCGGCACTTTTTCTCGTCCACGATGCGCAGCACGGCGCGTGAACGATGCAGTGTGAGCACCCAGAGTCAATGAGAGCAACACACATGACACCGTCAACGGATATCTCCGTCACCGGCAAAGCCGCGGCGCTTACTGGACGTCGGGGTTGGAGGCTAGCGCAAACGGCCTCCCCCGTTCTCGTTTCCCGGACACGACGACGCAAAGTGACCCAGACCATCGCATTCGTAACACCTCATACCGCCTCGTCCGCCACCTCGTGTACGCCCACCATATGCATTGCCGCGACCCTTCCGGCGGAGCAGACAATCTCTGGCCAGATGATTCGGCAGGTTGCACTCGAAACACAGTAACCCTAACGTCACAGCCGTTCGCTTCACTGGCGCACCAGCACCAATTCTCACCGCACTAACAGCGGCCGCAACATCAACCACATCCGTCAGGACGGCTCTCGCTCTTGTCAAAATTTGATCAATTGGCAGCTCATCCATACGCGAACCAGCTCTAAGCAGTTGTTTCACATTATCAGGCAGTCCTGCTACAAAAGCGCACGCAAGCGCTTTGTCACTTAGTCCGCCGAACGGCACAGCGAGCCTACGCAGCTCCGCCAGAAACACATCTACCGTCTCCCCGGGCTGCAGCCTCCTTGCTACAAATTGTTCATAAGCTATGAACGAATCAACAGCAAAGGCGGTTCGCAGCGCTTTCTTAATCTTCTCACTGTCCTTCTAGTCCGCGTCAGGGAGTTGCTGATAGACGGCGAAGGCGCCGCCAGTCAGACGAAGCGGTATAACACTTTCCAAGTGGACTATGCCGCGCAAATTGCAAACAAGTTCCGCTTTCTCCAGGTGGCATCTCCGCTGAATTCCGGGATTAGACGCAGTTCCATCGCGCTCTCCACCATTGCTCAGTATACCCGGAATAGCTTGTAGCGTCAAAGTAACATAAAACAACTCACTGGTGAAGAGAGAGAACGTTTTAATTGCAGCACTCACACACACGTCACTTTTCGTCTGACCGCCCCCAACCAGCCCGTGTTCCACATACCGGTCTACCTCGCATAATGTCATTGCATAACAACGCGGCATTGTGCCAACGACGCCGCCGACGACGACCGCCGAGCAATAAAGGACACGCCCAAAATACACTGCACTTCTAAGTCACACTGTACTTCTATACAACACTGCACTGCTCTCTGTGCATGTGACGGACGGTGCGTCGTGGACTGACCGACTGTACACAATGCACTTCTCTCTGTGCATGTGACGGACTGTGCGTCGTGGACTAACCGACTGTACACAATGCACTGCTCTCTGTGCGTGTGACGGACTGTGCGTCGTGGACTAACCGACTGTACACAATGCACTGCTCTCTTTCCATGTGACGGACTGTATGTAGTGGACTGACCGACTGTACACAATGCACTGCTCTCTGTGCATGTGCCGGAGTGTGCGTCGTGGACTGACCGACTGTACACAATGAACTGCTCTCTGTGCATGTGACGTACTGTGCGTCGTGGACTGACCGACTGTACACTATGCACTGCTCTCTGTGGATGTGACGGACTGTATGTAGTGGACTGACCGACTGTACACAATGCACTGCTCTCTGTGCATGTGACGTACTGTGCGTCGTGGACTGACCGACTGTACACAATGCACTGCTCTCTGTGGATGTGACGGACTGTATGTAGTGGACTGACCGACTGTACACAATGCACTGCTCTCTTTGCATGTGACGGACTGTGCGTCATGGACTGACCGCCTGTACACAATGCACTATTCTCTGTGGATGTGACGGACTGTATGTAGTGGACTGATCGACTGTACACAATGCACTGCTCTCTGTGCATGTGCCGGAGTGTGCGTCGTGGACTGACCGACTGTACACAATGCACTGCTCTCTGTGGATATGACGGACTGTGCGTCGTGGACTGACCGACTGTACACAATGCACTGCTCTCCGTGGATGTGACGTACTGTGCGTCGTGGACTGACCGACTGTACACAATGCACTGCTCTCTGTGCATGTGCCGGAGTGTGCGTCGTGGAATGACCGACTGTACACAATGCAATGCTCTCTGTGGATGTGACGGACTGTGCGTCATGGACTGACCGACTGTACACAATGCACTGCTCTCTGTGGATGTGACGTACTGTGCGTCGTGGACTGACCGACTGTACACAATGCACTGCTCTCTGTGGATGTGACGGACTGTATGTAGTGGACTGACCGACTATACACAATGCACTGCTCTCTGTGCATGTGACGTACTGTGCGTCGTGGAATGACCGACTGTACACAATGCACTGCTCTCTGTGCATGTGACGTACTGTGCGTCGTGGACTGACCGACTGTACACAATGCACTGCTCTCTGTGGATGTGACGGACTGTATGTAGTGGACTGACCGACTGTACACAATGCACTGCTCTCTGTGCATGTGACGTACTGTGCGTTGTGGACTGACCTACTGTACACAATGCGCTTCTCTCTGTGGATGTGACGGACTGTATGTAGTGGACTGACCGACTGTACACAATGCACTGCTCTCTGTGCATGTGACGGAGTGTGCGTCGTGGACTGACCGACTGTACACAATGCACTGCTCTCTGTGTATGTGACGGACTGTGCGTCGTGGACTGACCGACTGTACACAATGCACTGCTCTCTGTGCATGTGACGGACTGTGCGTCGTGGACTGACCGACTGTACACAATGCACTGCTCTCTGTGGATGTGACGGACAGTGCGTCGTGGACTGACCGACTGTACACAATGCACTGCTCTCTGTGAATGTGACGGACTGTGCGTCGTGGACTGACCGACTGTACACAATGCACTGCTCTATGTGCATGTGACGGACTGTGCGTCATGGACTGACCGACTGTACACAATGCACTGCTCTCTGTGCATGTGCCGGAGTGTGCGTCGTGGACTGACCGACTGTACACAATGCACTGCTCTCTGTGCATGTGACGTACTGTGCGTCGTGGACTGACCGACTGTACACAATGCACTGCTCTCTGTGCAAGTGCCGGAGTGTGCGTCGTGGACTGACCGACTGTACACAATGCACTGCTCTCTGTGCATGTGACGTACTGTGCGTCGTTGACTGACCGACTGTACACAATGCACTGCTCTCTGTGGATGTGACGGACTATATGTAGTGGACTGACCGACTGTACACAATGCACTTCTCTCTGTGGATGTGACGGACTGTGCGTCGTGGACTGACCGACTGTACACAATGCACTGCTCTCTGTGCATGTGACGTACTGTGCGTCGTGGACTGACCGGCTGTACACAATGCACTGCTCTCTGTGCATGTGACGGACTGTGCGTCGTGGACTAACCGACTGTACACAATGCACTGCTCTCTGTGCGTGTGACGGACTGTGCGTCGTGGACTAACCGATTGTACACACTGCACTGCTCTCTGTGCGTGTGACGGACTGTGCGTCGTGGACTGACCGACTGTACACAATGCACTGCTCTCTGTGCATGTGCCGGAGTGTGCGTCGTGGACTGACCGACTGTACACAATGCACTGCTCTCTGTGCATGTGACGTACTGTGCGTCGTGGACTGACCGACTGTACACAATGCACTGCTCTCTGTGGATGTGACGGACTGTATGTAGTGGACTGACCGACTGTACACAATGCACTGCTCTCTTTGCATGTGACGGACTGTGCGTCATGGACTGACCGACTGTACACAATGCACTGCTCTCTGTGCATGTGCCGGAGTGTGCGTCGTGGACTGACCGACTGTACACAATGCACTGCTCTCTGTGCATGTGACGTACTGTGCGTCGTGGACTGACCGACTGTACACAATGCACTGCTCTCTGTGCAAGTGCCGGAGTGTGCGTCGTGGACTGACCGACTGTACACAATGCACTGCTCTCTGTGCATGTGACGTACTGTGCGTCGTTGACTGACCGACTGTACACAATGCACTGCTCTCTGTGGATGTGACGGACTATATGTAGTGGACTGACCGACTGTACACAATGCACTGCTCTCTGTGCATGTGACGTACTGTGCGTCGTGGACTGACCGACTGTACACAATGCACTGCTCTCTATGGATGTGACGGACTGTATGTAGTGGACTGACCGACTGTACACAATGCACTGCTCTCTTTGCATGTGACGGACTGTGCGTCATGGACTGACCGCCTGTACACAATGCACTGCTCTCTGTGGATGTGACGGACTGTATGTAGTGGACTGACCGACTGTACACAATGCACTGCTCTCTGTGCATGTGCCGGAGTGTGCGTCGTGGACTGACCGACTGTACACAATGCACTGCTCTCTGTGGATGTGACGGACTGTGCGTCGTGGACTGACCGACTGTACACAATGCACTGCTCTACGTGGATGTGACGTACTGTGCGTCGTGGACTGACCGACTGTACACAATGCACTGCTCTCTGTGCATGTGCCGGAGTGTGCGTCGTGGACTGACCGACTGTACACAATGCACTGCTCTCTGTGGATGTGACGGACTGTGCGTCGTGGACTGACCGACTGTACACAATGCACTGCTCTCTGTGGATGTGACGTACTGTGCGTCGTGGACTGACCGACTGTACACAATGCACTGCTCTCTGTGGATGTGACGGATTGTATGTAGTGGACTGACCGACTATACACAATGCACTGCTCTCTGTGCATGTGACGTACTGTGCGTCGTGGACTGACCGACTGTACACAATGCACTGCTCTCTGTGCATGTGACGGACTGTGCGTCGTGGACTGACCGACTGTACACAATGCACTGCTCTCTGTGAATGTGACGGACTGTGCGTCGTGGACTGACCGACTGTACACAATGCACTGCTCTCTGTGCATGTGACGGACTGTGCGTCGTGGACTGACCGACTGTACACAATGCACTGCTCTCTGTGCATGTGACGTACTGTGCGTCGTGGACTGACCGACTGTACACAATGCACTGCTCTCTGTGCGTGTGACGGACTGTGCGTCGTGGACTGACCGACTGTACACAATGCACTGCTCTTTGTGCATGTGACGGACTGTGCGTCGTGGAATGACCGACTGTACACAATGCACTGCTCTCTGTGCATGTGACGGACTGTGCGTCGTGGACTGACCGACTGTACACAATGCACTGCTCTCTGTGCATGTGACGTACTGTGCGTCGTGGACTGACCGACTGTACACAATGCACTGCTCTCTGTGCGTGTGACGGACTGTGCGTCGTGGACTGACCGACTGTACACAATGCACTGCTCTTTGTGCATGTGACGGACTGTGCGTCGTGGAATGACCGACTGTACACAATGCACTGCTCTCTGTGCATGTGACGGACTGTGCGTCGTGGACTGACCGACTGTACACAATGCACTGCTCTCTGTGCATGTGACGGACTGTGCGTCGTGGACTGACCGACTGTACACAATGCACTGCTCTTTGTGCATGTGACGGACTGTGCGTCGTGGACTGACCGACTGTACACAATGCACTGCTCTCTGTGCATGTGAGGAAACTGTGCGTCGTGGACTGACCGACTGTACACAATGCACTGCTCTCTGTGCATATGACGGACTGTGCGTCATGGACTGACCGACTGTACACAATGCACTGCTCTTTGTGCACGTGACGGACTGTGCGTCGTGGACTGACCGATGATGGCTATGATTACTAAATACTGTCTACAACTTCAACTCAGGATATATTGAATTAAGCATGTGAAATGTTTACAGTGCATAGTGTTCGTTACTAGAGCTACAAGTCAATACGGTGTACTTGTATAATTTGAATGTATACAACAAGTCCATTGTATGCAGGTTAGTGTTACAGTCAGAACTTTACGATAAGGCTATCATAAGGAAATGTAATTTTATTTCAAAGACAACAACTGCAAATTCCAATGTCATGATAATACTTATAACTGCAATAAAATGTACAAACTGAAGTCCTGTGACCATTCTGTTGCAACAGGAACCTTGAATGTGGATACATGAAGTTACTAGCCAGACAGTTAAGTGATTTCTTTTGTTGAATCCCTGAATGGCGTGGACTGCATGTTGAGATGCGGTAAATAAAATGCCATAAATTCCACATTTCTCAAGGTATTAAAACCATTTTCACATGTGTATGACTGCAATGTTATCACATATTTTCCATATCTAGGGATGTAAGCCAACATTCTGGTGCAATAAGAACCTCGAATGAGGATACATGTGGTTATTTACCAGAATTTTAAGTTAGTTTTTGTTGAAAATCTGAATGACGTGGATTGCATTTTGAGATGTGGTAGATAAAAATACCACAACATCCACAATTCTCAAAGTATGACATCTATGAAAAGCATGACATTTAAACCACATTGTGTCAAATTTTCATTCTACTGAGATGTGTAATAAATATGCCATATTAGTTTTTGTATGGACTCCCATTAGCAATTTCATAGAAAACTTCTTGTTGCACATATTGGGGGGTAGTGCAAAAAAGAGTGATTTCTCACAGAAAGCTGGAAGTGATTCAATGCTATCACCTATTTTCCTTCTCTAGGGATGTAGGCCTAGCCAAAAATCACTATGAGCATTCGTCCCCAAAAATGTACCGACAAACCCTCTGGCTTATGGCCTATTAAGCGTATAAGCTATTTTTCGTCTGATCAACGATCTTTGATGCTATGGCCAAAATTGTCAGATAGGGTCGAACACTAGGTAGCGTTGTAAGCCAGCAAGGAGTATTTGACACTATATATTAAAACAACTCCTGGACCGCATAAAGCATGTGTATGCAAATTGCAACAATTATATACATAAATGCGCAATTTGTGTATTTAATCGCCTAAATGTTTTCAAGGTGGCAGGCTTCATTTTATACTATGCGATGTTACTGCGTGTCCACTGGTTTAACCGAATGTATGGGACAGTGTTGCTGCAGGTTACATTGACTGTTTACGATACAGATATGGTCATTCCGTGTGAACGCAACCCAAATTCCTGAAATGTGTTGCCCTCATCTCTTAATGTTTTTAATAAATCAGTTTGGTGAAAGTCTTTGGTCAGATAAGCAAGAAACCGAAATTTGAGTGATCTAGGTCCAGTAGTTTTCGAGTTACGGCAGTTTGAAATAATTTGGAACTTGTATATAATTGGTATATACATATGCAAGTGCGCAAATCAGAGTTATATGGCAGGTCCGGTTGTCTTAATTGTGAATCTGTATATATGCAAAGATGGTTTGTTGTTATATTTATTAAACATTGACCAACTTCCGACCCAAAAAAGTCAATGAGGCGTAGCATGTATTGTTACAAAACGTTTTCTAGGTGTAAGCTTGTCTCTACAACACAAATAACTAATAATTCTCAATATTCTTCCATGCTTCCTTCACAACAAAAATGGAACACTTCTGGGTGCCCCAAATTTGTCAACAAATCACTTGCGATTCACGAGAGGGTTTTCAGGCATTGATTGCGAGCTAAATATACAAGCCTTAATTAACTGTTGTAAATACTTGGTATTTATGCATACCAGTGTGTATCATCAGAGCAATGTGACATGTCTGACTGTCTTACTTACGACTCTACCCACACTCAAAGGTGATATGTTATTATATTTCTATAAAATTAGCCAACTTCCGACCCTAAAAGTCAATGTGGGGTAGACGATATTGTTTTGAAACATTTATTAGGCATAAACTAGTTCTATAACACAAATAACAATTAACTCTCAATATCCTCCCATGCTTCCTGCTCAGGAAGAATGGTGACTCTTGGGTACCCAAAATGTATCAATACATCACTTGCCAGAGGGTTTTAAGTATTGATTGTGAGCTAAGCATACGTGCCATTGTTAATATTTGTATATATTTGTATCTATGCATATAATAATAATAATGTCAACTTGTAGAGCGCCATAATTCTAGACAAAAGTCCATTCAGAGGCGCTAAAATAGATTAATACATCAATAGTAAAACAAGCTAGTTAAATAAATGATAATAAAAGAAATAAATTAATAAATTGCTAAAACCGTGATGCATAATGCATAGGCAATAAGATCAGGTGGTAAAAGGATGTAGCATTAATTAAAACGTGACATAATATGTGCATCATAAGGCATAAAAGAAATAAGTTAGTTAAATGAAATAAGTTATTTAAAAACGCTATGTCATGTACGAGATCACAGACTAAACTAAGCACTGAATGCTACACGGAACAGGTGGGTTTTTAAAAGTCGTTTGAATGTGGCTAGCTCTGTGACTGTCTTTAATTCTAAAGGAAGAGTGTTCCACATCCGTGGGGCCGAAACTGAAAAGGAGCGATCGCCGTATCTGCTGTTGGATGGCGGCACACGCAGGTCGTTGTTGACGGCTGAACGTAGTGCACTGGCTGGTCGGTACGCGTCGAGCAAGTCGGTGATGTACGACGGGGCAATGCCATGTTGCGCTTGGAATGAAAGCAGTACATTCTCAGAGTAATATTACTTGTTTTACTGTCGTAATTATGAATCTGTACATATTCATCGATGGTACAATTTTATATTTCTCTTAAAAATAACCAACTTATCATACAAAATTAATATGAGATAGAAAGTATTGCTGCAAACTTTTATTAGGCAAAAACACGTCCCGTCTACAGGGACATCATTGCTTGCTTGGAATTTAATAACTTGATAATAACTTGAATTTAATAATTCGAGGATATAAGCTTCTAAAAGCAAGTTCATTGCAAATGAACAAATTGAAGCTTAAAAAAGATTTATGTCATCCAGCAACAAAATCATACATATACGCCGTATGTCTCATTGATGCATTTGCTGAAAGATTTCGAAAGCAACACCGATCTCCTCTCTGCGACATGAAGTTTGTACTGTCGTTCATGTCTTGCTATGTGTGTGGTCGGAACAGAGCACAAGACATGGGCATGTGGCACCCAACGCATGTCATCACGCTTTGGCCATTTGAATGAGACTGCTGACCCACAAAGTTGCATGAACTTAGCACGGTAGTCCTCCTGTTACAGAGAGACTTCTACTGTGCCTGGCTGGAGAGGCAGGTTTGCAGGACCTCCTTGTTGGACTGCTGGAACATCCACATTTCCCTGTCTGTCAATGAAGTGAACTTCTTCACCTGACACTCTGCTGACCGTCATATCAGTGTGAGACAATGGAACAAATGAGTGGTTATCTCGTGTTCTTGGGATGGTTCAAGCAGATTCAAATCGGTCATTTAATATTAATAGTGCTCTGTGGTTGTCAACATCAGCTGCAGTGACGAAAAAGAATGTAATATTTGGGTCAAAGCATTGCCCAGTCTGTACTGTTACATAAAAAGGACATACCTGGTAGGTCACTTACCATTTGTGTGTGCATGATAAATTTGAGAATTACTTGATATTTGTGTTATACAAGCATTTGCTTTAGGCCTCGTAAACATGTTGTAGCAATATTTTCTGTCTCAAATCCACATTTTTGAAGTTGGTTATTTTTAAAAGAAATATAACATTTTACCATAATGTACCATCTTTGAATATGTACAGATTCATAATTAAGACAGTCAAACAAGTCAGATTACTCTGAGAATGTACACTAATATGCATAGATACCAAATAAATACAAATATTAACAACAACATGTACGTAGGCCACCAGGGGCGCTGTTCAATTGACACTACATCTGGAAATCAGGGACCCAAGTTGTATGTGTATGCAAAGTGTCACAATCGTATTCCAAACCGAACAAACTTTATGCTAATCCGCCCAACAAATACACACATGCATAATACGATTTTAGTAATGTTAGTGGTGCACGTTCCACATAGTTACATTGGTTAAATATTGTAGTAGTATTCCATGATCGCGCTCGTATAAAGGAGTTGCAGTGAGTTGTGTTATACTGTATGATTAATTCATAAAACTGCATTTAATTACTGAATAATGCATTGCAGAAAGGGTTAGAAGACAATTCGGTGTAGCGTGCCAGAAGTAAGTTCCGTCTGAAAGTATGTTCCGGTTCTGTTTTGCGACTGAATTACATTAATTAATAATTAATAAATATTTTATGTTTGTTGTGGCGACCATTATTTCATTGACCTACATGTCCCTTGCGATGCTATTTATAAGGATATGCTCAAATGTATACTAACATTTACAATAGTAAATGCATCATTAAGACAAACTGTCTTTTATGATATGGATGGTTCACGCATACATTCGGCACGCATTATGTTCAAGCGGGCCGAAAGCAAGTTTATGTTTTGCACGTGTATGCGCAGAAGGTATACATCCGCTAACTTTGAGCAAGGAACTTACGTTCGGCCAGTGTATAAATGTGCCGAAAGTAGGCGCTAACCTTTGACATGTACATACGTCATAACGTGCATGGGCAATACACAAAGCAGAAACGGAACATACTTTCAGACTGGAACTTACTTCTGATACGCTACACCGGCATTAAAGGCATTCGCTGATATTTCAGCGTTGTTGAGTACGGAGCTTATTTGAAGTTTATTATCCTAAATTAATAGCGTCTACGTTTTATCCGATCATTACCGTCTATTCGTAACAGCCACACATCTTCATCACCAAATGTGATTGGAATGTTTTCTAATGTGTTCTCTTGGGTAGAAGTCCACCTTTTATGTAAGGACGCAACATGCATACTCTTCTCGGTACTAGCGCAGATGGTGCTTATTGCAAGCTTGGTGCTAATTGGCTTAAATTAACTGCAGGCGTCAAATCGGTTGTCACAATGGCTTCAATGTGGACGATACTAATACATTTTGTTTACATATTAAATTATATGACTATGATAAGCCAGATGTGATTTTACTCTAGTTAGAGGAATAGTTTCGCTACTGGTTTACGTACCTTCATTGTCGGAGATCACCAGTTTTCGCGGCTGCGCATGTGAGAACATGGAATTATGGGAAAGCTCGCGTTCAAAATGTAAATGTAAACAGAAGAATGTTAAGCAAAACTTGTCTGTTTCCATTGTGTTTGGACTGCCGATTTATGATTGTTTTTTAAGTAGTTGTGCGTTGCCTGTGCTATATTAAACTCTGTTTGACCGCAGGCGTAACAGCAACTATTATTGTTGTTACTGTTTATTTAGTGTTTATTTCTATATGGAGATTAATGCAATTGTACCCAAGATACTTAGCGTAGAGCCGAAATTAACCGATCTCCAAACGGGATTTAACATGGAGGTGCCATATTGCAAATTGACGATCAGCCGCCTCACACGGATGGAACCTATAATTTCTTTCGATCGATTGAGCCCCATTTGTCTACGAAAAACTACGGTATAAACAATCTTACAAATGTCACAGGAACTTACATTAGCGCTGATACGTAATGTAATTGTGATTCTGTAGTCAATGTGTTTCCAAAACGAAATTATCGTACGTCTACGGAGACCGTGAGACACCACGACAGAACAGGGATCCTTCCATCATTGACCCATTCATAATTGGTAGCAGCTAACACTATAGATGTAAGTCGTTTCCCTGTTCATTAATTAGTTTTATTCAGGATGCAAAAGTCTTCGAAAGTGGTCCAAATCAGTTATACTACTCGTCATGAACACAGCGTAAGTAAACCAATGATTGGAAGATTCCTTCCAGCACAGGGCGCACGCCGTCAATTTAAAAAATGGCGAAGCCCGAGAGGCGTTTACTAGCTCTGTGCATGTCCAAACAGGTAAGTGCTGCACCTACCTCGCCTCTTCGCTGCATTAGTGGCGCCACACAGTGTATTTTCAAAAACAAATATGAAAATGTGTCAGATTTAGCCACTAGATGGCGAAACTGTCTTACAGCAAGACGAGTCATTACTCACTCGAAATGTGTTCATCCACATTTTTCAAACAATTAACAATTTATGGACTATTCCATGTTCCTATAAAGTTAGTATCACCAGTTTACTTTGTAATATACTGGCCACAATATATGACAATGTTACGCCTGTATTATTCAACATCGTATAATGGCTGTTATTTCTCAATCTACTTAGTTTGTAAACACCGAAGATTCACTTTGGACGTCAGTATGAAAAGATACACCGTTTTGGTTATCTTACTACATCCGTGATAACATTAGTAACGAAGTGACGAACTATCCAATTAACACGCATTGCCCTCATTTTGTACCGTTTATATTTCTTCCGCATGGTTAATGTGTAATGTGGAGTACTGGATGTTTGGGAGGAGTACTTCAAGAAACTACTAAATCCGAAGGAAGAATATGAGATAAAGATACCTCATACAGTAAGGAGAGAACGGGAGGTGGGGACAATAACAGAAGAAGAGGTGGAGAAAGCAGCAGAGAAGATGAAAACAGGAAAGGCTGTAGGAATGGATGAACTCTCAGTGGAAATGGTGAAAGCAAACAGACTAGTTGGAATCAAGTGGCTGTCGAGGCTGTTTAATGTGTGCTTCACAGCAGGAGAGATACCAGCAGAGTGGCGAAGAGGAGTGATTGTGCCGATGTGGAAGGGAAAAGGGGACATACATGACCCAGGGAGATACAGAGGCATCACATTACTGAGCCAAGCCCTGGAATTGTTGGAAAGGATACTGGATGCTAGGGTGAGGCTTACAGTGGAGAGCAAAATCGGAGAGAATCAGCTGGGATTTAGGAAAGGGAGAGGAACAGATGATGGATTGTTTGCCATCAGACAAATTATCGAGAAGAAGAGAACATTTAAAAAGTATGTAGCATTCGGTTTTGTAGATCTTGAAAAGGCATTTGACACCGTGCCGAGAGAACACGCATTTGCAGTCATGAAATGGATGGAGGTTGGAGAAGCAGAAGCCAGAATGGTGGAGGAAATGTACAAGGAGACAACAGTGGTAGTGAGAGTCGAAGGAGAAACATCGGAACAATTTGGAGTGGAAGTAAGACTCAGACAGGGTAGTGCCTTGAGTCCCTTGCTTTTCATTATGGTGATGAACCTGATCAGTGGAAAGATATCGGAGCAGGAACAACTTAAGAAGATAATGTATGCAGACGACCTAGCAGTGGTGGCTGGTAACAAAGAGGAACTACAGAAAGCGTTGCAAGAATGGAGTGACACCTTCAGAAAACACGGCCTCCGAATGAATATGGAGAAGACGGAAGTAATGTGGATTAGTGAACAGGAGGTAGTTCTGCATGCAGTTGTTGACGGAAATACCATTAAACAAGTGAACAGCTTTGTATACCTGGACGGTACAGTGTGTGAGGATGGAACTCCTTCCATCCTCACACACTGTTTAAATTAAAGAAATACAGAGGAGGGTGCAAGCAGGAGCAGCAGCATGGAAGAGGGTAGAAGGCATTATGTGG